>JABSTQ010011203.1:0-42500 GCA_013358835.2 Ixodes persulcatus
GCATAAATATTGGTAGCCATCTTTTATATACCTTTGTCTCTGTTCACTTCCTTTCGTTTTGCTCTTCTCATATTATTTTTTTAATTTTTTAAAGGGTATCGTACTCGACAATCGAAATCACTGCCACGGTAGGAGACGGCACAAGGTATCAAACTCAGACACGCCTGCTCTATCGCTCCGTCGGTATACGAACTGATATATTGCTTTATTTCCTTATCGGATGGAATATTGGGATAACGACACAATTACATCTATCGTAATCACGGTGAGCCGTGCATCTCAATTGCGCTAGCCTCCCGAAGTAGTTAGTTATTCTTTTCTCGAGGGTGCCTCTAGACAATTTCGTTCCCATACGGGGCAAAAGGGCAATCTGACCATGACCCGGAAGGACTGGAAGTAGCTGTGCGTCTGTACTTCGAGATTGTGTGAGTATAGTCATCCCTCGCGCCTTTGCTTTCCCGGAGGTCACGCCAAACGCCGATCACTGGCATCACCGAAAAGAGCCTGCCACGTCAACACTTGGAAACATCGTAGCCCAGAAACGCGATTTCGTGTCATTTCCTAGTCATTTTCAATACTTTGACGTCACTTCCTTCATCTCAATTTTGTGGGATGGGTAATCATTGTTTCGTCTACTGACCAGCTCCCTGTTCCATTCTCATACGATTAGTACAAACCACTACTGGGTGTTTCCACGTCAGATCGTGCAATATGGTCCGCGTCATATTTCTTCTTTTTTATATATTCATGTAAGAAATATATGTTAAAGCTATGTTCATGGGAGAAGCATTCAGCTGCATGCTAACGCTGTAACTGAGTTTCTTCCGGAGATATAAAATTTCGTAGCTTGAGGCGTGGAGATTGCCAAGGTTTCGCTATTGTATTTTGCAGAGCCGTCAATTTCACACCGAAGCATGCACGTAGTAGTAATTTTGTATTATTATTTTATGAAAGGTTTACGACATGTACACAGAATATTAAAGATTACAATAAAAATTCCACGCCGAAAAATTAACGAAACACGTCAAATAAACACGTTTTGGAGACACATTCACAAATTATTTACCAACGAACCACTACATATTAAATTACACGATGCCAAATCGAAATAGTCCTGCTTAAATGTATTTTACGAATATGTAAGAAAAGTTGTGTTTAGCCATTATTGTAGTTCTGTTTATTAATGCAGAAGCGCAGCTCATTTCTCTAAAGGTGGCAAAATTGCATGTGAATTTTGAGAAATCTCTACATTTTTATTTTGTTTAAACTCTCCTTAACCGTTTACAGTGACTTGAACAAACTTTCGATGGCAAAACATTGAGTAACGTATTATATCCAAAATAGAAAAACGGCAACAAACCTTCACTCAAATTGAGCTAGCATGTCTTCGTCATAGGGGCTTTGCCGCAAGACGTCGGCTCCAAGGGGAAACGTTTTACAACCGACAAAGGCTGTACACTGGACCTGCTCTATCGTAGGGTATAGAAAGTCGTATTCTTCCTTGCTTAGTTTTATATTTATGTCCCCCCCCCCCCCCCTCTTTTGCCCGTTTCCTTCCACGAGCTATTTGCTCACACTGTCGGCGGACGGCACAGTCCTTAGTGAGCAGCCGAGAACTGTATGCAGTGTAGGACTGTATGCACAGCACATTACCGTGAAGCCCAAAGCCCTCACACGAGGGAGGTCTATCCCTGGTTAGCTCAGTTGGTAAAGCGCTCCACTGGAAATGGAGAGGTCCCGAGTTCGATACCCGGACCAGGCGGATTTTTTCGGTCGCGCACCAGTCACCTAGCTGTGTTTGGAGATTTGTGTTTGTCCGTTGTCTCTATTGTTCCCCTTCTCCAGGGATTATTTTCGTCATTATTGTCCAGCTCGCTTGAACCTTTGCATTTAATTGCATTATAATCATAACTTTAATGTTCAACATTGTGTGACGACAAAAAAAAAAGAAAAAAAAATTAGTTTTTTAAGTATTTTTGCGTATCCAATGGAATACAGATAGAACTTGATAACCACACGGGTTTTGTTGCTGTGCGTTTCCATTTCAGTTGATGCATTGATGGTCCGGGTCATATTTTGTATATTTCTGTAAAATCTATGTATACTATATGAGTCATGTCCTTGGGAGGAACACTCAGCTATTCATACAGGGTGTTTCACGAAACGCGGGCCAAATCGTTCCTGTGAAAAGTACGCATCGCACAGACTAAGGGTTGACGTAATATTAGTTCCTGCCAAGGGGCAAATTAAGAAGAAAAAAAAATCGAAATAATTAGGTTAATAACTACTTTTAGTTATTAACTTTATAATTAATAAATTTAAAGGTAGCATTTCAATTGCACACACGGTGGACATCATTTAAATCTAGTAAAGCCACTCACATTATATAAGACATTGCGCAGCCTTTTACGGCGCTCTGTAAATACACTCAATTTGGACGTGTTTTCAAAAAGGGGTGAGGATGGGATGGGGGGGGGGGGGGGGGTCTTTGGAGGCAACGTAAAGGCGGGGTCACGCTGCTCATACATCATACAAAAGACAGTCTGAAAACACGAGTCACCGCAATGTCCGCGGTTCGAATGCGGCTTGCCAAGTTTAAATGAATATGAGAAAAATATGCTTAGCCATGGCTAAGCATGTTTTTCTCAAATTCATTTAATAATAAATTATTTTGATTTTGCGTCGGTTAATACGTTGTAGTTCGTTGGTAAATAATTTATGAATGTGTTTCTAAAACGTTTATTTGACGTGTTTCGTTAATTATTTTGCATTGAAATCTTTAATTGTAATTTTATTATTCTGTGTGGATGTCGCAAACATTTGCTAAAATAAGTAGAAAAATTATTAATACGTGCATGCTTCGGTGTGACATTTACGGCTCTGCAAAGTACCTTACCGAAACCTTGGCAACCTCCACACCTCGAGCTTCGAAATTTTATATCTACGGAAGCAAATTAACTACGGCTTTCGCACATAGCTAAATGCTCTTCCCAAGAACATGGCTAAAACATATATATTTTTACACAAATATTTTAAAAAACATGACCCGGACCATCATTGCACGATATGATGTGGAACGACTCACTGCACATTGTAGTTAGCGTTCCAGCGCAGAATAGTTCTGTATTTATTTATTTTTTTTTGTCAAGACTTTTGGTCTTGGCCATGCACCAAAAGTTTCCTGTTGAGTGCGACGGTTTTCTGACCACAGACACAGCGGGAATTTTGACACACTGGTCTATATAGTACTTTAAATCGGTCCTCACGTATACAGTGTCGGCCAGCTTACTCGGCAGACTCGCTGACAGCGTCCAACGTGTGGAGAAAGGTTGGTTCACCAAACCCTCCACGCGAAGACCTCTAGTATTAAGGGAGCGTATATGGTTTCTCGACCCGGAACAAGCAGACCATGCACGACCTACCCAGTGAACTGGTCACCGCGTGGTGGAATTGAGAGTGAAGGGCCGCGGCGTTCCCGTTGCCGACTTTCGCTCTGCGGCATTGCGCAAGCCCGATTGCTGTCGTCCCTGACCGTAGGGGTGTCCCACTTCACTCGAACGACGCTGGCCTGAATGGTAACTAGGGCCCACGCCCGCTCCCAGGCGACGTGCTACGACGTGGAGCCGTGCTCGAGCGGGGGCCGCATCTGTACCGCGATGGTGGACCAGAACAGCGGGACGCCTGCATCGCCCTCCGGGTTGGAACCCGCCGCAGGTTGGGATTGGTAGGACTAAAGCCGCAGTCACTCTGCTTATATATACATCGTACAAAACGTATAGAGTTTGCTGCAGACATGACGGAATGATCTGCGGGCACGACTCGAGCATGTTCGAAGAATGTTTGCTTATGCTTGGAACATGAGACGGTTTTAGCGTGGCCAATGTGACCGTCATACTGGTCATACGAGAAAAAAAAAACATGCCTCGGACAGTGTCTGCAGACTGGATGGATGGATGTTAATGGCTATACTCTTTGTAGCGGGCGGTAGATTGCGCCACCTAGCCTAAGTTTAAAAAGACTTAGGCTAGGTGGCGCAATCTACCGCCCGTTACAATGCGATGCATTAGCAGTGCGGCCTTCAAGAAACGGGCAAGGCAGAGCCGTATATGTAGAGAGTTTGGTCAATGGGAGGCGCGGGCAGAGCCAGGGCGTGCGGCAGACTCGGAAAGAGGGCTTGGCATGCTTTCTTGACCAACCAGAAGCCGAAAAGAATCCCCTAGCGGTGGTAGCGAGAAACAGTTCTGATCAAAGGTCTATGTTCGTAAATGGTTTTAATAAGTGCGTAAGAGTGAAGTGTAGTAACTCTTCGTGGTTGAAAATAGGGTGCACGTGTTGTTTTGATCATGATCATGCAGAAAGATGTAAGAAACGAATGCGCCGCTCAACTCTGTTTTGCTCGGACAGAGTGTGACCGCTCGGATGGCAGATTCCCGGCCCTCGGCGCTTGGCGTACGGATTATGTCGATCGTTCCGCTAGTCGCACTCTTCCACCATCATTTTGGATGAACGTGACTGAAACATCACGTGTACCATATTTTCAGTCAATGAGAGTTACTCCAATGCAGTTATCAGGTTTGATTCTCGCGACCACCGCCAGGGTATTATTTCCGGCTTCTGGTTGGTCACATTCGAATTTCTGAAGACGCCCTGGAACACGCCCAGCCCGCGTTTGGCCAATGGTGCCTCCTCATTTGTCTCCTATACTTCCCAACGAATGGCCAAACTCTCTACATATACTGCTCTGGGGCAAGGCGCTCAATCCATCAAGCTTGCAAAAGGACGCGCTGGAATCCCGTTTGATCTTCCTGTGTAGACTATGGGATATATTTACTTCCACCGCTCCCTTCTATGTGGCTTGCACCGACGTCGCATCATGCAGCGGTCATTGTGGGGGCCTCGTGGCTGAGCGTGTTTTTTTTTCTGCAGCCCACATTTTGCACCAACGACTTTGTTCTTCTCAGCAGGAACAAATAGGAATGACCACCGGCATATGGTGCGATGACGTCACGTTCAAGCCACGTGTATGGAGTGTCCCTCTGCTGATTTGCGCAAAAGCGTAGACCCGCGTTTCTCTGGCACCTCTCTTGCGGTCTTTCTAGAACAACAAGTCGGAGCCCGCAAGGTATAGACCTTTTCTGTTTCCTGTCGTTCTCAGTCACGTGGGTCCCGTATCTGGTATGCGGGGCGAAAAAATATTACAACGTTTGAACCTGGAATATGCGAGAAAATATAGGTGAGGCAAATCAAGAATGTGTGACAATCACGTATTTTTCGTAAACACCTTCCAGCTTCGTGGAGAGATCAAAAAGATGTTTTACCGCATACCAGAAGTGACGATATTCAAGATGGCTGCACGCTTGTGGAAAAGGTGTATAGACGATTGCAAGCAAAGCGACTGGCCGCCGCCATTTCTCTGCTCGTGCGGGAAAGCCCATGCAATTTCAAGCTTGCCAAAGCTATCTTCACGCGCACGTTACACGTGCTTGCACGCATGGGGCACCAGTCGTGATGCCATGCTTGCAATTGTCTATACGGTGCTGCGTGCCTTCTGGTTAACATTGGGACACTGGAAACGGTGCCATAAGGCAGGATTCTCGTTTTGAATAGGAGGCTTGTTTGTTTGATTAGTTTCTTTGTTCCGATACAATCTGTCTTGCATAGCGGGCGAACTCCGCCAGACGAGGCGCTCTTAGCCATTCATCATTCATCGCGCTGCAAACAAACACACACACGCGCACACGCACGCACACACGAGAAAAAAAACCGCAGCAGTCGTGAGTTATGACATGCGTATGTCAGCAGTCTGTAACAAAAACCGAAAGGTACTATTTCATGCGAGGATCACAAGGTGCAAATAAAATAAAAGGATCAGAAGCAGTACAGTAAAATGCGCAACGAAGCACGGGGGTACATACTTCGAATTGATGTAAGCAATCGACATTAATTGTTAAAGCCTGTATTCCGTGGGTCATGACAGAAGGCTCCTTCCCACGTTGTTTTTGAAGCTGAGGTATGAGTCACTGGCTCATAGCCTTGTATATTTTTTTTATAATGTTTGGATGTTGTTTTGTTTTTGTTTTTTGTGACGAATACCAATGTCTGGCTGTTCTAGACCCCCTTCTGAGTCACAAGCGTCATTCGAAAGCTAGTTGCCGCTACGTAAAATTGATATTTTAGCACGCCTTACGAATACGTCGACATACCGGAGTTCGTATTTGAACCATACGCCCATAAGGAGTCAAGAGGCCTGCACGGACTGCAAGCTGACATGAGGGTGCGTCGCTGGAAGAAACTATATGCGTTGTGGCATATTACACCAGCTCAGCAGGATCGCTTCCCTCAAGTAATAAGACAAGCAGGCCGTGATATTACGTTCGTCTCCATATACCATCCATATAGCCGGTTTTTTTATTTTTTTTTAGTTGAGATAACTATACTTGGACACCCGCCTAAGGTCCCAGCTGACTTCCGCGAGCCCAGATGGGATCTCTGTGCCTCAGTTATCTCTGGAAGATAGGGCTCACATGCAGACGCGAGTCAACGTCTCCCTCCATTTCTGCGTGCAACACCAGGCTCCCTGCTCCGAAGAAAAGCCGGCTGTCGTGCCCAAGACAGAGTCGAGGGGCAGAGCAGACGCCACCTTGGCCTTCAATGCAGTCGGTGATAGGACCCACGCACAATGAACTGAAGCCCGCCGTGGACGCTGACGATGCGTGGCTTGACGGGATGCGCGATGAAGCCAGATAAGCCGAGTACGAAGCGGCGTCCGGAGAGGCCGGCCGACTTCCGCATGCAGCTATCGATCGAAGCTCCGTCCGTATTGCCCCCCCTCCCGCCGGAGCAAGATGGCCGATCCGCACGGAGACAGGGCTCCCGCCCCGAGCCTCGTCCGGACTCCCGGCTTGGGCTGAAGGGGCCGCGCCGAGGACGTCTGTCAGCAGGCCGGAGGACCCCAGGTCCCAACTGCCGTCGGTGGGTGCGGCCGTCGAGTGCCCATGCGGGACGCATGAATCGCCCTTGGGCTTCGCCGCGGCGGTCAGCTGCTTGTCCCAGGGACGGCGTGCCCTAGGCCAAGGTAAGGGTCTTTTAGACCACTTGACTTCGGACCTGTCAGGATCTGGCGTTGGAATTTGGGGGTTCTTCGCACTGTAGGAACCGATTGGAATGGAATGTTTTATACTGTCGGTGACAGAGGAAAGGGCCCATTTGAACCGCTTGGTCAGCAGATTTCGCGATCCGGGGATTTTGTCCCTAACCTCCTCGGGTCGGAGCCCTCAACAAGCGGGCGTTGACGATGTTCTAGACACTTGAGTTTACGGAAGGGTGCGTGAACGAGGAGGGGGGGGGGGGGGGGGGGGTGAAGACGAGCTGGTGTATCTCTAGAGTGTTTTGGCTTCTACAAGGGCTTGAAGACAGTTTGACGATGTAGGTGTGTCACGGCTACACGAGCTGTGACACAGATCAAACCGCCCGAGCTACACGAGCTCGGACGATTTCATGTCTCGTCCCTCGCAACCTTGGATGGCTAGAAGCGGCCAGGATATACTGAATGTGGGAGAAATCGTTCGATTGTCCGACTCCAATGTCCGTCAAAACAAGCTGCGGTGCTCCGGTTGGGAAATTCACTCTCGGAGCTATTCGATTGCCGGAATCTTCACATCGACTTTTTGGGCACTTTGCCGGTTGGCGCAGATATGATTGTTTGTCTGTCTCGTTTATCAGCGGGTCGCGTGTTGTCTCCGATAAGCGCGGAAAACACGGCTGTCCCGCATCGTCCTTCGCGTGGGCCGCGTTTTCGAATCGCTGGCCGTGAATTCTGCGACGCCAAGTAGGACTCGACAGTGCACTCTAGATCTCTCTCTATCTGGCGGTCTCGGCCCTGACCGTAAAACAAGAATGCTTTCTATGTATACATGCCTTTATGTCCGCGGCGTTTACAGCCTTCCCATGCCGACGATGATGACGTCTCCTGGCACGATAAGCGCGCACCACTACAAAGCTGAACCACCCACGTCCCCAGGTTCACGCTGTTCAAAGGTCTCGCTCAAATAAAATAGCCGACACTACGTGGCGCCCTCTTGGTTTCCGTTCGTGACGTCACGCCCATACTTTTTCTCGCCGTGACGTCACGAGTTGTAATATTTGACTACTTGCCATCATTTGCGAACTACATATCGATGGTATGTGTAAAATTAACAATGGAAGCCTGGAGTCATCGCATTCTTATAAACCAACATCGTTACAGTTAACACTTTGACATTGCGCTGATTTCCGTCGATGAAAAGAAAAATATTATCTAGATAAAGACGCAAAGACCCCTAGAGGCACAGTTGCGTTTGAGAGCGCTTGAGTGCGTTTGACTGTATTGCGGCTGCGAGAAACCAGGACATCCCTGCTTTTTACGTCACAGTGCCAAGCTATTCCTTGAATTGAATTGCACGTTTACTTAGCACAGATGTGCCGATAACTCGCTTTCGTTTCTCGACGCAACGCACTCAAACGCAACTGTCCGTGCGGGCCAAACGCCCTGTCACACCGAGGGAACAGTTGGACAACTCTATCCGACAACACGAGGAAAGCGTGTTTCCGGCTACCGTGTCACATCGCGGCAATAACAGTTTGGCAACATGTTCCTGCCGCCTGGCAACAGTGTTGGCCGATTTGTTGTCCCACCGCCCTGTCATGACAGAGTACAACTAGAGCGACAAACAGAAAACAAAAACAAAAAACAAGACGGACAAGCCTCAAACACATCCAGCATGTTCGCAAAGATACCTTTGGCAGGCGTTTAGTCGTTCAATGCTCGTGAAGTAAGCACGAGTGATTGCAAGCCTGCCAAAGATACCCTCGCGTACATGATGCTCGTGTTTGAGCATAGCCTCCTTATTCTACAAAGCGTGTCGAATCGTGAAAGGCTCTGGTTTGAGGCTTGTCGCTGTCGGTTGTTTCCGTTTGTCGCTCTAGTGGGACTCGGGCATCACAACACCGCCCTGACGGCGGGGCCAACACGGGGAACACTCCGCCATCTTGATCGTTTATCTTCGTTCGCGTGCGGCGCGGCGTCGCTGGAAATGTGACTCTACAAAGTTCGAAGGATCGGAAATTACCACGGGACGACATAAACCAGTGACTGTGATTAGAAAATTTGGCACAAGGAGTATTTTCCACCCATAATCAAAATGTTCTTCGTTCGCTGACAAAGCAGACCCGAGGAACAGTGAGATTGCTGATACATGTTCGGGATTCACGCTACCGTATGAAGTGTTTCTGTCCGGCAATTTTATTCATGCGATTTCTATTTCTATTGTAAGATTAAGTTAGCACCGGCAGTACTCTAAATCGTCATTTGTAGCGTGGTGTTGAGCTGAACTGACAATGCTTAAACAATTCGACACCGACGCCGCCGGCCTTCATAACAATAGGTGGAATAAATGTTTCAACGCTGTCTATTTGCCTACCGCCTGCTATGTGGTCGCTTCATTCCCCAAAACGTCCTGGGGATTTTTGAAACAATTCAGGTGTCTGGTAGCAGCTGTTTCCAATTTTCAAGCAATAATAATCATGATCAGAGAGGTCGTTTTAATGCTTCGATTTTTTAACCTTCGCTATCCTGGATTATTTTTATTATACTCTATCAGCGGGTGAGTAGGCATGCCATTTTATTTCACTATCAGTGATGTGAGCTGGACTCTCGGCAGTTCTAGTTTAAACACCAGTCTGAACGTTCACGACCGTAGCTGTAACCATTTCTACGATCGCTTTCTGTAATTACGCAGTAAAAACATTCATCGAATTAGTTTAGCTGGGCGCCAGCCTTAATTATTGTTAAATAACGTTTTCGAAGCCTTTATTTGAGTAAGACATTATTGATAGGGAACTAGCTCTGCCATCGAAGCTATCTGTGTTGTCCACGTAGTCCACGCGTGCGTTCGAGTTGGAACCTGTCGAGATCTGAGCCTGATATCGCCTGCTCACTGGCCATTCGTAGCAGATCTCTATTTCTCTTTATCCTTCGCAAGAATGATTAGGACACGGTCTTGTCGATTATGTTAATTAATGTACATATTTGCGTTCCTGTCGTCAACAGTCGCGTCTAATGACACGTTAAATTGACGGCACGCTATAGCGTTGCTCCTGATCATGGCGATTTTGGGTGACATTGCACGTGCCTTCTTTGAAGTTGCCTAGTCGTAGTGGGCAAACATAACGGATGCCCCTGGCACGCGATTGGGCGTTGGTCTGACTGACGTGAAATAACTGACGTGTTGACTGACTGCGGTTCTATCCAGAGGTAAAGTTATTTTAACGTGTTGTAAGTGCAAAGGAGACCACAATTGACCTTTCCGAAAGATCCTAGGAGACCTCGCGGCGAGGGGTAATGTGGGAATGTTCCGATGTACGCCCCTGATGACTTGAACACTGCCTTTGATTCCCCCCCCTCCCCCCCCCCCCCCCCCCCCCCCCCCCCGAGACAAAATCCTGGCTACGTGCCTGGCTTAAATGTTACATTATAAAATAGCTATGCTAATTAGCTATCGAGGTAACGACGGGAGAAATGAGCGGTTAGTATGTGCATACATATCGTCAGTTTCTTCGTAAAACTGTAGTTATAAATTAGTTATAACATTTAATGCAGAAATGGGCAGTATTTCAAATGCAATTATTTGAAGTGCGTAACGTACATAAAATACTTTGAGTATTTTGTATCCCGTATCTAAATACACATTAGAAAATATATTTGTATCGAATACAATTTTGGACACTCTTTTCGCGATTGTATCATTTGTGTCAATTTCATGAATGTTATCGCTGTTTGATAGATATACAAATATAAAGAAGAGAAGAATTACCGCATGGGCAAGATAGAATTATGCACTTTTTTTTTTTTCGGGTGTTTTTATGTTTGAGGCTTAAAAATCGTCTATCTGAAGAGGTACTAGGTGTTTTATTGAACCTTTGCAATTGAGCTCGCACTAAACTTGCACAACTATAATGCTTTTTTTTTTATCGGTGATGTGTTTTCCTATCTTACGGCAAACATGTTTTCTTCCTAACTCTACAATTTTGTTTTGAGCGCGGGATCGTCGTAACATATGGACTCCACTCTCTGTTCAATTAAGTTGACGTCGAACTGTGGTTACCGAAATAAATGCATTTGTAAAAGTATTCGAATATTACAACACGTTGTATACGCATTTTGTATTTAAATACTTTTCTTCTCGAAATAATTTATTTATATTTGTAATTAAATACATTTCTGTTAAAGTGCTTTATATTATTGGCAAGCGTTTTGGACATCCTCGCCTTTGTGTATTCTCTTGTTCCGAACAGATCACTAAAGTTTCAAATTGCCCACGGAATTTGGCGAGTGAACGAAGATTGTTTTCCCAAATAGCAATCGAGAGACGGTGCCAGCATTTTCGATAAGCGTGATGCTCGGCAGACAGACAGACAGGCGTCTTGTCCTTATATTGCTGCTGGCGTTGCTAACTTCGGTATCCTTTTTTTTTAATGTTTTTTTTTTTTCGATTTCGCTCAGAACCCACTCTTCAGAACAGAGATGGTATACCGTCACATACAGATTGCATGTCACGGACGGATATGACGTCACTGACGAACATAGTTGCCATTTCACCAAGATTGAAGAAAGAATAGACATGTAGGGACCAAGACGACGCAACCACACCTTTCGACTAGCAACGGACATATTTACATGTTGATTCTTTCTTCAATCTTGACCCGCACCAACACGCTCTTCGTCCATTAATTTCACCAAGAACAACGCATTTCTTTATAAAAGTATAATTAGGAAGAGGTGTCCGCACTTTTTTTTATTAAAAAGAAATTGCCCTTGGGGCTTGAGGTGGGGTAAGGGGGGGGGGGGGGGCTCACTTTTTCCGCCTCTCCGCCCCCCCCCCCCCCTTTCCCCTAAATTTGCCCCCGGTGTCTAACCGTAAACGTTGTAAAGGCTATTGTTTATTTCCATTGCTCTACCGATTTAGTGACGCTTGTGCCGGCACGTGCGCTGTACCTGTAGCGACCGTCGCCCACGGCGTGACGCCGGTAATCCGCAAAACACCCGCAATTTCAGGTAGTGTATAACGGTACTGTTTGTCGCAGTCAAAGTGAAAACAGCTAGCGGCACGCAGACAGAAAGGCGCGTATCGTAACAAGTGTGGCGGTGCGGCACCCCTAGCCATGCTTGATTGACGTCGCACAGACGGCGCTGCAGCAAAACAATTTAAGCCCAAATATGCCCGCCTAATTACCACGTATTACAGCGTTCAACGAGCATTTCGGCTGTGTTTTTCGCTGGCTCCGCGCGCAGGTCCGCGTATAATAATAATAATAATGCTCGGGCTCCAGCACGCGGCAGCTGCGGCTTGTTTCGCGTCCTATACTATATGCGACGGTTCCAGTTGCCGTCGTGACCGCTCGCGGTGCTCGCAACAGTCGGTATCAGTCTGCGGTGTCTACCAGCAGCTGCGGGCTCGACGCGAGCGCACACGAAAGCAACCCAGCGACGACGGGTTGGAAGCGCGGCTCTGGCACCGTCAGCGGCGAGTCGTCCCCGCACGCATTATATATACTGGGGCCGGACGAGGCGCAGGGATCTCATCGCCTTGAGGAAGACCCTCGGACCAAAGGTACGAATTGGAGAAGTCCCTGTCTCG
This sequence comes from Ixodes persulcatus, assembly GCA_013358835.2. Taxonomy (NCBI): domain Eukaryota; kingdom Metazoa; phylum Arthropoda; class Arachnida; order Ixodida; family Ixodidae; genus Ixodes; species Ixodes persulcatus. The sequence goes on from JABSTQ010011203.1 coordinate 12,675, forward strand.
GAGACGCGTACGTATTTAACCTGCCGATCTGTGCCTATAGCCGCCAGTACATATAGCGTGTCAGCAAACGAGAGAACTCGTTGAACGGAGTCGGCTTGACGACAATTCGAATTTTGGCGGATGCTCGACGTCACTGAAGGCCTCCGTCGGACATTGTTCGTACGATTTCGCTTGAGCGAGATGTTGTAATTTAATTAAATCGCGCTCGAAACGAGAGCTTCGACTCTCGGCGGAAACCACCCAGCACGTTCCGGGAAACGAACAAACGTGAAAAAAAAATATAAAAAAACAGGGCGCGTTTGTTTTTGTTTTTTTTCCGTGTATACGGCGAAAGTGAAACACCGACCCACTCGATTTCATCCGACGTTCACGAGACAGGTCGTTGAATATTGGGCGCGTCTGTGTACTTCTCTATATCCCTTTGTTTTTTGTGGCAGCCTACATTGTTGTTTTGTTTCTGGGCGTATATATATCCGAGCGAGAATGTGCGGAAGTGTGTGTCGGCACAGTCATGCGTTGTAGCGTCCGATGGCATGCCGGTATCCATTCTGATGAGCTCTCGCCTCCGCGTCGGTCGGCGCGTGGCGGTTTCGGAAACAACGCCATCACCTTGAAGCAGACTCCAAACCGGGTCGTCAAGATTCTCCCGAAAACCCGCAACTGCAGTTCTTCAAGACTTGGCTGACAACTCGGGGACGACAGGGTGTTATTTCCGGAACTATACACTGCTGGAGCTCAAGAACCCGCCGACATAGCGGACGCGTACGCCGATGACAACGGCACGTGAGAGATTCATGTTGTACAACTTCGTCAACTTTAGACCGAAAGTCGTCATTCTCGTATGTGATGTGGGAGCTCGTCAAATTTGTACGCTTCATTTCTCCGGTGGAAAGCGTCTCAATGCAGAGCGTCGCTACGTCACATTTTATCGTCGTTATTTTTAACTATCGTTACGTATTAAAATATTCTAGGTTATTCTCGTCGTCCATCTATGATGCGCTTTAAACTTTGAAAATTTGCTTTCGCCAACGAAATAGATTGTCCGCGTGCGCACGTTAGCTTGAGAAATGCTTTAGATGTGCGAACGCCCCCCTCCTCCTGTTCTAAGGTACCGTCACTGGGCGCTCTTTTCAAGTCACGATCGCCTCGTGTCTGAAACCAACCCTATAGATTTCCTCACCTTTATGAAACGTGAGTCAGAATCCAATCGATGAGATTTAAAATGAAACTATAAACAGTAGTCGCTCGTTATATGTTATCTAGAAATGCAGTAAACATGGGATCGGCGACCGCTATGCACTTGAAGGTTCGTTTATGCGTCCATCCAAATGCCCAAAAGGTCGTCTGGCTTCTCATACTTCCGCGTTCGCAGTTGGGTAAACGGCGCACGGGATTTATAGCGAACGGAGAACTCGCGTAACTGCCCGTTCTTTAACTTTGGAATTTTTGAAGTACGGAAACATTATGGGGCTTCGGTCTTCCCGAACAGTGTATGGAAATGAGCTATATAGTTTCTTTAAAATAAACTTTCCATTTACGCGTATGTTTTTTTTTTTTAACCCTTCGAATCAGTTCCGCTGTTTCGTGCTTTCTCCTCTTCCTACGCGATATAGGGGGTATTCACTGGCCGCCATATTTGAGGTCACTGTTTAGAGCGCATGCTCAGAACGAGCTCGCATTATTAGGCTGCCAAGACCGGCAATCTTGATGGTGCGGGGTGCACGTTGCAAAATAACTGTGGAAGCTGGCCATCAGCACGTGCTCAGCATTAGCGCACACGGATATGGCCGCCAGTGAATACACCCTATACTCGGCAGCATTCGCTGTGAAAATATTCTATACCCGGAATTATGTGTTCGTGAGCATTCCCCATACTCCGGTGTGCGCTTAACTTAATCGTTGCGAATGACACTTGGGATGTAGTAATTTCATGCATGACCTTTTCGGCTGCGCGCATGCCCTTTTAATTTGGTTTATTTTGAAACGGATGTTCAATCAATATTCAGTCAGAATTACAAAAAAAAAAAAAGTTGTAGGGTATAGATAAAAATCATATTTCGATTCCCGTTCACCCCTTCCGGTGCAAGTTTTATACACGTTTGCGAGCATGGCGTCCCGACTGGTGCCCCGTGCGTTCAAGCACGTGCATCATGCATGTGAAGGTGGCTTTGGCAGGCTTGAAATTTCAAATGCTTTCTCACACGAGCAGGAACATGGCGGCGGTCAGATTCCCTGTTTGCAATCGTCTATAATGATCAAGTCTTTTTTCTGTCGTTGTCTCCGTGCTGATTTTGAAAACACTGAAACATTATTTAGGCGTGTCTATATTACGTGAGGTGCCCCTTCATTGTAAACGCCTGTTCACACATACAGCATAGCGCCGAATCGGCGCTGAGAATGACGTCGATGTGGCGCTGATGCTGTACCGAGTTGTCGGTTTAGCAGCGATGCATCGAAGCTGTATCGCCGCTCACCACTGTGGAACAGCACGACGGCATTAGTCACGTGCGCCACTGAAACCACATCGGCGATAGCTAACGTGCAACTCCGGGCTGCATCGGTGCCGCTTCCCTGCGCCGATTCGGCACCGCGCATGTGTGTGTGAACCGGCCTGTTGTGTGGACGTTTAAGGCCCGTTCACACATGCAGCAGAGCGATACAAGCGTAGCGCTGACCTCGCGCTCATGGCCGGCGATAAGCAGTTGACGGCACGTGAGCAGCGCTACATAAGCGCTTCGCTGCATGTGAGAACCGGCCTTTAGAGTCAACGGGAAGCGAAGTCTGTCAAGTGACGTCCGATCTCTCCGCTGTAGATGAGAAATTTAGCCAGTGTATACTCTGTTCACCTTTAAAGGGCCCAGGACATCAAAATTAATCAAGACTCGTGGCATGAAACACTCATAGGTTACCTATTGATATACACACCAAGTTTCCCGATTTTTAGAGTATTAATAAAAGAAGTATATATATAATTTTTCAATGTCAATCGTTTGCATCTAAAGACCAGGCAACATTGGCAGAGTACTGACGTAACCAGCCCTTAGGAGTCACATAATGGTGTCTAAAACCACGTGACCAACGTGACTGGGATCGCTTAGTTGAGCGCCCTGTAATTCTTGCTGTGAGTGCGTACTGACTGCGAGCTTCCACAGTTCTTCTGCAACGTGCATTCCGCACCATCAAGATTGACAATCTTGGCAGCCTATACTAACGTGAGCTCGTTCTGAACATGCGCTCTAAACGTCGCCCTCAAATATGGCGTCCAGTGAATGGTACAGTCCAGTATAGCTTGTACCATCGGCGTCGCTCTCAGTCATAGTGAAATAAGAGCACTGTCACACGTCAACACGCACCATTCCAGACCTTGCGGCATAGCATTTTAGGCAGCGTCATCGCCCATCTCGTCGTCGTCCTCCGCGGCGCTCTCGCCGCTGTCACTGGAGCTGGTCGCCAGCGGATCAGTCAGAATGCTTCAAACAGCTCTTCCTAATAATCGCTGTCAGGCACGTCGGAATCTTCGAAAGCAGAAGACTCTGGCGAAGCGAGCGGCTACAGCATTGGCCCGACCAGGCTCCACGCGGTAAGGAAATGGCAAAACGAAGCCGACAAAGCGGCCGAAAACCGAGAGGGCAGAGAGCACCAAGTTTAGGAGAGCGTGCAAGTGGATGGTTGGAGTGCGCCGCCCCACCGTTGGGGACACTATGAAATAATGAATTATGTGGAGACATGAGGCAGGTTACGTCACCATTCATGACGGCCTTCTTCAGTGGGCGGTCCCAGGGTCCTACAATAGACCTATTGCTATATTACCCAAGCATCAAGGAGAATGCAGGGATTGGTGTTCCACGCGCCACACGTGCACGCCTTCCCCGTATAAAAGATTCTAGGTAAATAACCAAAATAAAGCGTTGACGAACGCGCGTGCAAGGTGCAATTTGTTTTAGGTATTTGCTTTAGAAAAGTTAGTGCTGATACAGTGCTGCTGAGGCCAGCACGTGCGGCGCGTGGAATACCAATCCCTGCATTCTCCTTGATGCTGGGGTAATATTGGGCAGGAGATCGAACTATAGGGGGCGCTTTATCGAGCTTGTTGTCCCCACAGCCCGGTGTTTACCAACACAGCATAACAAAGAAATTGAACCTGGCCGAGCACTGTCTGGGCACGAGCGCTTCGCTCTGACCAGTGCTTTGGTCGCACGAGGAGTGGCCTTCGAATCGTCATCTTCGATTTCTCGGATCAAAAACAAACAAGAAAATACGGTTTGTTGTCCCCACAGCTGAAGCGCACCGCTAGGGGCGTGACTGTTCGATCTCCTCCCCAATAGCAATAAGGAGTATTCACTGGGCGCCATATTTGTGGGTGCTGTCTAGAGCGCATGCTCAGAACAAGCCCCCATTAATAGGCTGCTAAGACCGGCCATTTTGGCGGTGTGGAATGGACGTTGCAAAAGAACCCTGGAAGCTAGCCATCAGCACGCGCTCAGCAGTCGCGCACACAGCTATGGCCGCCATTGAATACTTCCTATAGGGAGTATTCACTGGCGGCCATAGCTGTGTGCTCGACTGCGGAGCGCGTGCTGACGGCGAGCTTCCACAGTTCTTTCGCCACGTGCATTCCGCACCACCAAGATTGCCGGTCTTGGCAGCCTATTAATGCGAGCTCGTTCTGAGCATGCGCTCTAAACAGTGACCTCAAATATGGCGGCCAGTGAATACCTCCTATAGGTCTATTGTATCTAATTTATCCACAAAACTATCGCGTTCCTGGCAAAACAAATTGGGTACATAGACCTTTCCAAAATAGAGCGTGTGGCTGGTGCCATTTTGAGTGTTCGTGCGTATGGCGCGTGCTTGGGTCGCTTTCCGAAGCGACGAACACGCTCGTGCTGGGCCTTGAAGATCGCACGCTGGACTGTGATTTTGTAAACAATGGAAAGGTCTATATACGTATTGACCCATTTAAGCTGAGACTGCAGCCAAAGCTACAAGCGCGAGCTATAGCCCGCGCTCCTGGCTTTGAGACGTGCATTTCTAGCGCGAGTGCTCGTTCCGCGTAAGAACGTTCCAAAGCAGCGACCTCGAGCGCTCGTGCTTGCGGCATTGGCTGCAGTCTCAGCTTAAATGTTGCGTGCTATAGACCTTTCCAATGTTTACAAAATCACAGTCCAGCGTGCGATCTTGACAACCCAGCACGTGCGTGTTCGTCGCTTCGGAAAGCGAGCAAAGCACGCGCCATACGCACGAACGCTCAAAATGGCTCCGCACCTTATGATGTACCGCAGAAAAGGCTACGAGCACGAGCTTCTTGCTCACGGCACATCTCGGCGGCACAAGCTTTCGTGCAGTAAGGGCAGCTGCCAATGCTATGAGCTCGCGCTTCTAGCCTCCGCTGCGGTACAACATAAGGTGAAACGGAGTATAGACCTTTCCAATGTTTACAAAATCACAGTCCAGCGTGCGATCTTCACAGCCCAGCACGTGCGTGGTCGTCGCTTCGGAAAGCGAGCAAAGCACGCGCCATACGCACGAACGCTCAAAATGGCACCGGCCAGAAGCTCGTTTTTGGAAAGGTCTTATAGGCTTTCTCCGTCAACTGGTAGACGTAGCTGGTACTGTGACCCCCAACTACGTCAACAAGTTTCGCAAAAAAAAAAAAAAGATAAAAAATCGTTTTTAGGGATTTTTAGGAAACCTTTACCGTATTCCGCGCACCTTACTACCGGGGCCTTTGCTTTTAAGTTACGGTATCACCCGGGCGCGCGCTTAGAAGCATGCTTGAAAGGCTCCGATAGTGCGGTACGCGGAACACGGTAGCGGTTTGCTAAAAGTCCCCATTGTCCTTGAAATTATACCTCAACAAAGGAGTTTATTTGTCAGTGGTGTTACGTGCGAGTATACTTGGGTCCCACTGGTGCCAGTAAGCTTGTGTATAGGGAAAAACATTCCCCGCGAACATCGTTGCACGTTCACTTAATGTATATAGTTCTTTTATTATTATTATTTAAACGTTGTTTATGAGCTAATCGTTTTCCACGCTGTCTGCTGTGAATGGCCATTCCGTGTAATTTAGGCAATACGAACTAACGTTTAGGTCCTGTGGATTTTGTGATCAAGTGAAGTTTAGTTTATACACCGACACGCTACACTGACGTCCCGCTGGAGCGGTGGCGCTGCTGTCGCCAAGGCGCATGCGCATTCGCTCCACTTGACGCAATTCTGGTTTCTGCGCACGCCCAGAGCAAACACCCAGGCTGTGTTACAAATCTTACCCAAATGGATCCGAGTTACTCCGGCGGATCGTATCACGTGACAGCACAGATTGAAAAAAAGCTGGACGCGGGTAGGTTTTAGAACGCCATGGGTACAAAACACTTACCCTGGAGTAAGATTGAGTAAACTTTGGAACACGGCCCCAGGGTTGTGGGCAAAACGCAGATCGGTTTGGGTGTCGTCAGGCACGTCGCGTTCGAGACCTCGTCTAGGTGTACATTTCCTAAGCCGTCCTCGCTCGTGCGGTTCTGTTGCGTATTTCTATCCTTAATGATTATTTGTATGGGCAAACCTAGTTTGTCCCCGCACGTGCGCTTCCTTCATCTTCCGGGTAGACGAGTGCAATGCGCAACCGTCTCCCCTGAGCGTGATGGCTAGAGCAGGTGTCGCGCGCAAGACTCCTCACGGAAGTACACAAAGAGAATAATAATAATGTTGTTGTTGTTGTTGTTTCGTCTTGCGTCGCAAAATTGGGGCAGGGGAATAAGCGTCGGAATTGCTCCTTTACGCGCGGCCAGATGAGCCATTTTTCCTCGAGCATGGTGAATATGGGTTCTATTCGTGTTTGTAAAGATCCTTGTCTGTAGAAGTATGGAGCCTGGAACGCGCGTTCGACTGGTGTGTTTACTGCCCTATCCTGGCCATGCGTCGAAGGTAATCCGGAAGTGAATTTCGTCCAGGATCCTGGCAGTTGGGTGTACAAGCCCCGGAAGAAAAAAAAAAAAGTACAAGTGAACGCGAGTGTCGCTCTCGTCGCGGCGTCTCGAACCTGCAGCAGAACAGGCGTCTGCCTGCCGCAACCTTCTCCGCTTCTCTGCCACCGCCATGATCCAGTCAGGCAACAGCGTGACACGTCTATGACGTCATCAGGTGGAAGACATTTTAGGGGACGGCCGTAAACACACCGTTCCTAGACGCTTTCCAGGCAACACTTGCGCAAAGAAAAAGGCTAGGGAAGTGAAGGAAGACGGTATCTAAAAGGACCATGAAGATATTGTAATAAAGCAGGGGAAACGAGATTCAGCTATCATGAAACACAGGAACAGGACACTATGAAACTCTAATAGAAATGAAGTCGTTAAGGGTGTATGGAAGGGAGTCATGGTGCCAGGGCTGTCATTTGGGAATGCGGTATTGTGTATGAGGTCAGAAATCCAGGCAGGTTTACAGATACAGCGAAGGAGTGTGAGTAGGTTGGCATTGAGGGCACATAGGAATACACCAAATGAGGGAGTACAGGGGGATATGGGTTGGGCATCTTTCGAGAGTAGAGAAGCGATCAGTGAAGTAAAATTTGAACACAGACTAGCTGAAAGTGAGGATACACGGTGGGCAGCGAAAAGGTGTACAAGTGTCTATATATGAAAAGTCTAAACACTAAGTGGACAAACCGAACCCGCAAGCTGAGACTTAAATACATTCAACGAGATGGGGCCGATCAGAGTATATAAGTAGAAAAGGGAGTAAAGGAAATAGAGGGGAAATTGTGGGAAGAGAAAACGCAGGGGAAATCGGCTTTAACTGTACAGGGCACAAAAACAAGAAATAAAGCAGGAACAGTTGTATAATTCATTGGGGAGCTCATTACTGTTTGAAGCTAGAACGGGGGTGCTAGGAACGAAAACATATAGGGCTAAATTCCAGGAAATTGACACTCTATACAACATATGCAACCACGAAAGGGAAACGATAGAACACGCAATTTTAAGGTGCACGGGGCTTCGTCCCACCCTCTAGGGGAGGGGGGGGGGGGAGGGAGGGGAGGGAGGGAGGGAAGGGAAGGGAAGGGAAGGGGGAAGGGGAAGGGGGGGGATAGCTACGGATTTGGAGGGGGCACCGGGATTTACAGACATGGATGGTTGAATGGATAGGGAAATAATTGCGGTAACTAAGAGGAGATTGGAAGATTGGTGGAAAAAAATCTAGAGAGGGGTAAAAAAAATAAAGATAAAAATAAGCAATGGAATCACTTTAGAGGGGGGGGGGGGAGATTGTGGTATAACAAAATTTATACAAAAAAAAAAGAGCGGAGGATGAAATGTTAGGCTAGATGGCGCAAGCTGCACCCGTTACAAAGGGTATAGCCATTACCTTACCATCCATCCAACCAGCTAGGCGGCGTAAGCTACCGTCGGGTTCAAAAGGTCCCATCCATCCCATCGTGCAAAAAGTGTTTCGAAGGAGACAATCAGTCAGTCAACCGTCGATCACACTATAAAACTTTTTTGTTTTTGTTTTTTTTGTTTTTGTAACTTTTTTTAAGGCAACTGTTTTCTTGTTTTTGTCGTCTTATCAGGCATACAAAGGCGTCTTATCAGGCGCCTTTGTACGAATGTGCGACGGTTGCGCCGGGTTCGGTCTCTGGGTGAATGTGTGAAGGGTTCGGTCTCTGGGTGAATGTGTGAATTTTCACTGCTTTGTACGAGTCGATGCCGTTGAAGGCCCTGGCGGAAGGACACGGGGACGTGTGCAAATTGCCGGGAGACGTGTGTGGGCGATGGAGACGATTGTGCCACTAAAGCTTAACAGCTGCGTTTGAGACGGTTTTGTGTTTGCCCCCCCCCCTTTTCGTCCGTCGTCTCCGGTATTTCAAACACGTTCGATCTCACTGAGATGACGCCGGTACGTCTGATTCCGGAATTTACGCGTAACGGATGTTTTTCCTTACGTCCGGCCGCCAACCAATCCAGCTGTGTGAACGTACCACGTGACTACGCTTTCCCCGTTTTACTGCGCTTCCTCTCTAAGGTCACGGGAAACCTTCACGGCCTTGAATTGGCTCCGATGACTCGTTGCGTGTTCTGCAGCAGGATGTAAGGACCTCCGCAACGACGTCGGTTTGCAGTTTGGAACTAACGGATACTATGATGCTCGCGGATTGTCAACGTCACTTGTTTTGACACCAGTAACGGCCAATGCATAGCGCAGCATTTCCGTTCAACGTGGCCCCCCGTACGTGTCCGCAGGTGTCCAGCATGGAGCAGCAGCAGCAGCAGCAGGTGCCCCAGCAGGTGCCCCAGCAGCAGCAGCGGCGGCGGTCTTCTTCGAACGGCCTCAACGGCGACATGTGCCGCATTTGCCACTGCGAAGCGGACGCCGAGAATCCGCTCATCTCGCCCTGCTACTGCGCCGGCAGCCTTCGGTTCGTGCACCAGGCCTGCCTTCAGCAGTGGATCAAGTCGTCCGACACGCGCTGCTGCGAGCTCTGCAAGTTCAACTTCATCATGCACACCAAGATCAAGCCATTCAGAAAGGTACCATGTTTTAGCGCCGCCTGCGACCTGTGAGAGACGCCATTTCTACGTAGAACCAACGTACGCCCTTTCGGGAGCTCTCTATTTGTACGAATAGGGCCTGTGAGGAAAATGCCCCCATGTATTCACTTTTCACTCCCTTGCAGCTTGTTGACAGCCACTTGCTTCAACAATCGCGACCGGCTTCATTTAAACTTTAGTATAGCATCTCGGTCGGACACAGCGCGACAAAACAAAAACACAGTAAAGACGATGTCTTGTCTTTACTTTGCCTTTGTTTTGTCGCGCTGTTTTAAGCCAAGACGCTCGTCAACCAACCAGCCCAAACATACCTTTTGGTATAGCCTAATTTGTGTCACTCTTCTTCAACAGCTTGCAGCAAATTACCGACCAATTTCGTTGTTGCGCACCACTGGACGTCGTGCACTTGACCGCAAATGGCTATACGCACGACGCGAAACTTCTTGGATCTCGTATAAAAGCGAATTGTCGGAGATTTTTGTAAATGAATATGAAATCTGCGTTAGCAAAGCCGCTGGTCTCTGTGCCGGTGCTTTCTTTTCTTTCGTAAACAGCTCGATTTAACATCTGTTTCCATTGACATTGATCTGAAAGGGCGTCTTATTTCTTCTGACGTTAACTTTCGAACTATCAATTGGCGCTTCATTTGCCTGTATGCTCCAAACACTCCGAGGTCAAGATGCTCGTTCTTTGAGCTCCTGGTACAGCTACTGGACACCCATAGAGCCTTAGTGGTGATGGGAGATTTTAACTGCGTGGGTAGTACAAAAAATCGATCGGCAAGACAAACTGGGTAGGATGCTTGTGCAACTGCCATTCAGGTCATGCTTGAAGGGCACAATCTAGTTGATGTTGCCTCTAGAATGAGCGAACCCATACGGTACGCTCATTTTAAAGAAACATCTCACGCACGATTAGATATGATTTACGTCTCAGGCAGTATATTTGACTCCACGATGAAGTACCAAGTTCAACCAGTAATATTTTCCGATCAGTGTCTCGTGTCGGTGAGCTATGGTCAAGAGAGAAAACGAGCTTTTCACAGGTAGTGGGAGTTATGAAATTGAACGTAAAACTACTTGGGGATGAAGGATCTAAAAACAAAAATTGTTTTAGTTCTGTCAGACACGCTACAAATAGTCAACATGCATATTTTTTTTTTTCTAAATAAGATAATTTCAAGCAGAAGGCAAAAAAAAAACCAAAACAAAAAAACCTAGCAATTGAGAGATCCGCAGTTATTGCCCTGGAAAACAAGAACAATGTGATTTGGTTCGAACTCTAGTAAAGCTACACGAGCTAGAATGCCTAAATCTAGGCTTATACAGTGACGATTATAACGTAGTAAAAGCTCAGCTTCATAAATTCGAAACAGAGAAGTACCGAGGAGCCTTAGCTCGTTCCCGGAAAAAGCGCTTTCTGCTTGAACAGCCTACAGGGAGAGCCCAAGATGATGAACGACGTTACGCATTATATATAAAAAAAATTATAAAGATAAAAAAGGCGGCTTTACACTGACTGAGGCAACAGAAATTGTAAATTCATTTCAGGACTTTTATACAGATATTTTTTTGAAAAATCAATACCTATAAGTAATGAGTCCGACGTCGAACAACTGTTAGCGTTGGTATCAAAGCTGATCGAGGAAGACAAAAACTTGATAGAAGGCCCTGGAACTCTAAAGGAAATCACAGCTGCTGTTGACTCGCTGCCAAAAAACAAAACACCTGGACCTGACGGGCTTAGCGGAGAATTTTATAAACAGTTTCGAGACTAGATATGTCCAGTACTGCTTAACATTTTTCACGAGGCACACATAAAAAGAAAAAAAAAACTCTCCCACCCTTTTTTTTTATCGTGGACATCCTGCTCTAGGGACGAAAACAAAAGACGAAGAACTGCTTAAAAATATGGACAATTAAAGACCAATCTCCCTCAGTACGTGGATTATAAAATGTACGCTAAAGTGTTGAACGAAAGATTTCAGCTGATAATTGAAAGCTCAGCCGCCTGCAGTACCTGTAAATAAATAAATAATAGGAGGACACCAAACTTGCGGTATACGTGACGGAGCCATTCAAACAAATATCCATGTCGCGCTTTCTGTTCTATAGAGTGCGTGTCAGACATTGACGACCAGTTAGCACCATTTCTAGTCTCCAAACTTATGGACGTGCTGTAGGTGATTCACTGCGCTCGAACAAACGTACGGAAGTTTCATATGATTTTTGCAACTTTGATTTGGTGCTCGACATGGAAACCCCTGAAAAAAAGGATAACCTTTTCCTCCCACTTGAACTTGGCGGGTTGGGATTAAGACACATATTCGTCCGCCAGTTAGTGTCACGTTTCTTTTTCTTTTTAAGAATGTAAACCATGCTTTTCTAAAAACTGTACTGCAATTGCGACTTGCCGAGATCCTAAACAATTTGGTTGTTTCTACAGGTTCAACATTTCACGGCATTTCAACATTTGGGGCTTTTTGAAAATGGTGGTTGATGCGTCTGACTTTCTTAAAACACGCTTTTCATTACAGTATTTGTTTACTAGTGTACCGAGAAAAACTTTATCAGCAAGTGTCACAAAGAGCATTTTCCCTATACCGATTTATCGCACTCGTTTTGCTCTTGACCCTATCAGCGATGTTTTCAAACGAGTTAAGAAAATGGGAATACCTCCATCAGCATCTGCATTTTTCTTCAGATTACATACCTCCACTTTACCCGTCAAGACTTACGTTTAAGAAAAGGGAATGTTTAACTTTATACCTTGGACTGTAAATTGTCGACTTTGCAACAAGCCAAAGACAATCGAACATTGTTTTATATATTGCAGTGACGCATTTTTATTTTGGAACGTACTGCAACGTACACTACAGGAAGACATACTTCTTACAGATTACAGCCTGTGCTTCCTTCCGTTTTCAGAAAAGGAAATTGTACCGTATGATATGTTCGCGCTAATAGGACTTCGTAGCCTGTGGAGATGTAGAATGATTGACCGACACGCAGAAAGCAAAAGTTGGGAGCGTCTATGCTTCTGAATTCAGCCAACCAGATTGGTTCTTTATGTTTGATTGATGCGGGCCTTCACGATTCTGAGCAACAGTCATTCTGTTCATTTGCGAGTGATGTATTAACGACAACTTCAACTGTTTGTCAACTGGAATTGTATATTCTGCTGCGTGAGCAGGTCGCATGTGTAAGAGGTCGAATGTATATGCGGTGTGCGAGTTTGTAAAAAAGATTATTTTTGCGGTTAACTCTGCGTGTGCGATGGAATGAACGTCGTAGTGAATGTACTTTCCTGCCTATGACTATACTCTGTTTCACCTTATGATGTACCGCAGGAAAGGCTACAAGCGCGAGCTCCTTGCTGTAGGGCACATCTCGGCGGCACAAGCTCTCGTGCGTTAAAGCTCCCAACGCTATGAGCTCGCGCTTCTAGCCTTCTCTGCGGTACAACATAAGGTGAAACAAAGTATACCATGGAAAAAAAAAAAAAAAACCTAGCGTGATTTTGCGGTAAGGTGGCCGCTTCACACGCGCGGACACAGTATCGAATCCGGAATGTTGCTACAAGTGAATCAATTTCCTATTCTGTTTCTGGTGACTCTGGGATGCCGCAAAAATCTGAAGAGCTCACGCCATTTAGTTACATTAGTGGTAGAAGTTGGCTTTCTATCGTCCTGCGACGTTTTGTCGACAACTTATTTGACTTTTTACAGCGATAATTGCAAAATACAATACGTTGTCAACATCGCCAAATCTTTAACAAAACAACAACAAAAAAAGTACGCCCGCCGCCTTTTGGATTTGACCCTGGGCCCGCTGCGTGTGAAGCGGCTGTGTTACCACAGATCCACGCCACAGCTTTGGCATTCCGTTTTGGCAATCCATTTTATATACGGTATTTATTTTCTTTTTTTGCTAAAAGCTAGCGCGTGATTCATTGAGACCGGTTTACCCAAGCCCCCTCCCCTCTTCCCCGTCGTAAACCAGGCGAGAAGCAAGTTTCGCGTGGTGTGTACAGCCATTTGTGCAAAGCGGCAAGACTCGATCTTAACGCGAAAAAGTCTGTATTAATGAATATTGCGTAAAAAAATAAAACATTTTACAATTTTTACAGTTTATAGATGTGACATTGCAGAAAGTTGAATCCTGCAAATACCTATAGACGCTTTGCAGCAGCTGTGCATGGGCGCCGCCATAACCGACCTTCAGATCTTGTTTCCTGTTATTCCGTTCGCTTCACTTCATCATTGCCACAGCAGGAGAGGTTATTGCCACTTTAGGGGCTACTGTGTCATTCTCCCTATAGCATAGGCCTTTGTGGAGGCTCGTCAACGCCCGCTTCAGTGCCTCGGCATCTCGGTCAGGCGAGAGAAGGTCGGCAATGGCGGCTCAATTTGGCGCGTGTTTAAAGCGTCTATACTCCGTTTCACCTTATGTTGTACCGCAGAGAAGGCTAGAAGCGCGAGCTCATAGCGTTGGAAGCTGCCCTTGTGCACGAGAGCTTGTGCCGCCGAGATGTTCCCTAGAGCAAGGAGCTCGCGCTTGTAGCCTTTCCTGCGGTACATCATAATGTGAAATTCACTGGCGGCCATAGCTGTGTGCACGACTGCTAAGCGCGTGCTGATGGCGAGCTTCCACAGTTCTTTTGTAACGTGCATTCCGCACCCTCAAGATTGCCGGCCTTAGCAACCTATTATTGCGGGCTCGTTCAGAGTATGCGCTCTAGACATCACCCACAAATATGGCGCCCAGTGAATACTCCTTATAGGAGTCATCATTTCGTCTGATCTGCGGTGGGAACAACCACATTAACTGTATATCACAACGGACGTTTCAGAAATTCGGCTTTCTAAAGCCCGGTTCACACAGTTGCGTTTGACTGCGTTTGACTGCGTTGCGGCAGCGAGACACCAGGATATCCCTGCTGCTTATATCGCGTGCCAAGAAGATTCCTTGAATTGGATTCCACGCTTCATACGAAGCACAGATGTGCCGGTGACTCGCTTTCGGTTCTCGCCGCAACGCAGTCAAACGCACTCAAACGCAAGTGTCTGAACCGGCCTTAAGACTGTCCCTGGGGCGCTCTAGTCCATCAACAAAATTGCTCGCTTATTAGTCCTACCTAAGACCCATTCTTGAATATGCAGCAGCAGTTCGGGAGCCTCACACCTAGAAAATTAAAAAAATAAATTAGAGAAAATGAAAGTAAAGGCAGTTCGGTTCACCATTGAGTACCTCGACACTAGACAGTCGGAAGGATCGAGTAAAATTCGTATACCTGATTGTTAAAGAAAAGCTGAAATATAACAAGAACAAATCCTTTCGACCACGGGTAACAGGATCGCATCATTTGTCAACTAGGAAGTCTGCTGCTGCGAAATAATGCGCCTAAACAGTCATTTTTCTACCGCGAGCTATTCGAGAATGGAATTCCTTGCCAGTTTACGTCGTCACCAGTGCGTCCCTACCTTTGTTCTTATCTAAGATTTCTGGTCGGTTTGCCTTGCCTCGTACCCGACCCGGGGGAATAAAGCCTGGTTCAGACAGTTGCGTTTGACTGCGTTGCGGCAGCGAGAAACCAGGACATCCCTGCTGCTCATAGCGCGCGCCAAGAGATTCCTTAAATTGGGT
Organism: Ixodes persulcatus; assembly: GCA_013358835.2. Classification (NCBI taxonomy): domain Eukaryota; kingdom Metazoa; phylum Arthropoda; class Arachnida; order Ixodida; family Ixodidae; genus Ixodes; species Ixodes persulcatus. The sequence goes on from JABSTQ010011203.1 coordinate 27,865, forward strand.
TCCACGCTTCATACGAAGCACAGATGTGCCGGTGACTGGCTTTCGGTTCTCGCCGCAACGCAGTCAAACGCACTCAACCGCAAGTGTCTGAACCAGCCTTGACACCGGAGCCAACGGTTTCAACAACAGGAAACTACATTCAATTGAACAAGGACGGGGCGATAAAGAGTATTAACATAGAAACAGCGTGTCACCGGCGGTGCTGGAGTCCATGTAGCGACTGCCTGCGCGCCGCCTCTAATCAGCTTTATCAAGGCGGCGCGCGCAATGTGCGCGTGGCCGGCTCGACTCTGCCGCCGTCGTCATCATCATCAGTATACATTTTATTGTACAAAAAGTGAAAGGACTGCACGCCGGAAAGTCCACTACCTTCGTTCCGTAGTCGGGCAACTGGGCTTGGGAGCAGCCAGGGTGCCCATAGATTGAGTAGAAAACATATCTTGGACCGGATGGAAAACGTATTCAAGTTTTATTGTACATTCGCTTTGTTGTCCGTGATTTGCTGGACTATTTCTTTTTCCGTCGGTGCTGACTACACAGCACCTTGGCCCCATTGAAAAGACTGTGCGTTGTAGTGGATCAGAGCGTTACCGTGATTATTTTTTTTTTTTTGTGATAGTACTTTCTTAATCCCGTTTTGTGTGCGTTTGTACCGATCCTGTTACAGCTTCGTCGAGGCTAGCAGCATCAGTAAATAAATAATAAATGAAGGTTAGCGTGCGGTCAAAGCACTGACTAGAACTACTTGCGCCGTTTAACTTCACTGCGTTATAGCCAGCCGGTAGGCGGCGCCTGTATAGTGAGGGCCACGGTTATACCCTGTCTCGTTGTAACTTGGCAAAGGGTGAGCACTACGTCCTACATTGCGTCCTGACAGCTTCGCTATGCGCTACGTATACGAGCGCAACGCACATATATTGGAGCATGACGCAGCGAAAAGCGTTTTTCGCACTAAAATCGCGCTCCGGTGATACGTAGTAACGTGCCTCACTCCGTTGTTCCGACTGGGCCGCAAGGGCCGTAGCTTCCGCCGTATTGACATGTTATACGCCCACGGCTTCCTGGCCTACCCGGCATTTCTTGTTTCGGACACTAGGATAAGCGATGCCACCAAAGGAATAGCTCACGCATGAACAACGCAGCCGCCACTTCCAGGCATGCCCTATGTTTCTGCTTCAGTCGCTATAGCGCCAAACCAAACAGCATTGCTGGGTGCCTAAAGCCTCGCATAATATTCCAATGTGACCGTCTGAAACGAGACTTTCAAAGCTGTCGCTTGTTTTATTTTAATTAAGCCGGCTCTGATTGCATTTAGAACAATCGTTCTTCAGGCTCCGTTCTGCAGCCGGTGCGCACAAAGTAACAGACAGTATGAAAACTAAACGCTGGAGTGGTGACACTGCAGCTGAGAAGTGCATGGAAGCCTGTCGTTCAGTCATGTAGGAAGTGCGGCTGCCTATACGCCATAACTCTAAATCGATGCGGTTTTTTGTTCAACGAACGCTATGATGCCTATAATTAAAGGCGATAGATAAACATTTTCGCATTCTTTATAATCGGAGATGCTTATGGAACGGGCAGTGCCATGGGGAGGCGGTCGAGGAGAGCGCCTACAATATCTCCTTTTCGCAGTGGGACAAGCTGGAGATGTCTTCGGTGGAGCAACGTAAGGTACTCTGTTCCATTACGTTCCACGTCGTGGCGATCACATGCGTGGTCTGGTCGCTGTACGTCCTCATCGACCGGACGGCGGAAGAGATGCGAGAGGGCAACCTGGACTGGCCCTTCTGGACCAAGCTCATCGTGGTGGCCATCGGCTTCACGGGGGGCCTGGTCTTCATGTATGTCCAGTGCAAGATGTACGTCCAGCTGTTCCGTCGCTGGCGGGCCTTCAACAGGGTCATCTACGTGCAAGACGCGCCCGTGCCGGACAAGGGCGCGGCGCTGCCCACGGCCGCCCAGCTGGCGGCGCCAGTCACAGTCCAGGAGACCACGTCGTCCAAGAGGCCCCACGACGGCCCCACCGAGGTCACCGTCGCCAAGGACTCGGGTCCGCAGGACGCGGACGACTCCAGGGGAACCAGCTGAGTTGGTCTCAGGGACGCCAAGGTGCTCCCCGTGTACATAACCCCGTGTATATAGGTGGACGCGCAAGGACATCCCGTTATTTTACTATAGGATGGTATTGAAACGCCGGCCCGGGTTTCCGGAACGCCGGCTCCGAGTCTAGTATTCCTGTGCCACACGACGTTTCCTCTCCCCCGAACAATGCGGGCATGTTCGCCAGCAGTCTCCGGGAGACGTCGGCTCATTGCGGCACGACGCCAACATCGAGAACCTCGAGTAGTTTCGGATCTGCTAGAATTGCCAGCCGTTCGGATCTTATGGTTGCTAGTCTTACAAGTGAAGAAAAACTAAGGCGAGCGCGAGGGGCGCTCTGGTCGTGCCATGTTGGTTTCGGGGACCGTCCCCCGGGGGGAAGGACTTGCTCACGCGAAACCGGGGACTGCCTCTGCGCGCGACAAGGGCAGTTGTCCTCCCCGCTAGATTGGTTCACAAAAGGGAAGAAGTGCCTTTTGGGTTCGAGTGCTGTTCTGTTTCGTGTTGACACGCAAAAAAAGAGACAGACCGATAACAGAGAATCTAGTTTTCAATCATCTCCGATCGAAAGCACGACATTAAAAATAAAATGATACAGGAAATATTTCTCTCGTTCGTGTCTTTTCATCGCCGCCATAGTTCTGCTGCACGGAACTTACTTCGACAGCAGCGAATGAAAAACTCATTTTTGCCACCGACGGTCCGCGTTCACAACCAGCTAACACAAGATCTCCAGTTAGTGTGTGACTCGTTTCAATTTCACGTCGATTTAGTGCGACGCATGAGTGTAACTTGATGTTCAGATACCACAGGGGAACGTTCGTCAGGGACAGAGCACAGGGCACAAATAAATATTTAGGAAAATGGAAACAGCGCGCAAAAAGACGAAGACAACGAGAGAAGGGCACAGGACGAGCGCTGTCTCGTTGTCTTCGTCTTTTTGCGCGCTGTTTCCATTTTCCTAAGTCATGAACCAACTCGCTTGCATCGCCACCTTAATACAAATAAATAGCCAGCATATATCCGTCCTCGAACACTAGGGGACTACGAAGGAGGCTTATCCTATTCGTTCTGCAATATTGCGGGTTTCTTTAGACAGGAGAGGGGGGGGGGGGGGGGGGGGGAAGGGGGAGCTTTCTAATGTTTTGTGGCGTCCATTTCCTTAGATTTTATATACGTCTTAAAGGGGCACTGACAACCCAAAGGTCGTATTTTTTTTATTGTCTAAAGCGATGCAACTTGTAGTCATGAACACACAAAAAAAAACGCATCGCGAAAAAAAATTTTCTCGCGCGCGCGCGCGCCTTTTTAGTTTTGGCGTTTGTATTTCCCGCCGCTCACCTCCTCGCTTCTTTTGATCGGTGACGTCAAAAATCCGGAAATTTAGAAGCTTCGTAGGTGACATTTCTATAACATTAAATAACGGCAATCGTAAAACATGTTTTTTAACGCAATCGCGAACGCACTACGGCTCCTCTTTTTAAAATACCAAAAATCAGAGTTCGGTGTGATGTTGCTTCCTAGATTTGTACCCTCCTTCGGAAAAGTTGCCGGCGCTCGTTGGCGAGTCGGGAAAAACCGGTTGTTTCCCGCCGGCGCCCTCCTCCTCGCTTCTGGTCGCTGTGGCAACGGCGGAGGTCCAAAAGAAAGTCGAGTCGCAGGAGACCGCAAAATTTGAGTCACTGCACTGGCGAGGATCGCGCGGGAACTTCAAATTCGGCATTTGGAAATTGTTTTTTTTAATTCACAAATACTGAATTTTAAAGTTTCAAATTTTGAGGGTAATGTCCCGACATCGTTTTCAATCGTTTCGGATAATAAGAAAAAATATGATTTTGGCGTGTCAGTGCCCCTTTAAAGCATAAGGCCCTTTTGCAAAACACGAATGTAATAGAAACTCCTCGCACAAACTTGAAAAAGGAGCTTTCTGGAAGCCTTAAAGTGGCAGATGACGTTTTACTAAAAGACGAAGCGGAGTATCTTAGCGACGGTTGCCACGCTGAGGGTTCCGGGAGGCTCCTTTTGAATTTCAACAATTTATCGTTTATAATGACCTATTAGATTTCTTATCGTATAGTCACCTTTTCATCGCTCTGAGCCGTCTACCAGAATGAAATTAACCGCGTCACTTCTTCGAGGGTGCCCTAAACCGTTTGACGTATACCCTTTAAAACCTTCGTAAACTTCCCCGCGGTTCATATAAGACTGCGTTCAAAGGAGCTGATACGAGCCAAGCTAATAACAATTATCTAGTTCGTAAGGTTCAGACATAGGTTCCGTCCTTGGCCATCGAGCTTTCAAGACGTTCTGCTGAGCGTCTTTGTGCTAAACGCATATTTTAGCTCTCGTCTTCTACGAAACCGCGCTATTAGGCGTGCTCTGCTGATGGTTGCCGGTATGTGAAGTAGTGAGATTTCATCACACTTTCCCGCTTGTCAGCAGACTGTGAACTTCCGCAAATGTATTGCAGCTGCTGTAATGGCAGCCACTCTGAACGCTTATCAAAAACTAGAGTCGTGAAAGAGACGAGTTGAAAGTATACACCCTGGAAGCTCCGCTTCCAGAACTGATTCGTTGCCTTCCGTCATTTTCACCGGCTAAAATTCCTCGAATTTGTAGAGTCACTATGTTTAGAGTTTGGTATAACGATGTTGTTTCGATGAGTCAGTTGTCGCGTTAAACTAACTACTCTTGGCTAGCGTTTTGAGATTTGCGTACCTCAAACAACTCTTTACTGGCTGCATAAAACGCAATTGACGCGCAGACATCTTTTTATTCTTGATACTAAGGAATCCTCTACCAGGAAGAGTGCTGCTGAAAAGGTAAGTGCGAGCAAGCTGCAACACAAGTCGCTACCTACATTTCGAGAAGTCCGGCAGTGCGAATCAGGTATGATTATCAACGCCAACTTGGGCACACTCGGGCAGTGCCTCGGAGAGCCGCAATGCTGCATTCACACTGGCGTTCGAATCGCAACCGCAAAGCGGATCCGCTCGCTTTCATGATCAAATGCGCGTGAAACTTCAATTTTTTTTTTTTTTTTTTTTTTTTTTAAGCAACCGCATTCGCAATTGCTTTGGGAATGCTGTTCAAACACCAGTGCGAATGAGGCTTAAACTTTGCCCACGAGTTGAGACTTGTGTGCTAGCCGCCTCGGTGGCTCCGAAGCAAGGCGCCGGCCTACGGATCTCCAGGTGGCGGGTTTGAATCCCGACCGCGGGGTCCGCAATCTGACAAATACTTATTGCGGAGAAAAAGGCGCCGTGTAACCGAGCTTTCGGTTTCACGTCAAAAGAGCCCCAGGTGGTCGAAATGAATCATCAGTCCTCCATTGGGGCGTGCCAGCTGCTCTTCGTTAGTTCGGCACGTAAACCCCCTAAATTTGACTTGCCACCTAATCGTATCCGGGCAGCTGCAACCGACAAGAGTCTACAGGCCGACTGCCAGCCGAACACTGACTCAGCGCTCGTCTCCTCCCCCAATTGAATACGAGTGCCAGCCGAACCTCTTCCTCGAGCGACCCCGTGTAACTCCCAGTGGGGGAAAAACATGACTTGTTCAGATATGCAGCGGCGCTCTGCTCCGCGAAACGAGCGCGCGCTCCGGGCTTTCCCAGAGAAAGAACGCGAGTAGAATCGGCAGAACAGTAGAGAAAAGAAAGCAGACGCTCACTTTATTTCGAGTGTCTGGTTCTATTTTTGCTGCGAGCTTTCGCCAGGGCTCTGCTCGGCGCTGTTCCCTTTCAATTGCTCTGTTTCCCCTCGAGCTCCGTCTCTACTGCGCCTCACAACTCCAACAGGCTCTGCGAAAGTCGCAATTTACACTTCACCCGCGGAAGATGGCACCCACAAGTAAGACGTCCCCGGAGTGCATGCTCGCCCGTTTACCTTGACCGAAACGGGGCAGCTTCGCGCCATTCAATCTCCACATGTGCACATCACATTCTATGTTGTCACTGTCTTTGTCGCGCTGGCACAACAAACGGGTGACATTTCTTCTTTTTTTTTATTTTTTAAGATTCGCGTGTTGCCGGGCTGTTTAGTGGACCCTATATTTTGGATACACAGGTTCCTATATTTCAATGCTCTAAAACAAGCCTGCCTTCCATATGGCGGTCGGAGACCATGTTTTCTAATCGCGACTTACCATAATTATAAAAAAAAAAAAAACTATAAAAAAGTGCGCGTCTCAGTTACATTTGTAAGGTAGTTCGGTAAATCCATGAAGTATATAAACAATATTTTGTTTTGGGGTTGGGGCCTTTATAGAAAGCAAGTTTGAAAACAAAAGCAGAGTGGACGTTGTGACGTCGATTCGCCTCCGAGCTCTGACGATATCGATACAATGCTGTAGATGAGAAATTCAGCCATTGAAGCGCGGCCGATCGCCCGGGGCCATAAACGTGCTTACAATGGTAGTAATTCTACGACCGCACGCGAAAACGCAATGCCCGTTCGTACCGGAACTGCACAAGGACGTGAACTGAACCGAGGTACGGTATGCGGCGCATTCTTTCGCTCCCCGTACTTCGATATCCGGTCCTCGGTCAAGCTGCTTATGCATCACACAAAAGACAGCCTGCAAACAGATTGGAATGCGAGTCAGCGCGAGATCCGTGCTTCGAGTGCCGCATGGCATCGAGTTCAAGGAGAAACCTCCGCACGCGGCATTCGAACCACAGATATTACGGTGACTCCTGTTTGCAGACTGTATTTTGTATGATGTGATACGGGGCCCTGCAAAGCGTTTCCGGCCATTTTTTGCTTCGCATCGAGTTCGCTCGAACTAGTGTGTGGGGCTCTGGCAGCAGATTAAAAAAATATATATATAATAATAAACATAATCAAAACAAATAAATCGGATGTATTTTGAACACAATTCGCGGTGAGAAGCTCGCTAGGGCGCTTCTGTTTTCCTCACTATGGGTAGTGCGCGTGCTGCCCACTTAATTATTGCTCGTGCTTGCACCAGCAGAGGAAGTTGGAAGTATCCTCACTCTGGGTTGTGAAAAATTCCACCAGGCGGCGATACCCAAACTTCTCACGTACCTACGGGAGCCAGAGTTGCGCGTTCACGTGATAAGCCGGATCAAGTGCCGTGCAGGAAAGTAGACGTTGCGCGCGCCCCGCCGAACGTTCCCCTGCTTTTGAGCGCGCCGCGCGCTTCGAACGCGCGGCGCTGCTATTCGCCGAATTAAGTCACGTGAGGAGCTGGATCAACATGCCATGCAGGAAAGACGGCGCTAGGGGGATGAACACGCAACTCTGGCTCTCGTAGGGAGCCTATACAGGAAATCTATTCTCACCCAGAGGAAAAAGTGCCGTTTTCCCCGTTTCTAAGCTGTTGTCGGCACTGACACTTTCAGGATGCTTTTCGATAAGCCCGTCAAATAGCTTGCGTACAATAAATTAAAACTAACAGTCCTTGCAGTTCTTATAAATAAATATTTTGTGGTCGAGAGTGACTCCGCTAAAGTGCAGCTCAATGAGGCGAGAGTTACCTAGAGTTACCGCGGAGTCGGTGGCGGTTTCGTTGAGCTGGGTTTAGCAGACGACAAGCTCGAAGGCTTTGCTACGCGGAATTCGCTCACTCCCGGAAAGCCGCTGTCGAGATGGAACTTCTTTATCATTCATCAACTTCTGGGCTTCCCCGAGGACGGTCTCATTGACGGCAAGTTCATTTGTTTACTCCACTACGACAGCAAGCTTGCCGGCTCAGCCGTAGATGCTTTGTTACGTTTGATTTTTTTAATCGGCGTTCGAACGTTTGACAAATACCGTTTCGATATCCAAACACCAGACATAAGGATCGCAGCACACCATAAAATACTCGCCTCCGAGCACAGAGTACATGCTCCAATATTCTTACTTTAGTGCGTTTCTCCCATAGACTTGCGTGTATTGCCTGGTGTCAAGCAATGGCCGCCGGTGGCGACACCGACGGGCTCCCGATCCGCGATCCAGCCTACTACAATGCATGCCTTGCAAGTGACGTCAAGTTAGGAAAGGGGCGGCGCCCCTTGCCATGTTGGTGGTTGACTGGCACGGCGCGTATGCCCACGGCACGGCGTTGCGCACCGCTCGCGGCCCGCGCGTGTGCAGAAATGCGTCGCCTTTTCAACAAAGGTACGTAATTCCAAGTTGAAACAACGTGTTCACGCAAATCTACGATGTTGTTGAGCGAGTATGCGCAGAAGTTGCCGGCGTCGGTGCGATCGCGCTACGAGGAGAAAGTGTTGATGTGCGGCGGCAAAGATCCACTTTCGCTGTCAGATGACGAGACCGTGACCGATACAAGCGCTTATCCCAAAGTAGAAGAGTGCGACGTGAAGGACTATCTTGTCGGCAAGACAAGCTTTATTACGCGGGAGCAGTTTAAGGCACACAAGTCACTGGAATCGCACAATTATTTGACGAGTGGGTGGGTTCAAGAGCCGCGACTGAAAGTCCTTCCAAACAACGATGTTGTCGTAATTGGCAAGGTAAGAGACTTCCAATTTAACTATAACGAACTTGCATGTTCCGGGTTGTTCGTGAAGATCTGTCAGGCGTTCACTGGAGGTTGTAGGGTAACTTGGGCATTCCGTAAAACAAGGGGGAAGGGGGGGGGGGGGGGGGGGCGGCGGCGGCGGCGGCGGCAAAGGTGGTTAGTTTAGTGCACGTAAGCAGACCTTCAGATGCGCGAGTAGGTTCGATCGGTACATAGGGAGCCACTCTTTGCACATTAGAACATCTGCGTGCAGTATCTATGTTAAAAGGTCGCTAAATGTAGTAAAATCTTTCTCTTTAATATTTTGTAGGTAAACCACTCCCAAAGTACAAGGGAAGCTTGCCGGCAGCCATGGATACTAGTGAAGCAGGACGGTGAAGTTGTTGTTGCCCATTGTACCTGTATGGCTGATCTCGGGGAGGCCTGCTCTCACATTGGTGCAATCCTATTCTACCTTCAAGTGGCGGTGAAGCACAGAGACTTGCTAACTTGCTAACTATGCAGAGTCCTACGTACCGACAGCTGCAAAGTACAAGTCCGCACTTCTGTGCACTTTGTTTAAGGACTGTGTAGCACCATCATGGGAAGAAGTCTCCGAGGAATGCGACAAGTTGGCAAGCAACAGCAGAGTTGAACGAGAGGTATGATCCGTGGAAATGTGATGTTGGCGACGTTTTCCTAATTTTTCTCTTTTTGTGCAGGTTCTCCACCTTATCAAGAAAGAAACCAGAGCCCAGTCTTCATGTAGGAAATGATTTTCGTTTCGTGCAGGTAGGGTGACGGCATCATGCGCAAAAGCGGCCTGCTCCACACCAATCGAAGACCCCTCACCAAGCCTGGTGCAGAGGATATGTTATCCTAGTAAACTCATTTTCACCACAGTGAAAATGAGTTTACCACCGACATACTGTGCCCTAAGCAAGGGCACAGTATGTCGAAGCAATGACTAGTCGGCATTCAAATTTCAAGTGTTGCGATTCCGGCGTGCACATCAGCTTCGATCACCAGTGGAGTCGTGAGTTGCGATTGTTGCGGTGCAGGCGTACTCGAGGTGAAGTGGCCGTATAGCCTGCGAGAGTGTACTATCATAGAGCTCACTTGCTGGAACAGCAGTAGTATCACTCTGCCCGATGGAGATGCCCTTCAACTAAAACGAAAACATGCACATTTTTGGCAAATACAAATGCAGATGTTTGTTTGCCAGGTGAAGTATTCAGACTACGTTGTCTGGACGACGAAGGAGATCTTTATTGAAAGAATCTTTCTAGACAATGACTTTCGCGCCACAATGTTGCTGAAGAGCACGCACTTCTTCGAGCACGTACTGTTTCCAGAGCTGCGATACAGGTATACGTCACAACCTGTACAGAAACAGACATACGAGAATGTGGAAAATGAGGACGTCTACTATCTCTGTGATGGGCCAGATTATGGCAAGATGGTAATGTGTGATAATCCGCAATGCATACGAAAATGGTACCACTTTGCATGCATCGGCATGAAGAAAGCACCACAAGGCCAATGGCTGTGCAAAGAGTGCAAATAAAAAGAAGCACCACGAGGCCAATGGCTGTACAAAGATTGCAAATAAAGAAAACTGTGTTCAAATGAAAGAAACAAAATGTTGTCTATTTACACCTCATAATTAGGTTTCCCTTCTCAAAGAAAATTTTTTAAACAATTTAAGGGGCATTTGTGTGGCATTGATAGAAACTTCTGCTGTAAATGAACTTCCATCTCTATAAAGCATTTTTAGAAGAAAATTATACCTAATAAAGACAACACCTCTTTATTACAGAATGGGTAAATGGAAACAATTGACAGACCATGCAATAATTACTCACCCACAAAAATTAAAATATCGCATCATGACACTCCTAGCAATCACAAAAGTGCCCCATGATGCACATCAAGGAGCAATTACTTAAGCTTGTTGCAAACAATCGCAATAAACAACACGCTGTATAACTCGTGTGCTATATAAGGCACTCGTAGCAGCTTGGAAAACGAGCAAAAACAAAATATGCATATTCCTTGTTCACTCTCAACTAAGGAATACATAGAATAGAAAACTGGACGATGCTGTTCCTGACAAAAAAAAAAAGACAGCCTCGCAGACAGTTCAGTGAAGGCAATGTTCCAAGTCGCACACAAGCCCAGAGTTAATCAAATTGTACAACAGAGCTGCAAGCACTCGTCAAAGCACAACAAACAAAAACTATCTTGTCCAGTGTGGTTGCATCATCCTCATGAACTGCAGAGAGCATGTCTACAGGCACGATACTCTTGGTTATCATATACTTGTTCCTGAGGAGTCCTATCACTCTTTCTACATGAATGCGCACATTGGCCAGCTTCCTTGTGGCCTCCACATTCCAAGGTGCCAGCTGGGCTTGCCCCCTGGTGAATGCCGGCATCTTGAGTCGGGCAGAGCAGAGGCCAACTGACTCCGCGATGGTGAAGCCTCTGTCAGCAAGGACCAAGTCGCCAGGCTGCAGGTTACCCAGAATCCCGCAGGTTTCAGTGATGAGCTTGTCGCTCGAGCGGCCGCACCACCCCCTGGAAATATAAGTTACTGTTCCTTGAGGAGCAATTCCAATTAGGTATTTCACCGTATTGTGGTGCTTATATTGGCTCCATGTGAGGCACCGGGCAAAGTGCGAGGTTGGTCGCTCGATGAAAATCTCAAAGTACAGGAAGTACAGGCCATCGATCCACTTCATCACAATCCTCGAGACGGACGGTGGCTTCGGAGACGTCAAACCTGTAATGACAGAAAGAAGGAGGAAGTATAGAAAATAAAGACCGAGTGGTCAATACAAACGAAAGAAGAAACATTAATAGCCTTTGGAGATTGAGACAGGCCAATACAGGTTGTAACACACAATGTAAACTATGCATGTTTTCTGACAGATAAACAAAATACAATACCTGAATGCCAAGTCCCGGAAAGGTACATTCAGCCGGAGCCGGATCAGTGTGACCACAAACGCCTGAAACTGAGGCAAGGCGTTAATGGGGCTGTGCCTCACCAGTTCCTTCACGAGTGTAAAAACACCATTCAAAAGTTTGAAGTTTGGCAATCCCGCATAGAACTTGGTTAGTTCGTCGTCCCTCAGGAAGGAAGCATAAGTTAGGCACCGTGCGTTCAGGCTTTCCCGCAGGGAATAGACCTCCGCCCGGAGTCGGTTGACCTCCTGGTTTAGGCGATCGGAAATTTCCCGCGAGCAGTCATCTGCCTGTGTTCCTGGAGAATAATGATCGGCCACACGGACTGTTACACAAAGGTTTAGTAGCACAAGTTTGTGGGTGCTCTGTTGGTTTGAAACATGCCACCAGGTTGCCGGCAGGCTATCATTTATGGTCATCTCCATGAGGTGGCCAAGGGCACTGAGCCATGCGAGGGGCACTCCGCCTTTTTGAAAAGCCAGCATGAAAGGTATGTGCAAGGGCTTTTTGGTTCGTGGCACGCGACAATAACGCCAATTAATGACTACGCGCTGCACGGGTGTGTCGCGTCATTCTCCGAGGCAGGCAGCAATAAAAGAAATCCAACACCACTTCATATTCGACACCAGTGTTGGATTTTCCTTGCAGCAACCCGGCTCGGAGAACGACACAACGCACTGGTTCAACACTCAATCATGACGGTCATCCATTGCATGCCGCAACCGAAAAAGCTCCCCGCTTACTTTTTCGATGGCCTTTCATGAAAGGTGGAGCGCCCCTCGCATGACTGAATGCCCTTGGCCACTTTCAAATGTGGTGTTCACAAATAATTAACATGCGGGCAACCCGGTCGGACGTTTCATACAACCAGTGTGGCCCCAAGCTTGATTTCTAACAAGAAACATACCTCTAGTAACCACTATCTGCTCAACTTGACTTCGGTCGTCCGGTAGAGCAGGGTTACCACCCTGTTGAGTTTCGATGTCCTCAGCTGGAGGGCCATCCTCAGCGGGAGGGCCGTCCTCGGTGGGAGGGCCATCCTCGGCGGGAGGGCCATCCTCGGCGGGATGGCCATCCTCGGCGAAAGGGCCATCCTCGGCGGGAGGGCCATCCTCAGCAGAAGGGGGGCAGTCTTGAGCAGCTGAAGGGCAGGCGTATGCGGCACAAGTTACAATTCCAGAGCTGCTAGCTGCTGGCAGGTCATCAAAAAGTAAATCGGAACCAGTTAACAGGAATTATAAGAGAGGGCGAATTTTAACACTATTTTAAGAAAGTGAGGTGGCGACATACCTCGCAGAGCCCTCTTGTTTGCAGCGCTTCTCGCCTTGCGGCGGTTGTACCTGCTTGCGGAGTAAACAGAAACATTGTATTTCATGCTAATCTTCTTTTAACCGGGATCCTTTTTTTTTTCCCTCACAGTATGTTACGTACCTGTCATTTTTGTCAAGGACCTTTCTCTTGTACCCTAAATTTAGACTGGGGGCCCAGTCAGGGTGGTCGATATCGAACAATGTTGATGGTTTGCCTAAAATTTCCAAACAAATCATTTTTAGATGATTGAAGCCAAAATGTTAAATTTGTCGTTAGATCTTTAGACAGTGTGAGGATAGCCTGCCAGAGATTTTGGTGACACTGCTTATGCCCAGTACATAAGCCATTTATCCAGTGCAGTAGGACTGCTAGCCTGGGGCGTTTAACGTGCACTACGCAGTAGTGATACACGACCGCACGCCCGCACGACGCTCGTTTGCATCGCAACGGGTAGATGAGTATCGTCCCGGCGTGCGGTCGATCCTCACTCCTGAATGTTTCGGTTTGGATGAGCATCGTTCGTCGTAGTGTTTTGCATCACTGGATTGCGGGCCCGTATACGGTCGCGTTCTCAATCCGAACTCAATGTGACGGCACAAGACGGCGAAGAGCGACGAGATTTGCCGTCGCTGTCTCGTCGCTCGTTTCTAGACTTCCGGAACACATCGCCCGTCACTGCTGCTCATCGCGACGTGCGTCGCTTGCATGTGGTTTCGACGGACCGAGCGACAGCGGGTCCTGTCGCGTCGCATCCTTGCGTCGCTTGGGAGAATCGCTCATATGTAGTTTATATTCGCTCTTCCGTAACCGGCGGTGCCGATGCAAAGCTTGCACGAACATAAACACGTTAGAAAGGGTCCATCACTCACCGCTAACGAAATGTATTCTGCAAACTCGATAGTGTGTGGCCGCATCATCGAAGTCGTCTCGCTTCAGCCTTCTCCGCCACTTGCGCCTTCGTTCCCTCGACAGACGCTCTGCCTCGGGGCCCTCCGATGTCACAATCGCCGGTATACGGTAGAAACCGCCCTTGAAGTTACCGGTGTCATTCTTTTTGTTACGCGAGCGGTTATTGCAGCCGAAAGCGGCGCAGTTCACCATGGCTAAATGGCGGTCAACTCGACCAACTCAACCACCAGGATGGCCGAGACCTGTGTGTGACGTCAACCTATGACGTACTTGCAAGGCATGTATAGAGATCAGTGGCAGTGGCCTAAAGAGTTGTAGTGGGCTCACGGGACAACTCGGCCTAACGCGTTTGATGTCGACGCGGCGGTGGCGCTGTAAGCGTTTCCTCCTGAAACTTTCCAGCGCGCATTGGCCAGACCGGCTATGCGGCTCTTACCAATCGTGGGCAGCGGACGGGAGAAGTTTCAGGAGGACTTTACTGCTGCGCCTCCGGCGTTTCCGACATCGGCCGCTTCAGCGCAAAACACGGGGGAGATAGCGCGGTGAGCCCACTACCCAACTTCTAGGGCACTGTAGTCCGACAACCGGGGGATGACTACTTCCGTCCGCCATTTTTTGGCTCTGACTCATAGGAACTCTATGTGATTTTTCAGGAATAATGAAGAGAAAGAAGTAACACCATTTTGTGTTATCGCGAAATCCGCTGGTTCTAGCGGGAGCAAGCTACGCCCATTGGCCAAACTCTCTCAGTATAAATGGAAGAAGTTCAGAATTTGGAGCACACTTTCGATTGTTGATGACGCCGTTGATCTGAACCAATAGGGAACCGAAACGACAAGAGCGTGCAACAACCATGCGCGATCTTCCTGATTATTAGA
>JABSTQ010011203.1:645000-1033437 GCA_013358835.2 Ixodes persulcatus
ACTGGCCGGTTTGAGTCGCGCGCACTCTCTTCTCTGGGGTCACGTGCCGTTTTTTATGGTTTAGACAGAACCTCCAAATATAATCAAAGTCGTAGGTCATCGAAGGCACACACACAATATTAAAAAGAGAAAATTAATTATACCCATTTTTTATGGCTTCTAAAAAGTTGCAAATACGTTGATTGAAAAAAAACAAACAAACAACTTATTCCAGCCACGTGACTTCCACCACCTCTCTCCTGCTCTATATTTCTTCTTCCTCCCTAATCCAGTTTTGGTTTCGGTTTCGAGCAGTTGCGTTTTTTTGCTTCATTAAAAATAAAGGTGACACTATAGCAAAATATTGATTGGGTAGTCTTCTGATATTGTAATGAATCGCCTGGCAAAAAAAAAAAAGTATGGGAAGTGTCAATGTTCCCTTCACAGTGAACGGAGTATAGTGGGACTCGGGTATTATTGTCACAAACGCTGCCGTTCGCAGACCATATTTGGTCGAGATGTAGGGCCGCGGAAGCGGCGGAACAGCTGGGTTCAAAAGAACAACAGATTGCTGTTTCTTTTTTTTTTTTTTTTTCACTGCGCCTTTAGTTACGACTTTCGTTACAACGAAATGAAGGCAACGAATGAAAGCGTACACTTTGGATTCAGCGTAAGTGCCTATCGAGTTGGGAACAAAACAGGATGTAGGTACAGGCGGTACCACTTTTTGGAAAGAGGACATCACCACGACTTTCCGCCGCTCACGATTGCAGCTGTTTTAAAGTACACGTGTAAGAAGCGGAAAAAAAGTGCGATATCGGTGTATCCTGCGCAGAGTCTATGTCAAATAATACGTTCAACTGTGTCGGTTTAGACGAAAGCGCAGAAAAAAGACGCGGCGACAAATTGTGCTTGTCTTGTCGGCTGTTTCTCTCGATAATAAAAACGACACGAAAGTCTCGCAGCGCGGCTATCCTGTCACACAACTCAGGTTCCACGAAAATGAGAAAGACTTGAGCAGCATTGAGCACAAACTGAGGGTTTGACCAAAAGCCTTCCATCTTGCCATAGTCGCCGACAGCTAAAGAAACTCAGGGCGCGGCGAGTCTCCAGCATCTCGTTATGGCTCCGTAACCAATCAGATTGACGCATCAGCTCGCAAGAACGACGAACAACCAATCACAAAGCAAGAACCTTGATAATCATAGGCCACATCCTCCGTTTCTTGAGGACTACAGGCACCGAGGTGTCTTCAGAATGACGGGGCGGATTCCTATACTCCGTTCACCCTTAAGCTGAAAGTATAAAACTCCGCCTTCAGCGCGAGATTTCTGGCCTTGCTAACACAAGTGTGAACGCGCAGGCACGCGCAGCCAAAGCACTGCGGAAGCCAGCGAGCTCGCGCTCAAGGCGGAGCTTCTAGTCTCGTACACTTCGCGCTTTCCACATATGCCCGCCTCCTCCTTTCCTATATCCTCACCGTTTCTTACCTTGCTCCAACTTGGCTCCCTTCGCAGCTTAGGAGAGGGGGAGCGCTAAGTGGCTTATCTTCCCTGCAGAAAACCGAGGTTGTACGTCGGCCTTTAAAGGCGAACGGAGTGTATCATATACTGCATACATTCAAGGAAATAGGGGGTTTAGTACTAACACCCCTCGTCTCATATAGAACACCCGAAAACTACATTTGCTTGTCCAGTCCACGGACGTCGAGCTGACGATACCATCTTTCACGAGCGGCTCGATAGTTTTGTGATATACTTTACTCAATAACGTACGTGGCAAAGACTACAGAAAAAAAAAAAAAAGCCGAATAAGAAAAAAACATTGAGGTTTTGCAGCAGGGCCAACAAACCTTCCGTGTTTTCCTCTAGTCTTTAATTCGCACATTAGCTATTCTAATAAGTGGTATCGCTCGAATATCGAGCTTCTCGTAAAAGTTGGTATGGTCGGTTCGAATTGCGTCGACTGAACGTCGAATTGTAGTTGTTGGGGTGCTCTAACTGTATGGGTCAAGGGGCGTAAGTACTACGCCCCTATGTATGAGAGTGTATATAGTTCGTTGGGGGCGCGAGGTAGAACGTACTTAAAGATAACTCTTAAATAAAGTTGCTCGGAGATAAAAGAAAAAAAAATGAAAATTGGGTTCGGGTTTTTGCTATATGCCGAGCTCTGGTTGGAATGATTAGTTGGTAGGCGTAAATCTTGCAGCCTTTGTCTTTACCGCACTCGTCGAACGCTTTAGAACGCAAAACACCGCCAGTCAGGCGTTTTGCTCTCGCATTCGAACGCGTTCGACGAGTGCAGCGGAGACAGAGGCAGCTAGTTTAACATGTATAGCCATTAATCGTTCCAACCGGAGCTCGGTGTTTTGACGTCCTCGCGTGCTCCCGTCTTCTCCTGTCTCTCAGTTTCTGCCCGCATAAGGTTCGATAAAAAAAAAAAAAAGTAAAATCCGGTTTTTCGGCCCGCATGAATAAATTACGCATTGCAGCATCCTAAAACTCCGCGATGCGAAAGTTTGAAAAAAAAAAAAAAAGTGACGTTACCTGGATCAAAAGATACTAAAGAAAAAGAAAAATTTCTGTGCGAGTCGACGTCCACCTATGCCTAATTTTTATCAAATTAAAATTTGAGAATGTAAATGCCTATAACAATTATGTCAATAAAAAAAACTTTTAGTTTTTTTTTATTTTTGGTGAAAAAGGAAGACCAGCGAAGCTGTACTATGGTGGGAATGAAGTAATGGCCGCCCACAACTCGGCAAGCCAGAGTGGAAAGGCTGGAGAGGTTGCCTGCATCTATGAGTGACGGCGGCAAGCAGACAACCGGAAAACCGGTTGTCTGGTTGCCGCCGTCGCTCATAAATGGCGGTAGCTCTCCGGAGTGTCGTGTCATCATTTGTTTGCTTACGGACACGATACCGGGTAAACTAGCCCTTAACAGCTCCGCTGTAAAAACTCGTTAGCCTGAAATAAAGCAGCATCGTCTTTCTAAGTGGCTAGATTTTTCATTGAAATAAAGGCGACAGGCGCCCGGAATCTCAAATACGGTTAGATAAATAGTAGGCTTAGTTGGACGTTGGCTCATTGATAATTTTGTTTTGTATCTTTTGGTATAGGTAACGTCATGTGCTCAAATATTCGCATTCTATCACCACCGCAAGCGCCACATTAGCGAGTTTTAGAATAGGGTGCCCCACAAGCTGTGGGGTCCTCTACTCTAAAGCTCGCTATTCTCACGGAATTTCAGCTTCCTGCGATGCGTAGATTATTTATACGGGCCAAAAAATTGGGTTTTATTTTGTTGATCTAGTCCGGTATATTCTTTCACCGCGACGGAAATAAGGGCTACGTCAGGTCGTAAAGTTTGACGTTGTTGCTACTGCGTAGGCAATCTATTTCATTTTAATTTATGAACCTTAAGGGCCCGTGTGGGCATTACATAAAAGGGGGGGGGGGCATTCATATTATACTTAGGAAAGACAGACACAAAAATAAATACATTCAGGAAAAGTCGGTTAGTGGTTAACAACAAGAAAAGTGCGATTGAAGACCTGATTTAAAGGCGTCTGGGCCTACGATGGTGGCAATGGAGGATGGGAGGCTGCTCCAGTCATTGATGGCTTGTAGGAGGAATGATCGGTCGAAAGCGCTATTTTAGCCAGAGATCCTTTTGTTGGTACACGTATTGGTTAAGCGAGATGATGTTCGACCGGGAAGTGATAATAATTCTGTTTTAAGCTTGAGACAATACTAATAAATTTTGTGAAGAAAGCAGAGCTGAGAGACGTTCCTACGAAGCTGCAAAGACGAAAGGGTTAGTTGACTTTTTAGGGCGGAGACACGTGGAGAAGATGAAACGAGTGGCCCTGTTTTGAATTGCTTCCAGATGATTGATATGGTAGCCTTGATGGGGGATCCAGATGGCGGCAGCATATTCTAATTTTTGGTTGGATAAGTTTGTCGTAGGCCAGTTCGCGGACAATTGGTGGATCAGATCGAAGGTTACATCGGAGTACTTTCAGGGTTCCGGAGGTGTCTGCGGAGATGGCTTCAATATGATTATTCCGGAAAAGGCCTCATGTTACGCGTTTTACACCGAGATATTCGTACGATGGAACGGTCCTAAGTAAATCGAAGTCAAAGTAATATTGGTAGGACAAAATGGTTTTCCTTCTAGTGAAACAGATTAGTTTACATTTAAATTTGTTTAATGGCATCAGCCACTGTTCGCACAATTTGTTAATTTTTACTGAATCATCTTGAAGTTGAGTGTTGTCATGCGCACTTGTTACTTTGTTATAGACGACACACAGTCATCTGCAAATAGACGAATATTAGAAGAGATGGTGGCGGGAAGGTCAATTATGAATATTAAAAAAGTAGGGGTCCCAGTACGGACCCCAGAGGAAAACCAGATGAAACGTTTGTTAAGGCAGACTCATGATAATTTGTAACCGTGTATTGCGCGCGGGAAGAAAAAATGTCACGTATTTATGAGAAGTTCAGCGGGTCCAGACAAAGAGATTCCAGTTTAGAAAGTAGTCGTTGATGGGGAACATGGTCAAAAGCTTTCGAAAAATTCAGAAAGAGGGCTTCAGTCTGAGCCCGACACTCAAGATTATTATGTAGGTCATGGATAAAGTCGCAAAGTTGCGTTTGAAAGGAGAGTCCCTTTCTAAAACTATGCTGCTTTTTGAAAGAAAAAAAAAATCCATTTTTTGTTATAGTAGGTTACAAGTCAAGAAGGTAGCGGCAAATGCCCCTCAAAGGGAATCATATATCCCTCCGCCACCTCCGCATCCAATAGCGTCCCATCGTTTCCGTGACGTTGCGGCCAACGCGCGAGGAGGGCCTTGCCTTTCTGTACATATTTGCTTTTTCTTTGGACTTTGACTTAGCATTGTGGAAGCCACGAGAGGGAGATTAGAGTCTTCCCCCTCCGATGGAAACAAAGACGACTTTCGGGGATTAGCTTCCCCCTCCGATTGATACAAAGGCTGCTTTCAGGGGCTCGGTTCCTTCTCCGATGAATACAAAGGTCGCTTTCTTAAAAAAGTGGGGGTCGGAGACAAGTTGGCACCACTCTGTGGCCATTATCTATCCATTGAAGCGGAACAAGGAGCGTTTCCGGTGAACTCTTCTTTCGATTGCGGAGGGATTTGAAACCGGCGCACCACGCTTGTGGGAGGAGCTTCTCCTACCTTCTTAACTTGTAACCGAATATAGGTGACTCATAATTTGCGAATATAGTATATGCTCAAGAAATTTAGATGCGATTGAAGTTAAAGATATTGGACGATAATTAGAGCCCAAACAGCGACTTCCCAGCTTGAAGGATGGGACAATCCTGCCAACCTTCCAGTCAGAAGGGAGGGAGTTCTCAGATAGTGACTGGTCAAAAATTAATTTTAAGAACTCACTCGAGATACAGGTAGTGTTTTTTAGAATTTTTGAATTAATGTTGCCATCTCGTACGTGGCAAACAACGTTGTCAAAGCTACTGGCACAGTAGCTTTGATAACGTTGTTTGCTTATATACCACCTAACTTCTAGTTCTCGATGAGTAGGTCATCAAGATCACAATTGCCGAGGCAAATTCCGGTCGTGACGTCACAAGTAAGAATCATAAAAGGGCGCTATCAAAGCACCTTGCCGGCTATTTTGGTGACATTTTGGTGGTACCAATACGTAAAACGGGAAGGTAACTTGAAGATATTTAGAAGAAACAGAAGAAAGGTGACAACATTCCGTTAACTGTTTGTCACATTTCTTCTGTTTGTTCTAATATATCTTCAATTTTCCTTCCTAGTCCCAGAGTTTAAATTTGATGATTATACTCACCAGCGTATAATAAGGTTTTAACTTTATGATTATACGCACGTTGTCCATTTTATTTTCAATTTTTTGACTCGGTGAAGTGGAAGTAAAAAAAAAAAAGGTTTCCGTAAAATTACGTTTTGGAACTACCGGGACAAACTGAGCGAGTAAAAACACATATGATTTAAAATTTCTCTAGCCTAAAAAAAATAACCGAGTTTTGTCAGAATACAACATGACGAATAGTAACGAGAAAGCGGTTTATTCGACACCCCCGACATCGAATAAAAATACCGAATTTTAACTTTTTTTTCCGCAGTGAAACATATGTTTAAACCAGACCAAGTGCTCCATGCCAGCGGCAAGCTAAACATCGAAATGTTTTGTGGTGAAAATAGAAAAAAGGTGTACCCTGGCCACGGACTGTTCTCTTAAGGCCCGTTCACACACTTGGAACCAAGTACGACCGAGAGAGACGGGACCTGTTGAAACTCCTTAAAATTTCTTAGGACAAGAGAACACACTGGCACCCTGGCGCCATCTATGCGGTGACCCTGGAACTGCATTTCTCAAGAGCGAAGGTTTTGCGGGATTTCTGAGGTCAAATGTGCGTAATACCTATAAGAAAGGCTCATTTATAACGTTGACAAAAGGTTTTCGAGCCAAGAAAGAAAGGATAATGCACGAGAGAAATAGAAAATATGCCGGACCGGCAAGTTTGCACTGCTACCCAATTGATGGCGCCAGTGTGTCCTCTCGTTGTAAGAGATATTAAGAGGTTTCAAGGCACTCGGTTCCAAGAAGTCGCAAGTGTAAGAACGGGCCTTTACTGTATAACGCAAGAAAACACTGAAAGACGACAGAGCGAAAGAGAGAGAAAGTTATATAGAGAGAGAGAGATACTGCCAATTATAGACATATTCGTAAGATAATCCATACTGGTTGGATTGATGCCTATCCAAATAAAGAAATTACCTTTCCGCAATAATTTGTTCAATATCAAAGGGGTGAAAGAAAATAAAGCAAAATTTAGACATATCACAAAAAAAAACAAAAAAACGTGTTGGGGTACAGTGACAGGAAAGGGATCGCGTACTCTAACAACACCAAAGTTTAGAAAGACTAAAAATGTCTGTCATCGCGCAATTTCGGAGCCAATTCCTTAGTTCCTCTCACACAACACCGACAACCAATTTGGCGAACAAGCGAGATAATCAGATTGCCCTCCAGATAAGCTCTTTCGGATGTTACTGATGACGTCATCGCGGGTTTGATACGCTTACAGGGGGGGGGGGGGGGGGGCACGCACGGCACCTGGAAGCGGCAAACTGTTTGGGACCGTTCAGATGTCGGACGGAAGAGAAGCTTAACAAGTGAACAAGTGACCGTATGATCAAGCGACGGGCGCACACTTGGCTGTAATCCGATCACGAGGACACTTTCGCATGATCCCATCGTCGAAGCTTCACCAGTTGTTTCTAAAACTCTAAATCCCTGCGCGGTACTATTCGGCTCTAATTATTTCAACGAATGAAGGCCCTGTTAGAATCTTTCATCTGGGTGGAAACTCAATTTGTGATGTAGGCAAAAAAAAAAAAAATTAAATGTGTCCTTTTTTGTTACAGACGTTTTTGATTGAATTTGCTTTAAGTATTATTCTTGCAACGAACTGAAGCGAGGTTATCTCGATACTTTGTGCGAACTCGAGCAGTTGTAAAGCTGATGGAGTGACATTGAAGACAGCTGTCACGTAATCACTATCTTAGATAGTACAATAGCCGCTGTTAGCGTAAGGGACACGGCGCTTAAGGAGCCTAGAGCTTTTTATTGTCGCTACGTAGCAAATGAAATTTCGGCATTAGTCGACAGAACAACGAAGGACGAATCACGGAGCAAGCCGTGTAAACATAATACGCAACTTCCCGCGTTTCTCAAACTCTCAGCGACTATGCTCTAGTCTCTCGAGATGTTCTTGTTGTTCCAGTGAGACAAGAACCGCATTGACGTAAGCTAAACAATCAAACTATAGCAGAATACGGCGCGTTTGACCGTTATGTTGGGCTCTACTTCGATTCCTTGGGGACAAATATTCTTCCTTAAAATTTTATCCCACTTTTCTTTTCTCAATTTTTTTTATTTATTTGGAAAGCAAATATTAAAAGTTATGTCGCCAATCAATCCACCAAAATTACTCTCTACCGAAGCATCGCAAACCTCGAGGTACAAAAAAAAAAAAAAAAATTGACTTCTCCTATTACGCGCGAACACGCTTCACTACACGCCCAAAAGACAAATTTCAAGTTCGCTGCTGCAGGCACGCTATACACGCGCCGATAGAGTCGAATATGATAACAATTCACTCTATAGACCATTTAATAACCGCCTTCTGCGCGCTGCCACCTTTGTCTACTGGGCTACGGGTCGCATTTTGAGCATGCGCAGTAGTCCCCTCCTATGGCCCCGTTCCAGCCGCCATTGCTCCGTACCACGCTCCTGTGCCCGTACCTTCCGCAGCATACATTTCGCAAAATCGAATTTTTTCTTCTTGGCAAGCCTTGCGGAGAAGAACAGATTCGACGGTGCGAAATGTGTGCCGCAGAAGGTACGGGCACTGGAACATGGTACGGAGCAATGGCGGCTGACGTGACGTCAATGCAAGTCATGTATAGTGACGGTGCCTAAAACGCGTCGCCGACTGGTGGCAACAAATGACGTCATAAAAGCCGGGGTGTCATGCTGTCGGACGTCGCGATCCTGCCGGTTAGTCGTAAAAGCGCTGACAAAAACAGAGAGAGAGAGAGAGAGAGAGAGAGAGAACACTTGCGAAAGAGGAAATACTAACAAGTTACAGCCAAGGGCCGAACGGTCGTCGTTAGTTAGGGGGGGGGGGGGTAATAGCTGATAGAAGAGCACGAGCGAACCTGCTTTTATAGTGACTCGGCATGTTCCGCGTCACTACGCGTCTACTTTCTCTCAAAGCAGTTGTGAGAGCCAAATGCTAAAAATATGTTTAGACTTAAAACAAAAATAAAAAAAAAACAGAAAAAAACTATGAGTTATGACAGTGAGCAGAATGTTTCACATGTTCACGTCTAACTCACTGTTTTAACGTGCGCTGTTTTTTTCTTTCTCCCTTTTTTTTTTTTTTGGTATAAACATAATTTTAGCTTCGTCGTTCGCCGAGGTCTCCCCGGAGATTGCAGCGATCGCCACTCGCGAGTGTTTTGCGGAATTTTAAACTTTTCAGTTTTCTTAGAGCGTATATATGGGGTGGTTGCAATGGCTACTAGAGCTGTAAAACGAACCGGGAAAATCGGCGCCAGCACATAGAAAGCTCGAATGTTCACTGATCGTGCATTTAGACGGCGGAGTTTACCTCGTGAAATTTTAAAGCGTAGCTTCCTTCACGTAATAAATGAGACCAACAAACTTGCCAGGGTCAATGGCGGACGTGTTCGCAGATGAGCTATGTCAGCGATGGTTATAATTTGTGGCGCCATCTCTTGATAGGCGTAGCGAGCAGACAACAGAGTGCGTCGTCTGGTCGCGGCGCCAGTGGAAAAATAACACATTCCTGTGTGTGTAAAAAATAAAATCTTGCGTAAATTATTTTTTAGTAAAAAGGTCCGTTGCAGATATGATCACTTTAGTTGTTGACACGGGAGGCTCTCCATCGGACGGCTGCCTGTAAGGACGCCACGAATGTCTGCATCCGCCGGATCGCGTTCCGATTCGGTCCGTTCCTCGGGGGATTAGCGCTGCGGCTCGAGCAATTCCATCTGACTGCGCACTTGCGTCGTAACCCGGCTGATCTTCGAAGACGGGATAAGCGAGGCGCCCAGTTAATTGGCTCTGACCATGGAGTCATCGCAGGGCCAGAGCTACGTTGCGCAATCGGCCACTCGAAGGAAGGCTATATTGCCGCATGCATGGCCGAGAGGAGCGCTTCTCCGTACTTCCAGAAGATCCGTATTTACTCTTACCCCAAGTGTAAAAGATAGGGAGGCCAACATAACTATAGTCAGTCTCCCGAGTGTTCGACGCTCGAACATTCTAGACCGAATGTTCGAGATACCGAATGTACTAGATAAAGAGCCCAGAGTGGCCTTGCCGACGCACTCTCACACCCTCGCGCCAGCCAGCTGTCACTCCGACGCCTCGTCGCTCGCTGCTCACTGCTGCTTTCTTGACTCTTCTTCTTTCCTTTGTTTCTGGCGCACGTTCGCCGATTAAACGCCGGTTCACACATACAGCGGAGCGCTAAGTTAACACTACGCGAGCGCTCGAAGGAGTGCTCATGTGGCGCTTCCTAGCGCATGATGTAGCGCTCGTAAAGCGCTTCAGTAGCGCTCTGTTAGCGCTTCAGAAGCACTCTGTTAGCGCTTCAGAAGCGCTTTGTTAGCGCTCTGTTAGCGCTACAGAAGCGCTTTGTTAGCGCTCTCACGCTCCCTGTGCCATGCTTGCTGCTGCGGAACAACGCGTGCACGGCGATTCCTTTGTTGTTGTTTTTCCTTTGGCATAGAAAGAAGAGGAAGTAAAAGAGCCGATCTCCAAGCAAAGGGTCGGGCAGGCGATTCAGAGTCACGTACTCTGAGCGACTAATAGATTGGGTACGACCTCATCGCTTTCTATTCGATATGCGTGACCCTGGTTTTAAAGACACGCAGTTAAAAATAGTCGCCTTCGAAAGAGGTCTGTGTCTCGGTCCCTCAGCCTAGAAACAAGGTCCGCCGGATACCCGTCGGTGTCTCGGTGGCGTAAGATTTCGCGCACCCAGAAGGCTCTTTCTTCTAGGCGTTAAGCCGTCCACACACATATGCACTAATCGCGTATGTAAGAGCATTTGTCGCATTTCTATTTCAGCACCCCACATGTCCGCCATGGTGCTGCTGATGCACACCCAACCACAGGAACCGGAACCGCAGTGCACGCGCTAATCCGCAGCACCGCGGTACAAGAAGCGCTACTGAAGCACTTATACGGCGCTACTGAAACGCTAACAAGGCGCTACTGGAGTGCTAACAAGGCGCTACTGGAGCACTAACAACGCGCTACTAAAGCTCTAATCACGCTCTATATTAGAACGAAGTCACGCGCTAGGAAGCGCCACATGAGCGCTCCTTGGAGCGCTCACGTATAGCGCTAACTTAACGCTCCGCTGTATGTGTGAACCGGCCTTAAAACCATTCCGTTCAGTTTTACGCTTGTCGATCCCTTTTCCATTCGATTTTGGCTCGAGGCAATCGTTGCCTCGACATGTATTCGGGTAGTGGTTCGTGCCCAATCGCTGGGATGACGGGAATAGTCAACGCGTGGAACTCAGTGCGCACCCCTTGCCCTGCCAACCCCAGCGCGTGGCTATGTTTGAAAAACAACAACGGAAAAAAAATAATCGGTTCCAGATCACGTGGTCGCTTGTTCTGACTGCAGGTTGAGGGGGTAGATGGTGTTCGTTGATCGCCTGATTTCCTGTGACTGCCATTGCGCGGAGAAAAAATAAAAATAAAACGAAAAACCTCGTGTGTTTTATAGTTTATAAATG
This sequence comes from Ixodes persulcatus, assembly GCA_013358835.2. Lineage (NCBI taxonomy): Eukaryota > Metazoa > Arthropoda > Arachnida > Ixodida > Ixodidae > Ixodes > Ixodes persulcatus. The sequence continues at coordinate 656,341 of JABSTQ010011203.1, forward strand.
TCAATGACTAACTCTAAGCTGTATTTATTGAAAGTACCAAAACTGTTGCATATCCCCTTGAAGGGGGTAGAGCCGAGGCGGGGAAATACTGCTATATCACTTTTACGTAGACTACGTTTTACAGGTGGTCTGAAAATTACTTTTTATCGAGAGGTCGAGGTGGTCCACTCATGATCTTCCGATATTTGCTCGGGGCTCTTTTGGAAAGTACATAGAGAAGATAAAAAATTTCCGCCACTCGTATAGCAATTTCGTTACCAATAGAGATTCTGGCTTCGCGTTGCAACGCCGTGTCGCAATTGTTGTTCGTAGTATTGGATGTTTCTAGGCCGGAGTCGTTTTCCTGTTGGGTCCCAGATCCAAGCTGCGGATTAGGTTCCGCGGCGCAGTGCGATTCAACCGCCACAATGCAGTCAGTCACACACTCTAATGGTGAATTCCACTCGTAGATCCGGAGCGCTTTCCAAAATCCGCGAGGGAGGCAAAATTCCGCTCCGTGGGACCCGCTCCGAATCGACGAGGGGAAGATAAACTCGCCTTTTTGGAGCGACCTCCCCCATACCCCTCCCCATCGCTTTCCCCTCCGCCGTTCAAAATGGCCGCTGCTCGAACTTGACCAGGCGCTGACTTGACAAGCCCACCAACGCCTGAGCCGACTGATCTTTCCGACGCAGAAATAACACGCGCGCGACACAGGCCGGGCGAAATTATACGTACCACGACGCTCATGTCGCAAATAACGAAGACGTCCGCGTTCGGCACCGTCACATACCTTTCGGCCGCGTCGAAGCGGCGGGGCACGGACAGCGATTGCCAGCGGTGGAGTTCAGATTTCTGGTACGACTTTAATAAACACAGAGGTAACAAACCATCACTTGCACGGTCGTTGCCTAATCTCTTCTTGCTTTATTGCACGGGAAAACGCCGGCGGAGTGCCGTGTAAAAAGGTAAACAATCATTGGCTGCGGAATGAACAGGCCTAACCTTGCGTCTGCCTCCGGCTTTCCTGTCGTTCTTCCTCTCACGATCACAGATGTCAGCACTTACGATTTACCACGCTCCACAGTCGCGGCTTTGTATCCCTGATCTACGCGAGGTAGAAGCGTTCGAGCCGTCACAATCCTACGTAAACAACCGATGCACCCGAACAGATCCAACTCGACGACCCGTCCGGCCCGCCGACCTCGCCAACCTCGCCGCGCATGCGCAAAGGAAATCATGTGGGCCGCTCTGTCAATTTCCGGAGAGATCTGTGAAATCCCGCAGAGCAAGTTCGGCGGAGTTTGAGGCGCTCCGTGGAGCGGGCGTTGCCAGAGATCTACGAGGGGAAGATGACCAGCTCGAGCCAGATCTGCGAGCGGAATATGCGCGCTCCAAATGGAGCGCTTTTGGAGCGCTCGAGATCTGCGAGCGGAATTCACCATAAGAATTGCAAGCTTCTGCTTTCCCGCAAAGCACTTAGGTCATGGACAGTGTCACAGTGCAAGCAGCTTTTTTTTTTTAATTTTTTAGGTGTAACCATATATTTGACGCTGTGCCATTCGCAAAGTACCTTGCGCAAATTGCGGTACTTTTTTATTTTTTACAGGTTAGCATTACTATTTACATGACAGGAAAAAGCTGACGGCGTCAGTCCGTGGAAAAAAACAGTGGAAAGGGAAGCGCGCTGCGTAAAAAGGAGGAGAGCAGTGAAGGACAAAGGGGAGAGGGAGGTGACGTCATGGGGCGGAAGGCAATGCGCACGCGGATGCTGGGGCGAGTCTCGATTTGCAGGTGTGCGGAGCGCGTATGCCTTGGTTTGTGCTACATAATATGGAATGTGCACCAAGCACAAGCGCTTGTCCAAGTAGGTCTCAAGAGAAGACGGATTGTGACCGAAGGGGACGGGCTGCCGAAACCGGTGAACAGCGAGAGCAGCGTCAGGCAGCGTACGCTGCTGCAAGGCCTCCAAGGCGAGCGAACGAAACAGAGGAACGGAAGCAACGCCTAGCTCGGTGGGTCGAAATGCGGCCAGCCGAGCTAGACCTCGAGCGTCTCAGAGTCCAAAAGGAGACCGCCATACTCTGCTACCACAGTTCTCCCGTAACCGAAGTGATCAACTTCAAGACAGAGAGAGAGAGAGACAGAGAGAGCACGTACTCTTCTTCTACCCGTTCAGGCGTGAGGCAGACATTCTAGACAGCAACAAAAAAATTAAAGGACGATCCATTGGTAGATTCTTTGGGAATGCATTAGCATGACCCTGGGGAAACGCCAAACACGCCCTCCTTTGGAGAACGCTAACGCTGACCCCGTAACGAAGCCAAAAAGAGGCAGCGAAAAATAGAGGAAGCAAAAGAAAAAGTAAAGGCGTCAGCGTCTCCCAAAGGGGGACGCGTGTGGCGATTCCAAGGGTCATGCTTACGCATTCCCTAAGGATCCACCGATGGATCCTCCTTTACTTTTGTTCCAAGCGTTCTGTGGGAAAATAGACGCACTAAATTCCTTAGAGTGCATGAACTGACTTTGACGATCCTCGGGGTTCTAGGAACACCCATAAAATCGCAATACTTAAACCCCCTCTCTCTTTTACAAGACTAAAGAAAACGTAAAGAAAGAATTCGCACTCCGTGTGTGAGACAGTTTTTAGAGCGCAGCTCTTAGGCGCCTGTTTCCGGCTTGAGCGGCGTCGGCGTCGGAGTCGGCGTAACCGCGCGGCGCATTATGGGAAATATCCCTTAATGCACTGCGTGACCCCCCCCCCCCCCCCCCCCGGGGGATCACGTGACCTCCGGGGGGGGGGGGGGTCACGTGAACCCCCGGGTCACGTGACCCCTCAGGAGGGGGAGGGGGGTCTCTTGACCCCCCTCCCCCTCCTCCCCGGGGTCACGTGACCTCGGGGGAAGGGAGGAGGGGGAGGGGGGTCACGTGACCCCCCTCCCCCTCGCCCCGAGGTCACGTGACCCCCCCCCCCGGAGGAGATTGAAGAATGAGGGGAGGAGGAGGAGGAGGGGTATACCCTCCCCTAATTACCCTTCCCTCCTCCTCCTCAAGAGCTGCGCTCCAATTCGGCGTTACAGGGAGTTGTAAACGGCTTTCACTTTTTTTTCCCTTTTTTATGTCGACCTTTTTTTAATGAGAACCTCATCCACGCAGAATCCCATAATTCGTATAGTCAGTAAGCGCATAAGTTGCGCAGGTCGCGGATTTTGATGGTCGCGCATCTTTCTTCTTGAATCGTTCTTCAGCGTTTTAGTGCGCTAATCAAATACCACCTATTATACACAAGGCCTGCATATTTCCCCCTCAAACGTCGTCACTAGTGGTTACTGGAAGATGGATGGATAGACCCCTTTCGAAATACTGCCCTTTGTTGGCAGCTGTGGAATCCCTGCACAATGGCGGACTAAAGCCGCAGCGTCACGGCACACTTTATGCGTTTGGTTGGAGTAGAAGAAAAAAACATACCACAGAAAAAGGTGATGAGCGCAGTGACGTTGCACTTTCGACGTTGTTTGATTGGCTCGTCGGATTAGCGTTGGCCGCGCTCGGACGTTCGCTATCACACGGAATGACTTGCACGTTTCACGACGTCAGTCGTTCTGCCATTGTGCAGTGGTTCCGACCTTCTAATAACCGGCACGTGAATTTCGAAAGGGGTCTATTGATGGATAACGCTTAACCCTTTGAATCGGGCGGCAACTTGCGCCACCTAGCCATTTTTTATTGTCTTCCTTAACATTTATTTTACTAGTGGATCCACGCAGTCCCGGCTAGCTTGCGTTAGCATCGTCTCGCGGCGAGCGCGACGTTAGCACCCGGTGCCGCGTATCGCGCGTTTACACTTGCGGATTCGCGGGCGGATCTGCGCAGGCGGAAAGTGGACCTTGGAGCCGGGTAGCGAAATCGACTCGTCGCGCTGGCGGAAAATCTGGATCACTCCGGGACCCATATTCAGATTTTCCGCCGGCGCGACGATTCGATTTCGTTACTATAGGGCTCCGAAATCCGCTTTCCGCCTGCGCGGATCCGTCCGCGAATCCGGAAGTGTAAACGCGAAACAAGTCGGACGCGTGTGCCGCTTTGCGGCGATTCTGGTGGAGCTTTAACGTGCTTGCCGCTGGGTAGGAGACCCACTAATGATGACGTCATGCGCAGGCCTTCTCTTCTAGGTGGCTAATTCGGCGACCTCGTCGACTGCGGAGCGATAACAATACCTTTGAAACTTTTCACGCCCCTGCGTTTCTTAAGTTGTCTGCGATTCTAGAGGTTTTGCGACATGCTTATGCAAAAAGCAACAGTCTGCCTGCCCTGTAGTTGGAGGAATGGCTCGCGTACTCGTCGTTCTCGGTAAAACGCGACTGATTACGTGGGTATGCGGAGCGCAAGTTTGTCGGCTTTTTTTTGCGGGGGGTTGTGGTGACGTCAGAACGCCGAGCTCTGATTGGCTCTGATTGGAGGATAGTGGGTAGACCTCGAGGCAGCATGCTTTGAGGTCTACCCACTCTCTTTTAATCAGAGCCAATCAGAGCTCGGCGTTCTGTCGTCACCACAACCCCTGCAAAAGAAGCAGACGAACTTGCGCTCCGCATATATTCGGTGCAAGAGTTCGTTTAGATCAATAGAACGCGCCGATACAATGTTCGCCCGGTTCAAAGATGGGCGTGGGTGTATGTAAATACATTGAGTGAAGATTTACTCAGGGTTTAGGTGGAACACACGGCCGCCGATTTGCGAACCACAGAGCGGACGCAGTGCCGTAAAACGGACGATTCATTGGCTCAGTCAGAGCGCGAATTTCGCCAAGAGAGTAATGAAGCGCGCCCTCTGCGCGTGCAAAAGAGAAAGCAGCTGACATAGCGACTATCGTTCGATGCACATTAGATTGGAGCATTCTCTATGCGTGGAACGAAAATAGAGAGAGAAGGTATGTTTATTTACAGGAAAGCAAAGAGGTCAACCTGCTTGTGAGTGCTGGTTTGCTACTTTGCGTGAAAAGGAAGAGAGTAGAGAGACAGCAGATGCAAGCCGAATTGTTTCGGCAGGTCGGTCTGCCACTGGAAGGAAAAATAAACATGCACTGACGAAGGAATGTAAGGAAAGCAAAACAACAACAACAACGAGGAAATACATTGGTTCAGAGATTGACGAACTGACGTGAACTGTAAAGATACAGCCTAAAGACGATTTGCAGCAGCTGTGCATGGACACCGCCATAACCGTCCTTCAGTTCTTGTTTCCACTTATTCCGTTTACTTGTCTTCATCGTTAGCGTAGCAAGCCAGGTTATTGCTATTTTAGATTCTGCTGTGTCTTTCTCCCCAGCATTGGCCCTTGTGGAGGCTCGTCAGCGCCCGTTTCAGTGGCTCAGTATCTCGGTAAGGCAAGCGAAGGTCAGCAATGGCGGCTGTAATCTTGTGCGTGTGCAAAGCGTCCATATAACGTTAACTGCGTCGCAATATGTTTTATGGACGTCATTCGTAGGTAGAAAAAAAATTCAAGTTATTTGAGACTTTGAGACTGACTAGCCCTGGTGACAGTGGTCGAACTATCCAAAAAAACAAAAGGGAAGCCTGCAAGAAGCGCGTCTTTAATTAACGTTTTTATTTACAACGCCAAGCAACAATGCGGATTAAAGTTTTAGAATGCGTTTAATAATTTGTGATAAAAGAAAAATAAAACGTCTTGCGTAATGGTAGCAGAGCGAGCCTCAAGGCAAGTGGACCCTAAAGAAAGTAAGAAACATAAAAGGCACTGTTATAACGATGGCGAGCCCCTAAATTGCGCCCCAATAATATCAAAAACAAAATTGACCCACCAGATCAAACGACCTGTTATAAGAGTTCATACGGGCCGATCCTAAGCTCGTTAATCAAACTCGAACGAGGGTGTCGGAAAAAAGGTTTAACACGGGAAAATCTGCAACCAAAATTTCAACGGAATAAAAAAAAAAAAAAATGCCGAGGATTGAAAAGAGCAAAAGTGTATTCTTTCAGTATATCACGTTGCTTTGGACTCATTAGTCTGTGGCCCTCTTTTCTCCGTTGTCACTTCGTCAGATCCCTCTTTCTGCTCATGTATGCTCTAAGAGCAGGGGAAATCAAAGAAGAATTGCTTCATGCGTCAAGAGCAATAACGTGCAAAAGGCAGCCGCTAGAAACTAATCAATCGAGCTGCACATGAAGCTGTTGGGTCATTAATAAATTATACGGGGATAATCAAATGAAGAGCGAACACAACGGGCAACCTTTTAGATTCGCTCCCACTTTTTATCTTGTACCAGAGAGCAGATAACATGTTCTACTTCAAGAGATGTCGATGCATGAAAAGATAAAGATATATATATATATATATATATATATATATATATATATAATAACGTGTAACTTAAGTTCTAGCCAATTACACAGGAGCTCCATTTCGAAGCCCCTAATTGCGATACCGCGACGCGTTTCCGAGACGAAGATTTAGAGTTTGAGCATCCTCTTGTATAATATTATTGTTGGAATGAATGGCATGATATCTCTTGAAGCTCGGTTATCTTCGAATGCATAGTCTGTCAGTTACGTCAGTGCTTGCGAACGAAAAGAAAGCAAGAGGAATTAAGTCATTGCCCAGCGAGCTGGTTTCCCCTCTCGCGATTCTTGCTTTCTTTTCAAAAATAAGTTTCTTGCTACCTGTGCCCACAAACAAGGCGAAAGAATATTGCACATAAAGATGCCGCGTCGTGTATTTTGGTGTCGCGTTAAAAGAGCCAAACCACGTGCTTTTGACACGTCGAGAAGGTTGCTAGCATCTCGCTTATGTCACCGACATTCGAGGTGGAACCACTACCACAATCTCTTCTTGAAAGAAAACCAACAATATTGAAATTCCTATAATCAAATTTTTGTTTCGTCACCTACTTCTTGCTGTGACGTGGGCGGTCGATATCTGCGTCATGAATTCCGATCTTTTTTTTCTCTCCGCCATTATCGGGAAGTGAGATCACGAAGAGAGCGAACGAGATATATAAAATCACGTGAAAAAGCCTACAGCGTCTTTGACGTCACAAATCGGTTCTGGAGAATTCCGGTAACATTTGTGGAACGTTTAAGGAACAATTCTGGAGCATTTCTGAAATGTTCCTGGGAAGTTTCCGAAGTATTTCGGGACGCTCTTGAAGTTTCTGGAGAGTATTGGAGAAAATTGAAGTCAAGTAGACGTTAGATATCTAGACAGCCTGAGGTTGGTCTGCGACACTAGAGCGACACTGATAAACGCGGTACATGAACAATTTAGTGATTGCAGCGCGACTACCAGTATGGTGATCGTTAACCTACTATCACGTTCAAATCAAATGCGAACAGCGACGGAACTTGCAGCGCAACACCGGCGTAGCTTGGAAGCTTGGGTTGTGCGAGGTAAAAACACATCGATTAGGGGAGGGGCACTGGGGCATGGCTAATTTCTGTTGGGGTGAAGAAGCAAAAAAGGAGGATTTAGCGGGATGGAGACGCCAACACACTCACACACGCGCACACGCACATGTGCATACACAAGCGGGAATCGTGGGTGCGGGACTATGGATCCTCTCTGTCGAGGGCGTTCATTTTGCAAGCTTCGTTTTCAAAATGTCGAGATGAAATCTTGTTTCCTTGAAATGGACAGCTTGCTGGTAACGGCGTAATTAAAAATAAGGGAAGGCAGAAAAAAGACGAGGGCGGACAACACGTTTCCTAACTGACAGCATATGCCAGTTGGGAACGATTTTGTCCGTCCTCCTGTTTTCTGTGTCTTCCATTACTTGAAATTTCGTCATTTTGCGCGTGTTTGTTGTCTAAGCTCAAAGATAAACTCTTAAAAAGATCACACACGCAAAAAAAAATTATATCTTGGCCAGATTATGGACTGCCTCAGCGCATGGACAGATATGTCTATACTTTCTCCTTCTCCAAGTTAAGCCTGGTTCAGACAGCTGTGTCCAGGTTGACCGAAACGACCACAACGACGAAATCGTCGGAAGACGTGCTCACACTGCAAAACTTGGCAAGCAATACAAAACGTGATTCGCTGTTGCTTCGGTGTTCCAGTCGTTGCTGTCGTTTTGGTTGCTCTGGACGCAACCGACACAAACGTTTGAACCAGCATTACATGGAACAAACAGTAGGTACCTCGTGGGCTTTCAAGCAATTGTTAGCAGCCAAAACGTTTGCTGCGAAAAACCGGGCCTGGTTATATAATTAAAAAAAAAAGAAAGAAAGGGAAAAGAGCAAGAAGGGAAACGGTCCAGCTTGCGCAATAAGCTTCCTCAATGATTTCCCGCCTGTCCGTCATATTCTGCTGCGTTCATTTGAGCGTAATGACAGTGCTGTTGACAACAGGTTAGATAGATCGTTCCTGCGGATTTTCATGCACATTTTTGTTTTTCTTGAAGGGGCGATGTTACCGAAATGACTCGAATCTGTCGCGGCCTATCGAGGCGACTTACTTCTATCGACCCGACCCGTTCTTATCGGCGTTACTGCCGCCTAGAGCCACTATAAAAATTACGCTTTAGACTAACGACTTTTCAGTTTATACGATCGTCGATGCCAGTTATCTGAATAGCTATTTGAAATCGCGGAAGGAAATTCTTTGCCGTCCTCCGGAATTGTTAAAAGAGTCCGCGATAGAGCACGCCGATATCACCCAAGCTTCCCATAGACCGTGTCTATAGAGCTCAGGAGGTCGCATTTTGGAACCATCGTAACGATCTCCATTTACGGCCAAACCGCTGCACGAAGCGCCAAAAGAGCGGCGCCTGCAAGAAAATCGGGAAACAACGGAGTGCCGATTCTCTCAGCGTCACTTATTTCGCGGCCCTATTGGCGTGGAGGGCGAGCGCTTTTACTGGCTTGTTTTTCTCCCAGAGCTCGGCGCTCACCCATCATCGCAAGGGAAGTGGAATGGGCTTCTCGCACCACCTTTTCTTGGTCAAGTGCGGGCCACAGATCGGTCACGAGTGCCGCAACGCGTCAATTTTCGGTTTGGACTCGCCGCGTTCCCAGCCGTACACCGACGCAGAGTTCGGCAGCGTCAGCCAAACGCTGCGTCACAAACACAAATAAAACGACTCGCGTCGTTGTTGTCCCCGTCAAACTTAGTTCTGAACTTAATCGCTAGAGGCGATTAAGTTCAGAACAGAGGCGTTCGCAATGTAATGGTGGATGCCTCCTGGGAGGATTTGTCGCAAGTGCGTTGTCGCGTGGCGTGGAGGCAATCGGCCGGAGGAGCGCGGAGTCGCTTGAGGACGATAATAGAAGGAAACGTGCGAGTGCTTGAAGAAAGATGGACGTTCACCCTTGGATCCAAAGAGGGGCACACAGTGGAGAAAGGAGGCGCTTCTCGCATAACGATGCTGCCTTACGTGAAAAAAAAAATGCAAACGAACACAAAATATACCGCGATTTACAGCGGTAGCTGCAGCTGCTGCGTTGTGGAAAGGCATGTTAAAGTATAGATTGGCTTTCAGCAGCCAGTGTGCTGTACCATGTGTGCCATGAGTTCTGAGAAGGGAACCTGTGCGGCGGCAGTGGGGAGGCGAGGGAGCGCCGCGTGGATATTTCGCAACGGCGGTTGCAGGAGGGAAAAGGGGGGGGGGGGGGTAGAGAGAGCCTTGCCGCAGTTGGTGTGTATGTGTGAGGAATGACGGGGAGAGGGAGAGCAGTGCCTCTGCTGTAGAGTTCGTACATGAGGAGTTTTTGACGGGAAGGGGCACTAACAGCTACCGCTGTAAATTTAGAGAGCAGCAGCGGACCCGCATTTGGGAAACGAGCAGCTGCTTTTCGTGAAGCGCGACGGCACCGAAATGAAGCGTGAACTCAAATGGGTTGCAAGTGGAACGAGGGTGCTGAGCGTGTATTTTAGTTGAGGGAAAACTGTGAGCGAACGCAGAAATGTTTATTTCCTTGCGCGCGAATAATTTTGACAGGTACAACAACACTAAAGAATGACGTTTTTATTTTTTTTTTTAAATAACGCAAATTGGCATAAGCTTTTTTGCGTATTTCGAGAAACGTCCATAATAAAAAAAAAAAAACGAGGCACTCCTTCAATTCGTCGCCCAAATGCCCCGTACGTAGAATGCACTTGATACATATAGAAATTTTTGAAGCGGGCGTCGCCGCGCAACTTTAAATACGCAGAAAAAAAAGCTTACCCCAATTTACGTACACGGTACGCGGGAAATCATCGCTACGCCGGATATTGCGCGGTAAGTCTCACGTTGCGTCACGTGATGGAACGTCATGTTACACCGTGACTTGACACCCAACATTGATAATATGGCATGCGACATATGTTTCTTTTTTTTTAATGTTCCCATACCTGCTATGGCCCACACGTTTTAGCCGCAGTATCCTTTAAATAAATAAATAAAAATAAATTCTTATATCTCTGTTGACACCATGACGTCACGTGACATGAGGAGGCCTGACGCACGTAACATGGCCACGTGAGCACCCGATACATAGACGCGTCGACCACGCGACCCAGAGTGGCGTCCTGCTACATTTATGCTGATGACATCACCTCCGAGTCGCTTCCGTAGGCATGGCTGCGGCGACGCGACTCGAATCACCATTTCGCTTTCATTAAACTACATGATATAATGACTGAAGGCTAAATAGATTCAATGAGACAGCTGTTTTGGGAGTTTTATGACCGGATTCATTTATGCGTTTCTTTGAAAAGAATCGTGTATATTTAGTTAGTGGAAATAAATTACATGCTCCCACTTACAAAACGGCTTACGGTTGCTTTCCAGCTAATTCATTCCTGACAAGGTAGGAAGGTCGAGGAGCAGCTTCGGTTGTTTTGCCCCCAGTGCGAGCTTCGTACGCCTTCGACACGGCGTGTCTCATGCATCTAGTGTGCGTGCACGGAGCCAAAACACGGTGGAAAACATGGAGCACGTGCTGGAGACCGGGCGTTCGATAACAAGCCCTACCGTTCTCACTCTATCAGTGAGTATGCGGAGAGCAAGTCGTCTGCTTCTTGCGCAGGCGTTGCGGTGACGTCAGAACGACGCCGAGCTATGATTGGCTCTGAATGGAAGGATAGTGGGTGGACGTCAATGCTAGATGCCTGCACGTCTACCCACTATTTTGTTCGATCAGCCAATAAGAGCTTGGCATTCTGATGTCACCACAACCACTGCAAAAGAAGCAGACAAACTTGCTCTCCGCATACCTACTGTAATTTCAAAAGATGATATAGTCTCACAATGGCGGCGCGAGGATGTTTTTGTTTGTGAAGCCTCAATCTTCGCAAAAACAAACAAGCTCCCGAGAAACATTTATTAAAATATCCATGGCTGCAACAACATGGTTGCAACTATTTCGTTTTTTGCCTACGTCACTACTGGAAGGACCGGATGGAGCCCATGGGATTCCAGACATAATTCAATATCCGATGTTTGTGGATACCTGCGCCATCTGAGTGCAACGTAATTGCTGGGAAATGCGATACTGCACCGAGAACGCGTTCACGAAGGCAACGACAAAGTAGACCGAAAGCTTATCCTAACAGCCTTAAGCCACCGCTCAGATAGAAGAACGTCGTTGATTGGATTATTACTTGAAGATTGCCGGAAGCGGTGACAGGGAAAAAAAAAAGACAATTCTTGATGCTTGAGTCAGTTCGGGTTGCTATGCGTGATAACAGTCTTCTGCCTTGAATGAGCAACAAGATGACGATACTCCGAAATAGTTCCGCAAATCATCTGAAATACAAATTCACAGGGCCTCTTATGTTAGCACTAAGACGACTTGAGAGCGAAAATTCAAGCGCCGATGCATTAAAGTCAGAAACTTGATTTACTTGCTGAGTCATCCCGCTTAATGGGCTGAGTCATCCTTTTTAATATGCTGAGTCATCAGGGCCGAGAAAGCAACGCTCGGTCACGGACCTCTAGAAAGTTCTCGTTTATTCTTGTTCCGGACGTAACTTCTATCATTTATTCCTACTTTTGTTGTTCTAGAAAGTGCGTGTTCATTCTCGCCCCAAGCGCGCGACGCTCGAGCCTTTTTCGCCGAATCTTCGAGATAGTGACGCACTCTAGATAAGTGGCCGCCCGCGACCTTGTCGAGTCAGTCTCGCCCCAGCGTTCGATTCCGCTGTTACGCCGACTTCGACGCCCGCGACGCTCTGTTGTTATCTTCTGTTTCCTTTTTGTTTTGGGAACAAGTTCGCCTCATTAAACGTTTAGTGTACTTCAGTTTTCGTCGCCTCATCACCTGTCATTCGTGACAATATCCATGGCTGCAACACCATGGTTGCAACTATTTCGTTTTTTGCCTATGTCGCTACTGGAAGGACCGGACGGAGCCCATGGGATTCCAGACATAATTTAATATCCGGTGTTTGTGGATACCTGCGCCATCTGAGTGCAACGTAATTGCTGGGGAATGCGGTACCACACCGAGAACGCGTTCACGAAGGCAACGACAAAGTAGTCCGAAAGCTTATCCTAACAGCCTTAAGCCACCGCTCAGACAGAAGAACGTCGTTGATTGGATTATTACTTGAAGATTGCCGGAAGCAGTGACAGGGAAACAAAAAGACAACTTGATGCTTGAGTCAGTTCGGGTTGCTATGCGTGATAACAGTCTTCTGCCTTGAATGAGCAACAAGATGACGATACTCCGAATTAGTTCCGCAAATCATCTGAAATACAAATTCACAGGGCCTCTTATGTTATCCCTAAGACGACTTGAAAGCAAACGCCCAAGCGCCGATGCATTAAAATCAGACACTTGATTTACTTGCTGAGTCATTCCTCTTAATGGGCTGTGTCATCCTTTTTAAAATGCTGAGTCATCCTTCTCAATGTGCTGAGTCATCATCTTAATTCGCATAGTAATCCACTCAGTGGTCACGTAAACCTTTTGGTACCTTTCGTGTCACCGACGTGTTTTCGCTCAGGGACTTTGAAGGTCGACTGAACGATGAGACATATAAGACTTTCGCCTTAATAATATTAATAATTGTGGTGTGTATATGTTTATACAGCCGGAAGTTAGTCAGCCTTGAAGGCCGTCTGTTATCTCACCTGTAGGTGAGAAATATAGCCAGTGCAGTACAACTGCTGGCCTGGGGTCTTTAACGTGCACCACGCAGTAGGGATACACGACTAATATTAAACAGCGCGCAAAACGTCGGCGGAAAAGAAAAGGACAGTAGAACGAAAGAGCGCTGACTCCCAACTGATTTATTTCGAAAGAAGTCAAAAGAAGAAAAAAGAAGCCACAAAAATTTAACCCCAGGTGAAGTGAAGACAGGATAAAAGAAACAAAGAAAACGAAGAAAAGGAAGAAAATATGTACAGACTATATCTATGGATTTGAGAAAAAGAAGGAAAGAAATGAAAAAAAGGTAAAAAAGAAATAAATGGAAAAATTAGAAAACGGTACTTTCACCCTTGGCCGGCCAAAGTTACTGCGCATAGGCGTTAGCCAAAAAAGACACCTCCTTAGCACTCAGTGACAGGGACGGTTGGTTGACGCATTGCTGTCCTAGTTTTTGAATTTGAAAAGCCTCGAAGATCTCTCGAGTAGTCCGGTCTTGAAATCTCCCAAGAACAGTTGTTTCACCAAAAGTCGGTGTGCACTGGCAGGAGCGACAGTGTGTAGGCAAGTGTCCGCCTACCGTGGCTTGAAGTGAATAGATATGTTCTCTAAGCCGGTCGTTGACGCATCTGGATGAGCATCGGTACGATGCTCATCCAGATCGAAACGGGCAGGGATGGGGAGTCCAGGATCCCTCGGTTCTGCAGCGTGAGCATTCGCTACACGTGCTCCGAGCTGGTGGTGTGCGCTAGCCCACTTGGCCACCGATCGCCCTCTCAAATATATCGTTTAGGATAAGGCGAAACAATATGTAGGTAGGTAACCACGAACGAGGACCTCCTCACGAAACAATTTTTGACAATTTGAAGCTGGGATCGATAGGCCACGCAGGCAAAATTTTCGCGTTTGCAGGCTTCGTATGGACCCGCTTTGAACAACTGGTCAGAAGTTGACGAGATTCGACCGGCCGGACAATGTTTCGATAACTTAAGCCTGCGCGCAGTGCACGACCGACGCTTACACAGATGACTTATCGGATTGCCTGGTTTATTTTGTATTAAACGAAATAAAAAGAAACTATCGTTTCAATATAAATCTCGTTGGCATACCATTACGCAACACCGCTCGAACGAAACGAATAGAATGCCCGGGGAGCTGTATCAGGTATTGTACAAAAACGTGCGGAATTTACGTAACCGATTGCGAGAAAAGCGAAATAAAAAGCAAAAACGAGAAGGAGACGCCAACGCGATTGAAAGGACGGAATAGAACTCGAAACGGCTATGGAACACGTGCAAAGATCGTCTCAGGCTGGGTCCGAGGTCTTCGCCTTGATTGGTACGACGGAGCGATTTTGGTTCACACTACCGCAAAATACGTTTCGCACTAACACCAAAAACAAAACAATCAAACAAAGGCTTGCGGCTGTTACAGACACGTTAAACGATAATAGAAAACAAACAAACAAAAAAACTCTAATCATGCGTGTTTTTTTTTTTGCTTTTTTTAAAGAGTAAGGTTGCGACAAAAAAATTCTTTGTGTGCCGCTGAAATTGTTTCCTTGGGCTCTTCAATTTTTCCCAGGGGCAACGCGGGAAACAAAGAAGTGTTCTGTAAACTTGCAACGAAACGACAAGGGGATTGGCCTCCGCGGACTGTTTCCAGAACGGAGGGGTCGTCTCGCTTGAGGCTTCGTGTTTGACCAGTGAAACATAGCTGTTTCTGCAACTTTGTCCCTGTTATTGAAATAGCTTCGGTTGAATCAAGAGGAACATTATAGTGTATAGTCGGACATTTCCAGCCGGTTCGAACGGAATACATGGACGTACTGCCTAAAGGCTGAACAAAAAAAGTGAAAACAAATATTAAAAAAAAAATGAAACAAAGACGCAGTTACAAATGCTTTTGTTTGGGAACCGCTGGTTTTACGCATGAATGAAGAGAAATAAGTTAATTTCTTAGATTATATATATAGTACATATAGTACATATAGTATATATAGTACATATAGTTATATATATAGTACTTTATAGTACATAGTATAATAAAATGGAGGAGGCGAACTTAAAAGTTACATAATTTCCAGCTCGCTAGCTCAGCGAAACAAAATCTCCGTTAACAAGCGGACGGCGCTTACGATTCTGGACAAGGATTTTTATTGTCTTCGAGTTGAAAGCATATCTCTCGATTGATCGCTCGAGAGTGCTTTTTAAGGAGGTCGAGTCCGCTGGTCCGTGCGGCCAGCGGGCTCGTGTGAGCTTTTCTCCACGTTCAAGTACCATTTTAAAGTGGTGATTTTGACTCTCTTTCCCGTCGCTGAGGCGGAGTTTGAAGTCGTTTGTCCGAACTCGGCGCAGCGGGACGCTCGCAAGCAACGTGCAATTCTCCTCCAAATATGTCGTTTTATATTTCTCCGCGGCGTGGCCCTGTCCTTTCCAGCCGCTGGCGAGCGATCCTCGAAAGCGCGTTAGTTTTTTAACGGGTGAAAGCAATTTCCACGTTTTGGGAAAATAAAATCAGAAAGAAGAGTACAAAGAAGGCTGAGAGCTCTTGCTCAAGTATTCGAATTCAAGCTGCCTCGGAAACGAACAAACGGGATCAATGGCGCGAGGCTCGAAAAATACTCCGTTCCATTGTGGGCGCCTGGGGTGCGGACGCCGGACCCGGGCCCTTGTGTTCGCGCCTGCGAGCGTCACTTGGATGCGGGATCGGTTCGGGGCCTGTTATTAAAAGGGCTGGAAGAAAAGGGGCGCGGTCTTTGCTCACTAACGCCGACGGAATGAATCCACGAAGATGAACGGGTGGGAAGGACCGAGTGCCAGCGCAACGGCGCTTTGCCTCTTCCACAAAAAAAAACTTTAATGTTGAAAGCACAGAAAGAAAAAAAAAAAGAAAATGAAGGCCACTTTTTGAAGCTGCAATGCTTGTTGGTCAGACATCATCCTTGGAGAGTTATTAAACCATTACGTAGACAATGAGGGATGTTATCCAGTTTTAATAGGGTTTGTGAACATTCTTTGCTTATTTTGACGCACCTTGAAATTGGTATGTCAAAGCTGCTCTAGACATATGCTTTGAGGGGAATCGGCGGTGGCCAAGTTTTTTAGCGCGCAGCAGCTCGGAGCACGTGGGGCGAACGCTCGTGATGCAAAACACAGAGATCCCGGGTTCAAAACTCTCACCCCTGCCCGTTTCGATCTGGTTGAGCACCGTACCGGCATGCGGTCGTGTATCACTACCACGTCATGCACGTTAAAGACCCCAGGTTAGCGGTTGTACTGCACTGGATAAATTTCTCATCTACAACTGAGACACCAGACTCTGCACATCGAGGTTGACTAACTTCCGGCTGAACAAGCATACACACAACCGTAAATAAAGGAGTGCGCTGCTACAGCTCGTGGCCGTTTACGTCGGGAGAACAGCTTAGTCCCTGTCAAGGTGGGAACGGCAGGGAGGAGCTTCATCTGTCCAGCGTGAGCGTCCTACCTTCGACAACTGATCGGCGTCTGGTGTACCTCGAGCGCGCGGGCGCGGCCACAAAGCGCGACGGCAGGCATGGAGCGCGTGCTGGAGGTCTCGCTGTCCAAATACACGCCCTACCGTTCTTACTCTGTCAGTGCCTAATTTTGCTTATATTTCAGAGCGTTTCACACTGCTCGGTCGGATCCGCGTTGTTTCTCGGCCGCGTATGCAACGCAAGCTGCTGAGAGGAGTCGAAAGCGACTATACGGAGCGCAAGCTCGTCTGCTTTTTGCACAGGGGTTGCGGTGATGTCAGAACGCCGAGCTCTTATTGGCTGATTGAAAACAATAATACAGGGTAAACCTAGAAGCATCTGGAATTGAGGTCTACCCACTATGCTTTCAATCAAAGCCAATCAGAGCTCGGCGTCGTTCTGACGTCACCGCAACAACCGGCGCAAGAAGCAGACTACTTGCTCTCCGTATTGTCCGCAAGCGTTTTTGCCTTGTCCGACCTCCCCGTCTCCGCGGTACTTCTTGCCACTCGAAAACGCGCGCATGCGCCCAATCTGCCCATGAGGCGTTCGCCATTACATTGCAAACACTCTCCATGGCTTCAGTCTATAGAAAAGATAGGATGACATTGGCGCCATCTGCAGCTTGTCTCCCCAACAAAACGTGGTATTTTCTTTTTTTTTTTATCGCAAAAATAATCTACGCTTCGCCGAACGCTTTTTTTCCACCAAAATCTAGCGCTGGCGGTCCGAACAAGGTGCCAAAGCTTTAGCACTAACTGTCATCTTTTTCCAAAGTTGTAAGTGATTTTCTGATAACGTCAGTGGGAAACCGTCGCTCATTTTCGGGCGTTTTCAGTAACTGGCCGAATAAAACTCCCTGTGTTCGAGAACACTGTCGGCTGCAATTTTTTACGCAAAAGTTTAGACACTAACTCGTAACTTGTGAATAAAATAACGGTTAGTGCTCAAATTTCGACATCTCTTTCTGCCCCCTAGCGCTACATGTAGAGAGAAAATGTGCGTTCGGCAAAGCATAATTTAATTTTGCGGTGAGAAATATATTATTGGTGGACATTTTTTATTAGATGGCCGCTGGGGCCTGGAACACTTCCGACCTGCCTATAACTAGATCGCACGTTTTGAAAAATTTGTAAAATAGAACCCACGCGCTATCTTATATATATAAAAATTGGCTTCTCTAAGTTTGTTGGAATTATTAAAATCAGTAAATATACGTTGATCGGAAGTGTTCCAGGTGTACGTTGATCGGAAAACTCGATAGATGGCGCCAGTGTATTTTCTCGCCGTAAGGAGTCATTACTTGTTATTTGCTTCTCAATACGTCGGAGTTGATGTTCTCACTTGTGCTTGTAATGTGCTACACATATACGTTTTCCTAAACTAATAAAATACGTTTGCCGCTTTTAGTCGGAACGACTTGCGGATCTCTAAATTGTTCACGGTGGAACTCTCGGTTTTCCTTGCAGTGCGCGTTTCATGGCTAGGCAAGCTGCCAGACTTATATTTCTTATTATAGAGTTATAAACCCAATCGAAAACGATGCCCTTTGAGATTAAATGAAAAAGTACAAGTCTAGAAATAAAGAAGGACGATCGAGGCGCAAGACTCGACCTTCCAGCGGATGAGCGAGCAGTCGACTGATCGTCCGAACGTTGCCATGGAGACGCGTGGGACTGCAAGGCTGCTCGTCGTCATGCTTCAAACTCCTGAGCGAATGCCGCCAGAGGCGCATTCGAGAGTCTGAAATCCCCAATTGGAGGACGCTCAGGGTTTGTTTGCCCGCATATCGTGACCCCTACGAAGGGACGGGGATTAGCGGGCTCCTCCTTGATTCGGAGATTATCCCCGTAGGGCTTTTCCTCCGCTTATCTTCCGCGGGAGCATTGTGGGTGGTCCTCTACGGTAGACAAAAGTTTGCTTCGGTACGTTCTGAAGTGGGGAAAGGGACATAAACATTACGTGTGCGGAAAGCAAAGCGTCAAAGGGAAAGACACTGAATGCCTTAAAACGCATTTCTGTATTATTATTATTATTATCGGTAAATACGCGTTTTGATTGCAAAGTAAGTACTATTTCTGTGCGAGACTTTTCGTTTTTTTAGTGATTCCTTTCAAAACTAGTTGTAAAAATCAAACGTCGCATTTCTTTTTCTAAGTTTGGCTGCGAACATTGAAAAGATCACTAGGTGGACGAAGTTATCAACTCGACTCCTCTCCTGCGTTACTTTTGCTAAAGTGGAAAGAGCTTTGCGAGAGGAGCCTGTACTCCTTTTCCTAACCTACAACTGGGAATAATAATATTGTAAGGTTCAGTCCTGGTCTAGATTTGCTTCCCGGATCAAGCGAGCAAGGTCATTCTCCACCACCATATAGTTTTGGAGGAGTTCTCCTCACGAGAACTATACTTGTTTTAAAAGAACTTGATTTATATTTTGCCGCACGCTTTCACTTTTACTTTCCTCACACTCGTCCGCACCTCAAACTGCACACGAGTGGGAGAAGCGCGAGGCCCAGACAACAACTCCATCATCGTCCCAGGTTTCTTCTGTTGACATTTTCCTCCCAAACATTTCGACGCAATCCGA
Organism: Ixodes persulcatus; assembly: GCA_013358835.2. Lineage (NCBI taxonomy): Eukaryota > Metazoa > Arthropoda > Arachnida > Ixodida > Ixodidae > Ixodes > Ixodes persulcatus. Next base: position 675,494 of record JABSTQ010011203.1, read on the forward strand.
TTGTCCGACAGTCGCGAGAAATTTTGGATCAACGAACTGTAACAAAGTCCGCAGCTTTTTTTCTTTCTTTCTTTCTTTTTTTTTGTTCAAAGAAAGCAGAAGAGAACAATGACAAATAGCGTGGAAGACCTGAGGCGTCAAAGTGCACGAATCAATATATACGGTAACAGGAGGCCTCCTCGTCGAACGACTGAAGCTGTAATCAGAGTTAATCTAAACAAATGGCACCTCCTATTTCGCATTATAACTAATCCGCGACGTCGCTCGAAACATGCAGTATTTATTGACGAAAAAAAAAAAAATACAGGAACTGAGCGGACGCCTAATGTTCGACGCAGACGTAGACACGTCACTCGAGACCAAAATATAGTCGGGGCAGGCCTTTAATAAACTCCGTTCACCCTTAAGCTGATAGCGCGGTGTACGTTACGCGCTCGTTAGACCAGTAGTACGTTTATCTTTCACCACGTGATTACGTTCGCACCCATTCCCAAGCGCACACAGGGGGAGTTTGAGATGGTGAAAGGAAGGCGGTCCAATGGTCCGTAGCTTCCACCGTACTGTCAGCTTAGGGGCGAACGTGAACGGAGTATAGCTTGGCTCTGATTAGTATTGCGTGCGGTTCGAGCCCCGTAAATTAATCTGCACGAGAGACTAGCTATATCTCACATGCCTTCAGGAAACGGGAAGGGGGGGGGGGGGGGGGGGCGGCCCGTTGCACCCGTCGCGGTCGTCGCTCTTGCGAATGTTCCCGTGTTGCGTTCGCGTCAACAATCGGCCGAGCACTGATTTCCTCACGCAAATGAGGCTCCTCGGACTGTTTTCTAATTACACGCCAGTCTCAGCTGTGTCACCGAACTCGGGTCTTCTGTCTCTTTGGTCACAAACTTTTTTGGGTTAGTTTCGAGGCCGACGTTCTTTGTGCCATAGCCTGTTAGTGGCGGACGATGCGCAATGTGCGCTTTCATCCTTTGTAAGTCGGGTTCCGCGAGTGTTCCGGAGTTAGTTTTGTAGGGGAACGTTTTGAGGACATTTATGGGCGTTTGTGTCTTGTCCAGACCTCCGTAAGTTTCCCGGAGTTTTCGGCCGCCTTGGATTGAAGTTAAAATTCTTCGACGGATTATTTTTGTTTTTAAAGTTTACGGCACTTGTTTATAAACATATTCACCTTTTGTTGTTGTTGTTGTTGTAAACTTTAAGAGATGATTGTTAACACGATGTACTGTAATCCTGACTTGTTTATGAGAAGCGTTTGCAAGGTCCATGTAATGAGACTAGATGTATGCGCATATTCATAGGTTATACAATTTTGGTTTTATTTTTTACAGACACTGACATCTTAAGAAACACATGGCGTGGCTTATTACGTTTAGGATTCTTGCTTCACAATTCGATACTTTGCAGTTCTTATGCGGAGAGCAAGTTCGTCTCCTTCTTTTGCAGGAGTTGCAGTGACGTAAGAACGCCGAGCTCTGATTGGCTCTGAATGAAGGATAGTGGGTAGACCTCAACGCAGCTTGCTTCGAGGTCTACCCACTATCCTTCCATCGGAGCCAATCAGAGATCGACGTCGTTCTGACGTCACCACAACCCCTGCAAAAGAGGCAGACGAATTAGCTCTCCGCATTGGCTAATGACGCATTCTGATTGGCTGATGCCCAATAATACGTTGCCTTATAATACGCATTCTGATTGGCTGATGCCCAATAATACGTTGCCTTACGCCACGTCCTGCGTTTTTTTTTTTTAAGTTGTAGGTAATTATAGTTTTTTTTAGAGGTACTCGTGTGTCACCAAGATCTCCCTAACGTTCCGGCAATGCAGTCTGCATTTAATGAACTGTTCGTCACAAAAAGGGGAACCGTAGTCTGGAATAAATAACAAAAGAAAAATAAATGTGCTTCCACCTATTAGCGACTACTATTAAGTAATCTGAGACGCCGCTGATCAGGAGACAAAAATCTTTTGGCGTCAGCTCATCATGAACTGACCAGAAATAGTGTAAAAAAAATCTAAAGCAAGAAAAAAAAAGTCGATAAATGATTCTTAAAAAAAGAAAAAAAGCTATACATTCTTTTTTCGGAGACCGAATTTTAGGAGCTGGAAAATGTTTCTGTTTTGTGGGTAATCTCGGAGCGTAATTTATCAATGTAGCACCTCTATTTAGTTTAACGTTTCTGGGAAGGCACTCAACACTTCTACGTTGAATTCTGAGCAGCCCAAAGCAAAAACAAAACAAAAAAACCCAGAACACGGTGTTAAACTGATGAATTTTCTCGCGAATTGCCCACTGTAGTCAAAATGAGGGCGGTCTTCCATCATTCGCTGACAGCACGGTGTAAATTTACCTCGCTTTTTCTCTCTAACTGGAGCCAAATTATACACTGAGGCTCCGGAAGCACCTCGTCGGAATTCTGGCAGCTGTTCCGCCTGATGTCCTCGCCAATAACATGACGAGAAAACAAAGTATACGGCCGAGATTTGCGTGACTCAATGATAAGGCGGTAAGCGCAAAAATACATACGAATCGAATCATAAAACAAAAAAATCGGAAAGAGCAAGGGCGAGAACGTGACAAATAATTAAAAAAAAAGGATTAAATTACGTATCTATACTGGGGACGAGGCCCAACCGTCGTGTTTTTATAGGCGAAGTTGAAAACAAAACCTATGGGGAAAACAACAACCAGAATTATTTGTTCGTGTTTCTGACGCAGTAGCAACGTTCGCCCAAGAACCGGTCTTCAATCGGTGCAGCACCAGTGGAACACGACTCCCGGGCTGACGCCGACGCAGCATACGTGCTTAAATCTCTGCCTCGCACTCGATCGAGGAAGATGGCGTCCAGAATTTAGTTCGCAGGCCTCGTCTTTGGTTGAACGCCGAGCTCCGCGGGAAAACAAGCCTCGAAAATCCCCCCCTTAGTTTGATCTGCTCACCAATGTGGAGCGGAAGTTCGTCTGCTTCTTGCGAAGGAGTTGCGCTGACGTCAGAACGACGCCGAGGTCTGATTGGCTTGGATTGGAAGGATGGTGGGTAGACCTCAATGTTAGCTGCCTCGAGGTCTACCCACTATCCTTCAGGCGGAGCCAATCGGAGTTCGGCGTTCTGACTTCACCAGAACCTCCTGTGCCAAAAGCAGACGAACTTGCCCTCCGCACAGTCATCGACAACTAGAGAAATGTAAGGCGTGGTTCGTCCCGAGTATCTGAAGATCGTTTCACAGCAAATGAGTCCGCGGCATTTTCTGATAAGAGCGTCAAAGAAGAGATCACTAACTAAGAAACGCGAACATAAAAAAAATGCAACGCCCTGTGTTTCTTCAGCTGTTGGGGACCTTGGCGCGATGCTATTGGAAATATACGCTCATTGTTTCCGTCGTGCAATTTTTTTGTTCAATTCAGCGTGCTGAATTTGTGTTCCCCTCGTGCATGCCTTCCGCGATACCTCAGTTTTAAATTTGAATTGTTTGTGGACAGCGTGTGCTCTATCCTTGACTACCATTTGTGTGTGTGGTGTGTGTGGTGTGTGGTGTGTGGTGTGTGGGTGTGGGTGTGGGTGTGGGTGCGTGTGCGTGTGCGTGTGCGTGTGTGTGTGTGTGTGTGTGTGTGTGTGTGTGTGTGTGTGTGTGTGTGTGTGTGTGTGTGTGTTGTGTGTGTGTGTCCGCGCGCGCGCGCGCTCCTCGTGGCCACAATTTAGTTCGTTATTGAATTGCGATGACAACATTGTCTTGAAGCATTAAGTGCCGACGTATGCTCATGTTAATGTTAAAATTAATAATTATAACAGACACTCGTTGAATTACTTCGTTACTTGCACTCAGGCTCCGTCGACTCCACGCAAATATATATTGTTGCGGGCGTCTTGGCTCATGGGCAAAACGGGTGTCCCAGAACTCAGTCCCCAGTTCCACACACGCCTTTGCTTTCTTTCTTTTTCTTGTCCGTTATACTCGCCCCTCCCCGTTCGAAAGTCCGTCCCGGACGATGCCAAAATGGTCACCACGTGCGACATAAAGTTTAAGATGTCTCGCATGGGCTCTCAAAGTGCGGCGTCGCCCTCGCTGAGGCTGGTTGTCAAGGGTTTCGAGACGGTACTTCACGGGTTCACGTTCCCTGCTGATCTTGAAAGGCCCGCAGTATCTGGGCAAAAACTTTTTCAAGTGCTGTGGACGTCTTACGTGCCTTTAAAGAAGTACCACATCATCCGGTGAAAACGACGGCAATGAAGTGTCTGTGTTGTAACGTTCGACAAACATTGATTGCTTATTTAGAATAGCAAGCCGAGCAAGGTTTCTTTCTTCACTTCGTCGTTCAGCGAAGTTCTGTTCGTATTCTCGCGACCGACGGGTTAACGCAGCGCCTGTCGCTGATTCCTGCGGAAGTGTCGGGAGTCTTCCGTAAACTATCCAAAATGAAGATTTAGCGGTCACTTCCTGTTGTGAAGTATTCGGCGTGGACGCCGCTGTGCCAATGAACGTGTTCCAGTTCTTATAAGATACTAGGGCATGGTACACCCCGCCTAATAATATCTGACTGGGCAACGTCGTTCATGTCCCGTACTTTCGGTTGTGCTTCGTGAGATTACGGAATTGAAGATGCGGCTGCATCACCCACCCAACTTTGAATACTGGCGATCGGTTTAGTTGGTCTGCGACCGAGTCGCCCCATGAAGATGGCGGGGGAAACAAAGAAACAACTTCCTGGAATTTTGAGAACTTTGTCGATGAATTTGCCCTAGCGTGGGTCTAGCTTGAAAAATCAGACGTGTATCTGCTGCCACCAAATTTTGCGTGCGTCTCAGCTCATGTGCGACACGGGCGTCCGAGAACTCAGTCTTCAGTTGCATTGAACTAGAATATAGGGGCAGTGGAAAAAGCGTCGGCGGCGCCCCATCGGCCGTGTGAAATCAGAAGTGTAGACTGCCGCGAGTGGCGCTGTTGTCCGAAATCCGGAGGACATGGCTACTGTAACATCAGGATATGGCGTCGCGTACTGTTCTCAGATGGTTTCTGTCGTAGTCTATGGTCGCTTTCGCAATTCGGTTTCTTGAATGTCAAGTGCTCGGAATTTTGATTACATAGGTTCGAGTCTTGTCGCTAAGCAATGAATACAAAGAGAAAGAAGACGGATGCGCACCGCTACGCGCCAGCATGCAAGACTGGTTGTCCCGGTTTTCACTACATTGCCCAAGTAAGCTTGGGCAATGTAGTGAATCATAGACGTTAAATAATAGACGTTAAAACACCTATAATGCATACATAGGCCACACTAATAAATCGCTATAATCAAAAACAGCTACGCTTTGCGCGAACTTCGCTGGCAGGGGTGCTCCGGAATCGGACACCAGCGCTACCTGGTAGGTTCTACGCGAAACGCCTCACCTGGAGGCCGGCTGTTTTTCCACTACTCCTATTCTAGTTCACTGTACTCCAGTTCCATACACGCCTATTCTCCTTTCTCTTTCTTTTTTTTTTCCTTGTCCGTCACAAGATATATAATAAAATAGTCGTTTAGTATACGTCGACAGTCTGAGCGCAGTAACATTTTTTATTTCGAAACAAATAAAAACAGGTACAAAAAAAAGGAAGACACTTTACTTACTATATTTTTTCCCGAAAGAACGAAAGGAAAAAAGAAATCCGCCGAATATACGGGGAGAAAGCTCCAAATACGCCGTTGACGCATCGGAACGCAATGAGGGGCACGCAAATCAACAGGCATCATTAAGAACTGATAGAGAACGCGCGGTGACGAGGCAGTTAGGCGTGCGCAATCGTTGGTTGAGGTCGGGGGAAAATAAAAGCACACTGGCTCATCTGGAGGTTAAACGAGCGCACGAGGTGTGCCAATAGCGGACCAGCTCGCACGCTGCGGATACAAACCTAAAAACGACAGCTTTTCCGATGTGATGATCTAGATAACTGATTTCGTGGGTATACCCTTTCCCGTTCACAAACCACACGGGAAAACTCGTCATTTTTCGCGTCCCGTACCTACCGGCACACTCGCGAAAAAAAACCCAAAAAAACAACTGAAGTTTCGATTTGAAAAGTAGGCCACCATCGGTCCGATGCAAATAGGCGTATTCATTCGCGGTTCTCCCGGTACTGCAAAGCGTTAAACTTTGGTGGAAGGTTTTGACGATCTAAAGGAAATAATTAGATTGCAGTCTTCGCAGTTTATTAGGTCCGATCGACCGCAGCAGACACTGCTCTGCGACGAAGCCGACGACGCCAAGAAGTGTATCGTAATAGTGATCGTCATCTTTGCGCGTTTGCAGGCATCGACTAAACCAATACGTGCAACGAATTATGCGCCCCGACCTCGCGCCCTTTTCTTTTTTTTTTTTCCTGCTCACGATTGATTTAGTCTTTGATATCGAACCCACCAAGACGATCACGGGCGCTGTGACTATGCACATTTGGCGCAGCTTAATTGGCTCTATCAAAGTTGGCTGCGTTAGAACTTATTGTGAAACGTAGTATAGGGGGGCCCTTAACTCGTCAAACACAAAGTTGGAGCCGAAAGTTTGTGAAGCGCTGCGACTGAACGACGGCGAAAAAGTGAAAGCCGTTTACAACTCCCTGTAACGCCGAATTGGAGCGCAGCTCTTGAGGAGGAGGAGGGAAGGGTACTCAGGGGAGGATATATCCCTCCTCCTCCTCCTCCTCCCCTCATTCTTCAATCTCCTCCGGGGGGGGGGGGGGGGGGGGTCACGTGACCCGGGTGGTCACGTGATCTCGGGAGGGGGCTCGCGCGGTGCATTATGGGACATTTCCCATAATGCACCGCGCGGTTACGCCGACGACGACGGCGACGCCGACGCCGCTCAAGCCGGAGACGGGCGACTAAGAGCTGCGCTCTAAAAAAAAACGCGAAGTCATCGTCGGAATAGTCCAATAGATGCGTTCCGTGAACTTCGGTGCCAACCTTGTGTTTGACGAGTTTAGAGTGCTAGGACAAGAAAAAGAAAAAAGAAAATAATAATAAAAATACCAACGAAGTGGCGATGTTTGCCACGACGAGTGTTTGCACTTCACTCGGCGTTTCCCATTCGCCGACGATGCGGTCGGCAGTGTTGCAGAGCCCTTGTTTTTTTTCGCGGCCCGGTGCCGCGCCCCGGCAGCTCCCGGAAAACGACGCTCGATGCGCCACTGGCTGGACTCTCTTATTCATGGAGTCGTTGCCCGCTGTTTGATGCGCCGCCGGGAAGACCACCTCGTTCGAGTCTTTAATACGCGTGTGCTGCGGACGTTCGTTACGACCGAAATATTGCCATTTGAGTGGTATCAATTACTCGGAATCGAGGACTAGACATTTTTACGCGTGGTAAATAAAGTTTTAAAGCGCGTTTCTTTAACGATAAAAAGCGCTCGTCTAGAAGTTTTTTTTTTTTTTTTAAACATCATTTTAGACTGGTTTGATTGCTTAACGCGCGTGACGTGCCCTCTTTGCTAACAAAGTATTTCGAGTTGTTTTCGGTCGGTGTCTGCTGCTTCTGTTAAGTCGCAGACGCTGTATATATAGAGCGTTTTGGGGCGCGCAAACCAAGCTTGCGGCGTAAACAACTTTTTAAGTGCACGCGGATCCGTGAAATTACTGCCAAACCTACGTGCACTTGTACTACTTCCGTTGATTGACATCTTTTAGAACTCTCGATGAAAAAAACTCACCTCGGGGCTCTGTAGCAAAAACTCTGTAGCAAAAGTTCACGGATGTTTTTTTTTTTTTTTCTTTTGGCTTGAGTCACCGAACAAACTTTTCTTAAGCCTTAGTTGCACATCGTAGGAAAGACACGGTGTTAGGTGCACACATGACTGACAAAAATATCTGCGGACATGATTCAAGCATGTTCGAAGTAAGTTTGCTTCGAACGTTTTCACAGGGACTATCATACAAGTAAGAAATATGCCTCAGACAAGGTCTAAAGTTTGTCTTTTGTATGATGTACTAAGCAGAGTGGCCGCGGCTTTAGTTATGTAAAACCTGTTTACGTAAGACATTCGAAGTATCCGTTCTGACTTGCTTGAGTTGATGTGCGATATTAAGAAAAAATGGCACTTTAGAGGGCACGGACGTTTTCTTTACAAATGACACCGGTGAAAGTTTTACGCTTCCCTCGATTTTATATATAGGTTGGGTAAGCTGCAAGGTTTATTTCGCATAAATAGCGTTCAGGCGAGTATTGTTTGCAAAATAATTATATTGATCTCTGATATAGCCAATCTTTTTTCATCTTTCATCTCTCAGTTAGAAAGAAAAGAGCTGCCGCAGAGCCGCAGTAACAGTATATGTCGACGGGCAGACATGCTTTATGAAGGCAACACAATATTCCACTGATAGGCGATCCTTCTCTTCGACTTAAGATTATGTTCTAACGTGGTGCGAACGCCGTAACGGTCGCTTTTAGGCCTCGTCGTCCTCTAAATTGCTTATTTTCCTTGTTTCCTAATTTGCATCGCGGCGACATGAACCACAACAGCTTGATCAGTGGATCTTAGCCACAAAGAACGTTGTTTTGCATTACGACCCTGGGAGGACCCCTCTGTAAGGAAACTTTGCAGGAATGTCTCGACAGATGTCCCGCTCGACTTTCTATAGATGCATCATGCACGAGGGGCGTCCATAAAGTTTTGCAGTGGAGACAACGGCAGCTAGCTGTAGGTCTACCCACTAATCTGTCCAATCAGAGCTCGGCGTTCTGACGTCCTCGCGCACTCTTGTCTCCTCCTCTACCTCACTCTCTGGGGCGCATAGACTCAGCAATACAACTCGGGTTAGGAGTTCGGTCTTTCTCTGCATATTCACCACCCAAAATCACTCACTCTTCCCCTCAATGGACAACCTGCCGGAGGCCACTGTTAAAGAACTCCTCGTTTTGAGCGTTCAGAAATTGCTCCACTTCAGCAATCGCTTGATCGTCGTCCTTGGAATGCTTTCGACGAAGTGGAGTCCTCACGAGCGTGAAGAGGAAGCTGTCACTATTTGCGAGGTTTATCACGTAAATATTCAGTTTGCCGTATAAACACACTTTTTCGAAGGTATTCGTTGAGAAAGCAAGTGCCTTTCTTTCCCATTTTAAAACAAGAAGGAATATTGTCAACGGGAGCGTGCCAAATTAATATTAAAAAAAAAACAAATCTTGCGTACATACGTTATGCGAATAAAAATTCAGAAGAAGTACATCTAACCACAAAAAGCTAGACGTTGTGCTCCATGCATAATGAGGTTTATATATATATATATATATATATATATATATATATATATATATATATATATATATATATATATATATATATATATATATATATATATATATATATATATATATATATATATATATATATATATGTTTTAATAAAGTAACATCTATGACGATTAACAACATTCTTTCTGTCTTCTTCCACTCGCTTAATACTAATTTCGCCATTGAACACGTTTCCAAAGAACAGGACTTGAGGCCATTTGGAGGCAAGATAACGGGACGGCGAAATTGAACCAGTCGAATGGGACTGTCCCGGTCAAAGTGGGACATATAACCGGGACATCTGGCCCCACTACACACAAGGCTTCTTCAAAGGCGCTTCCCTCGATGCGCTGGTTGGCTTCTCTGCACTTCTGGGTTGCGCAAGGTGAAGCCAGCCTGAAGGGTCCCTCTTGCAGTTCGAGGAATCGCACTAGGCCAGCCCTCCAAACTTTACTCAGACGAGGCTCTTTTTCTTTTTTTTTTCTCCATCTTTTATATTCTAGCTTTTGCTAAAGGCCCGTTCACACTCTTGCGACCTCTTAAAACTGGGTTCCTTGAAACCTCTTACAACGAGAGGACACACTGGCGCCATCTATTGGGTAGCAGTGTAAACTTGGCGGTCCGGCATATTTTCTATTTCTCTCCCGCATAATCCTTTCTTTCTTGGCTCGAAAAACGTTTGTCAACGTTATAAACGAGCCTTTCTTATGAGTATTACGCACATTTGACCTCGGAAATCCCGCAAAACCTTCGCTCTTGTGAAATGCAGTTCCAGAGTCACCGCATAGATGGTGCCAGCGCACCAGCGTGTTCTCTCGTCCTAAGAAATTTTAAAGAGGTTTTAAGAAGTCTCGTCTCTCTCGGTCGTACTCTGTTGCAAGAGTGTGAATGGGCCTTAAAAAGCGCGACAAAATTTAGATCGATAGAGAATGTAGCCAGGAAGTACACAGTGATATGACCATGATGTGTCACGGGAGCATCTGGTCACGTGAAGATCTCGTGCGTCTATATGTTTCACACTAGAGTCTTCCTCACAAACTTGCGACTGCTTACTATCGAGTGTCTTACACCCTCACTATATTCGATATCTTACCCAGGTAACCTGTCTCCCACGTGACACCACGAGTAAATGACCCGCGACTTGATTTTGGAATGGAAGGGATTATCAACACCTGGATTCTACGCGGATTGGCTTTCTTATGGGCTACGCCAAAAACAAAGCATGGCAGCAATGGTGGAAAATAGCAGACGATCGATATTGACCATGGAATAAGCACTCGAAGGGACCTGAAGTGAAACGGAGTATAGACCTTCGCAAAAATCGCCTTCTGCGCTCTGCCATCTTTGTCTGCTAGGCTGTGGAACGCCTTCGGAGCATGCGCTGTTGCTCTGCTCTGTGGTATATCAGACGCCGCGCGTGCATCCACAGCTCAGTGACTCAGCATTTTCGCGCGGGTAATAAGCGATGGAAAGGTCTGTAGGCTCTCAAAACATTACTCAGACGAGGCTATTTCCCTCTATCTTTCTCTCTCTCTCTTTGCCACGTTATAGCTCTTCCTCGGAAAGCATGAGAAAATTGAGATGGATACAAACAAAGATCGAGGAAGCAGATAATTAAATGCCCGTGATGTATCACGTGCACATGGAGATGTGTTCACGGGAGGTCACGCTATTTCCGCGAATTGGTGCAATGCGTCGAAGTTGCGCCACTGGTATTTTATCGCCAGCGCGGGTTTGCGAAGAGGTGATAACCGGCGTAAGCGACGGGAACATACAAAAGCATAGCCGCTGAAGCCGGAAATTACGGCATGAATTATTCTTGCGAGAGGAACTGCGCGGTTCTGCAGGGTGAGCGAAATGAATGTTTGCGCAATTTCCGAGGACTCTTTCTCGAATCTTGCTTTCTATATATGTTTATATATAAAAAAATAATTTATTGCACAAGAAACAAACAAACAAACAATTTTTTGCTGATGTTGTTTAGTGTATAATATTGTTCCGTATGCTTTCAGCCTGAGAGACACCGCCCGTATTTCATATATGTTTATAGTGAGCTTTCGCAAAGGAAATGCCATTCAGGAGTGACTGAATATCAAATAGGACGAACGGTGCGGAATGATCATGCATTGAGCATCAGGGACGGTCTTCGAAGAGACAATTTTCTTCACATAAAGTACGGGGAAAGTCATTTTGGAATAAACAAAATACGTATCTTGCAAACAAAAAGAAGGGTGTTTGAAGAATGCGACGCGATATAAAATGTACGACACAGATAAAAAACAACAAAAAAAAACGGCATATATTACCAATTTTTAAGAATAAGACATGGTAAAAAAGCATCGACCTGAATGATCCAATAAAATACAAAACTAAATTATGTTCTGCTGTAAAAAATATCGAAACAAAAATACCGACATAAAGAATGTATCAAGAAAACAAATGGTGCTAAGAAGATATCTTTCCGTAGAAGCCGTGCGTCTACCTCCGCAATCGAATCGCCCCACATTGGTACTTTGTCGATCCTTACTGTGGGCTTTGACGATAGTCTAAAGATCGTCTTTCACCCCTATGGCTTCGATTGAGCGTATTCTTCCATTCGCCACCAAGAGTGTCACGCCTTGACTTATCGCACTCCCCAGGTCGCTTTCCCGTTTCTCTCTGTCTCTCTCCTGAGAGGCGTGGGGTTTCTGTGCTTCGTTTTAGGTGAAGCGCGTGCGCAGACAAGGCTACGCACGGTCGGAACCAATCAAAGAACGACAACAGGCCACGTGATCTCGGTTCCACTTCGTGAAAGGTCGGCCAAAGAGTCAGGGCTTGTTCACAACTTTGTAGAGGTCGTTTTTACGCTCCACATAATAGCTGACAAAAGTGAAGTTTTAAACATAATCCGTTCGTACGTAAATATATATTATTGTAACTTTTGCATCATGCTATATTAAAGGCCGACTCGCAAAATATTTTTCAACCAGGGTGAAAATTCTCCTCGCCCCCCTTCCCATTTCCCCCTCTCCTACTCTTGGACCTCTTTTGTTGCTGCATCTTGGGGCTGGATTAGCCGAGATAAGCTCCCGGTAGAACTAAAATTTCTTACTTGGTGTTCTTGGTGCGGGCGCGCGCGGATAGATACACCTGTCGGAGCCGAGGCGCCGTAGTGTTTTGCTCGAGTTCGGTTGACCCCGGCCGTACGTATCTTTGGCTACATTTGTCAAGGACTTTTTTATGTAGCTTTTTGCAGCCCGTTTATTGCCTCTCTGCCACATAAAGTTAATGCAGCGAATCTAGAAAAAAAAAAAGATATCCACCATTCTTCATGCATATTACTTGCGAGCCTTTATTAAGCACACACACACACGAACAAAATCACTTACAAGGCTTGTAACTAGTTTTCTAATCTTCATCTTGCAAAAAGAAAAAAAAACAAAAAAAAACACGCGTAGTTAGTTTTGGTATACAGAAAAACTAACATTGAAAACGATTTGAACAACCTGAACGCGTCGTGGCAAAACGAACACGCATAAACTTTCGTCTGCTTTTTTATGACGTTTAGCCATTTTCTTATTTGTTCGTTCTCTCTGGACCACTGAAGTCAGCGCTTATGATATATACAGTATGTATACTTTTTTAAACTTTTTTTTTTGAGTCGCGATTTACTTTTGCTTTATACTCCCCTGCTCAGGCACGATGAGTTGAACTTCAAAACGCATTGCACTATACGCAATCGGCGTCTGTAGAACATGTAGATGTGCATGTGCAAGGGCAGTAAGACGGGAGTTGGGCACGTTGTTAGATGTCTAAAATTAAAATTTTTACATTTTTTCTTTTGACCTTTTCGCGACTAGAGTTGAAGTTCTCCACATATGATCGAGTGCATAGTGTAAATATGTATCAAAGATAACAATTATAAATCAGTTTTCGTATTGCTCAACGACTGTTGTAGACGTTTCTACAACTTTATCTTGAGTGCGATAGGAACGGTTATGAACATATTGCCTAGCGCGTAGATGCACGTAGAGCGACGAAAAAAAAAAGTGCTTGTTTTTCTCTAATTCGAGGCAAATGAACTTTGTAAAATATTTCTGATGTATTGTTTAGATTTGCTCTTTGCTATTATTGCCCTCTCTCTTACACGTGCAACCTGGACAACTAAACTTTAGTTGTGTTGTAATTCCCTGAACCACGCAGGTTTTTACACTTTCTTACTCTACATATTTTAACACCCCCCTCCCCTCTTTTTCCTTTTTAATTAAATATCTGGCCGGTCTTTTCGAGTTATTCTGATTAGGCTCCCTTTAGGCCTACTCCAATTAGTAACGCGATCAATTGTTTCTACTCGATCATCAGGTGACTTTTGAAGTAGTATAATCAAACAACGCGGAAGAAATATAAAAAAAAAATCGAGCGTTAGTTCTTGGCCATTTTTGAAGTTATTGTGGTGCTTCGGCTTCGCTGTCTCGTGAGCTGCAATCGTGTTTATGTCACAGCTGCGAAATTTATCGAGTTAAAAGAAAAAAAATTAATACATCAGAAGTTGGTGAAATACAAATACGCAGTGCGACTGGAACTTGCGGTTTGCTATAGTTTTAGACTCCCCACGAGTTGATACATCCGTTCCACTAAGTTTTCGCTGTTACCTATGTTTTAGACAGTTTTGAATTCTGCTTTAGTTTTCCTCTTTAGAAGGACGAACAACTGGAACGCGGTGGCCCTCTTTGCGCCCGTCAAGTGTAAGTTTTAGTTAGCGATAACGTTCAGCTTCTTTTTGCCGCAGATGCATTTAAATGTATTATCGCTTTAAAGTTTTCCGTAAAAATTAAAGAGAGTTGCTTGTTTCATAAACACTTATGCGAATGTGACGTAATGCGGTTTCACGTCAAGTCCAAGCGCAGCTGCCACTATGCGGAGCGCAAGTTCGTCTGCTACTTTTGCAGGGGCCGTGATGACGTCAGAAATACACCAAGCTCTGATTGGCTCTGATTGGAGGATAGTGGGTAGATCTGAAGGCAGCTTGCTTTGAGTCTGCTACTTACTATCCTTTGATCAGAGCCAATCAGAGTTCAGCGTCTTTCTGACGTCACCACAGCCCCTGCAAAAGAACCAGACGAACTTGCGTTTCGCGTACGGTTCCAAGGAGCTAATTAGGCTGCAGCGTCGAAAGTGCCTCGTCACGGCGTTCGTCGTCTTTGTGCGTTGGCTATAACCGGTTAAACCAATTACGCGCAGTGAATGCACCGTAATTCTGCTTTCTCTTTTTTTTTTTCGCGCCAATTGATTTAATTGGTGGTAACAAGCATCAAACTATGAAAAATTTAATGTTGGGCAATATGTATCTTTATGATGTTTTCGTAAACGTTCAGGAAGTCGCAATAAATGCGTTCGGTAGTTCGACGTGGAATGCCCGACCACCAAAATCTTTCGTTGGCGAATCGATAAACGTGTCTAAACTGGTTTTTGAGATCGCCTAAATATGGCGATAACTCACTCTGCGGGCTCTATAAACATCCAAAAAATCCATAAATCATAACAATGCATGGCCAATTTCCCTATTAAAAAAACAAAAACTATCAAAGTTCGCAACACAGCCAGGACGACATGTGACCAATGAAAACGCGACATTTCACTGGGATTGCAAACGCTGTTTTTACAATATGTGTATGCTTTTGTAGATGATAAAAGCAAATAAGACTATACTTCGTTTCAGCTTCGGTCCGAGCGCGGCCGATGTTGTGAGCCGAAGGGCCAATCAAACAGCGAAGAGGCACAACGTCATGGCGTGTTCTCTGCAGTTGATAGGACCAGCGGGTATTCGCCGTCTCTCTGGGCGTGCTCCTACGCCGGCTAGTCCTATCAAGCGCAGAGAGCACGCCATGACGTTGCGCTTTTTACGCTGTTTGATTGGCCCTTCGGCTCATAACATCCACCGCGCTCGGACCGAAGGTGAAACGAAGTATAGTCAAAAAATGTCATTTTTCGTGGAGAGTGAACACAATACCGCAATAATCGCTTAAAAAAAAACGCACAATGTTTTATTTTATTTTTTTGTTTGTATTCTGCGGGAGTGATGTGTCCGATTGTCAGCTCTCGAGCGTGCGCTGCCTGTGTTGAATCGCAGTGTGGGCTGTATGGGCAACGAGCGCGCGCATTCGAAATATTACTGCGCGGTTCCACCGGTCGGAGGCGCAAGGATCGTTCGCTCGCTATTGGCTGACAGGGGTCCTGTTTTCGGAACATGATCCTCCCACCGCCGGAGGGGACCTCGGTGTGTCACGATCTTTGATTGCTTCGTTAATATAAAAATGGATCGCGTATCGCCATGATTTAGGCATTTCTAGGATCCTTAGAGCCAGCAGAGTGAGTTATCGCGATATTTAGGCGATCTCAGAAACATCCTCAGGGCATCTTTAACTGACTGGCTTGTTTGCTTCAGGATTTCGACTGTGTGTGTAAGTTGTAATAATAACCGTGATACGAGGCAGACGCACTGCTGTAAATGGCTTCGTAAGTTCCGATGCAGGAAGAACTTTTTTCTTCATTTTTGTTTCTCTTGAATTGATTTCGAATGAAATGGATTGCCTCGGAGCATGACGGGCATTGCTCTGCTCGTTCCCTTTGCCGGCGCATTAGAAAAAATGTTTGAAATGCACGTTTTAATTTCTGCTTTAATGTAGGGGCTTATTTTGTTTGCTTTGTGAATATTATTTTTTGTTGGCGCGCTTGTCCCCACCACACCATGGCCCTCAAAAAAGGTCTGTGGTATATTTTGAATAAATAAATAACCTTCGAGAATATTCTCTAATATATGTAATTTTTTTTTATAACCTGCTATACAAAACCGGGAATGGCAACAAAATAAAGAAGAAACAAAAAAGTAAAAAAGGGGCTGCGAGGAGGCAGTGTCCTAATACAACACTCGCTATCGCCTCTAAATTTGCAGTAAATCGAAGCCCGCTCCCCTGCTCGTAGAGTAGATTCGCATGGTGAGCAGACGGGTTAAACCATTTCCGTTTTCAACAAGGTCAAAGCAGTGACAAAGGTCTAAAAGAAAAAGTAGGTCGTATGCATTGCTGCGAACGGTTTATGTAGCCTGGGAAACATAGCGTGACATTTTGGGAGAAGTAGGTCAGATCTCGAACGGGAACAACTGTGCAAAGCAGAGAAGTTTCTTTTTCGGGCATTCTTCTCTGCATAGGGTCGCGAATGTTTTCCTCGGTGGCTTAAATATTACCAAATGCCGAATCCATGGCTGAATAAAATGCTGCGCTTCTCTCAATGTAGCATGGCGGAAAAAAACTCCTGTCAAAAGTTAGAG
This sequence comes from Ixodes persulcatus, assembly GCA_013358835.2. Lineage (NCBI taxonomy): Eukaryota > Metazoa > Arthropoda > Arachnida > Ixodida > Ixodidae > Ixodes > Ixodes persulcatus. The sequence continues at coordinate 692,051 of JABSTQ010011203.1, forward strand.
CCCCCCCCCATCCTTCTCAACTGAAAATTTAAATTGCGTCAAAATTGCGGTTCCTGTAACGGGTGTTTGATTGGAGGACTTAGCACGCCTATAGCTTCATTCCCTCGATTTCTACCTGCCATGCTGTGTTCCAAAATTTGATCTTACTCCAGTGTAATGGTTTTGCACCTTGGCTTTCTAAAACCTACCCGCGTCCAGCGTTTTTCAATCTGCGTTGTCACGTGAAACGACCCGCCGAAGTAACTCACATTCATTTGGGTAAGATTTGGACCACAGCCCCGATGACGTCACAGTTAAAAAGCCCTGCAGATAGTCGCGCCTATGGTGGCGTCACGACTGTAGATGTGAACACGGTAGACGCCTGCGCTCTGCAGCTTGCTTTGCAGTCGGTCAGTTGATAGAAACTCTATCAGCCGCGAGTCGCCATGTCGCCGCTCCAGCGACTCCCGTTCGCCTGCTGCACCTCCTTCTTTAACCGACCACCAGTATTGCTACGATAATTATCATTCCTTACATAGATTGTATACTTATGAATGGGAGCAACTCAGACCAATAAAAGCTCATGAAATTTAATGGCGGCTGGATGGCTCTCGCGTAAATCGGTTGCAATTACACAGGCGTGTGTCGTTGCGTGGGGCGGAAGATCACGGGCGGAGAGGTTGAGCAATGCGAAGAGGCTTGAAGACGTTTGAATTTACAGGATGTCCGCAAGAAAACCGAACCCTGTTTTTCACACCGCAAAAATAAACTAGACATCGCAGAGAGCTCAAACTCTCTCAGAACGTAGCCTCAGCCGTTCGAGCAGGTGCCAAAGTTTCGACACTTACCATTACCGGAATAAAAAGTTAGAAGTGAAAAACTGATTTCGTTTATGGGAGGACGCCGTCCGTGAGAAGTAGGAGACGGAATGCCGCCGGTCTGCGACCGCATCTCACAGATGGCGCCTCCATCGGCCAAGGGTTTTGAGTTTATTTCGGTTTCGGTCTGGTTTTTTGTGGCACAGTACCGTCGCATCGTTTCTCACGTACTCTGCTAGGATTGGGTACAATTCTAGGATGTAGTTGGACTTTTTTTAAACAGGGTTAGGCTCGCTAATTTGTGAATTCTTATGATGCCTTGATTTACAGGTTGAACATAGTGTGCGACACCGGACTGCATAAGATGAGCGTAACGATGGAGCGATATCTGGGAATAAAAGAGGGCGCATACAGGGAATCTCCTTTGCGTGGGGATTCAGAGACACGCGAGAGCAACCGCGACAAGAGCGGCCCAGGCTCCGTGACGATAGCATTTGGCAGCCCCAAAAAGAGCCTTTGCCAAGGTATTAACATGAATAAACCGTACACTTCATGGGAAGGTGTAACCTCGTTCCGTAGACTGTCGTCAGATCAGTTCTAGGCAGGGCACTACGGCTCTACTTCAGTCGGAACCAGGACTTCGACGTGGCCTCCTAGGCTCCAAGTGCAGAGACCAAGCCTGGTCTCGCACTCTCCCTATCTTGTTCGTGGTGAGAGCGAACGCTGCCTCGATGCGCTGCTTTAAGGCGTCGAGTGTGGGGATGCGGCCCTTGTACAGCTGGGACTTCGCAAACCCCCCAAAACACACAAAAAAGTCACATATTGTGAGGTCTGGCGATCGGGGCGGCCACGGCATGTTCGGCGATCCCCGGCCCATCCAGCGTCCTGTGAACATGGTGTCCAGCCAGTGCCTTACGCTTGTCGCCCAGTGGGGTGGCGCCCCACCTTGCAAAAAAATACATACGTCCCGCTGCATGCGCGGTGCTTCAAGCTCGGGAAGAAACTCATCCTACATCATCTGCAAGAAGGTATCTCCAGACACGTTGCCGTCGACGACAAAGGAGCCAACGACGCTCTCTCTCCAGATTCCGCGCTAAACTGTTACTTTCGGCGACTAAAAAGCCTCCTCGAGCGTCCAGAGCGGATTCGTCGAACTCCAATAGCGGCAGTTCTGAGTGTTGACTTGCCCGTCCAGGTGAATTGTTGCCGCATCACTAAACAGCAAAAACTGCAGATGTGATGGATCTTGTGCCATCCTGTGGAACTCGTCCCGGCAAAAGTCGAGTCGTTTCTCGTAGTCACCTGGCAGCAACTCATGAATCAGGCCAAGCTTGTACGGGCGCAACTCGCAGATAGCATTGCGCACGGTGTGCTTGGATACACCGAACAAACGTGCGGCTCTTCACAAAGACAAATGGGGATCTGCCTCGAAGGCACCGACGATGGCGAAGCGGAATTCTTCCTTTTGGTGAGGAACATGGAAGACGCGCATTGTTGTTGTAGTTGTTGTTGAGTGTTGTTATACGCGGGAAGATGTGATGCCTGCACGTACTGTTAGCCTTCTTGGGCAGGGGCAAGACGTGCGTTTTGTTCTTGACGCTACTTTCTCCTGCAAAGCGCCGGGCCCACGTCCAGATCACCAACTTGGGAGGTGGCCGTAAGCTGAACTCCAAGAAACAAATGCGCTTGACCTTTTTAAAGCTTCCCAGCTCGGCGTATCACAGTACGACCCGACTGCGTTGTTTTCGCGTTGACTGCGGCATAAGGAACACTTGTTGGTATATAAAATAAAACTGAACATAAACAATCAATGCAGGTGCGCGTAGATGAGTGTCGGCGTTCGTGAAGACAGAAGCAGACGACTTCTGCTTCGGTATTTATCAGGATGCCTTTTCTAAACCCCCCCCCCCCCGAGTTACTACAATTTTAGACGCTTTATTTAGTTTTGTTTCCTTCTATTAACAACCGACAAAGTTGGGAACAAGGATACGATACTTTTGTCGGGTATTGTAACTTTGCTGCCAGTCGTTCGGGTTAGACAAGCGAGGGAGCGCGGGAAGCCTCGAGGCAAGTCGCGCCAACTGTGAGATGCAGTCGCAAACAGCGGAATTTTGTCTGCTGCTTCTCACGGACGGCATCCTCTCATTGACGAATACTCTTTTTCCACTCCTAGCTTTTTATTCCGGCAGTGGAAAGTGTCGAAACTTCGTCATCTTGCTCGAACGGCTGGGGCTACGTTCTGACGGAGTTTGAGCTTTGGTCAATGTCTCGTTTATTTTTGCGGTGCGAAAAACAGGGTTCGGTTTTCTCGAAGACATCCTGTATTTATCCCCTCCTCTCACCCTGCATCCCAAACAACATCTGACCCAGATGTTTAGAACAACTTTGGAAGCATCGCACAACGAGCGCGACGCTAGCATGGGCATGGGACGACGGCAGACGCACGCCCCTGCCGCTTTGCGGCGTACCGTCGTAGAGTTTCAGCGCGATTGCCGCTTGGGGCGAGTCGGGGATCAACTAAGGATGACGTCATGCGCAGGCCTTCTCTTCTAGGTCAAGTCAGAAACGCGTTCTATGCGCTCTGGTTCGGGATTAAACAGTGGCAAGCGATTCCGCGAACAAAAATGACGTTGGCTGCTCATATATCCGATCGAGTGTGCTCGCAATCGATGTACGTTCAAATAGAGCGCGAACGTTCGTGACGCGAGAGCTCGCGTCGGTTTGCCGGGTCGATGACGAAAGTCCCACTCGTCCTGCGACGGCAACGACGACGTGAGTGGCGCCGCACAGGCTGCTGTCACCGGGCCAAGGGACCAGCTGCGGCAGCGCGCAATGCAGGTGGCAGCGAGAAGTCCAGGCTCTCTTCGCAAAAGAAAATAATAAATTAAAAAAAAAAAAACGATAATAGTGTGAGGGATCCTCCTCCGCAATCGACGCCCGGTAGAGGCTTTGAAGTGAAATCTTTGTATGCTCGTTTTATTTTGCGTGCCAGCGTTGTACAGGGTAAAGAGCTCAGTGTGTTCTTTTTTTTTTTTTCTTTTTGACCGCAAAAATAAACAACGCATTACCGAACACCGCCGTCCATAGCACTTGCAGCCTGGACCAGATGCTAAAGTTGCGGAGCTTATCGCTACCTTATTCGAGAGTTACAAGGGACATTCGAAAATTACCGATGACAAAATGGTGGCCGACGAGGCCCACAAATATACGAGGGATGAAATACGTTAGCTATAGGGGGAACGGGCCCCCGTTTTCCCGGTTAAAGTGTCAGAGAATCAATTATAACTTGTGAATATGATGATGGTTAGTTCGCAAACTTTGACACCAGGGCCTGATTGCTCGAAGCGCTAACCGCGGCTAAAGTTAGCCGCAGTACCTAGGAGAGGGATTTTAAAATCACGTGACTGGCTCGGTAGGGATGCGGGGAAACATGGCGGTGCCCCGGTGAGTGAGCGCCGCTCGCTTTGGAACTAATATGTCGTTGTAGCTGGAATATCGGGCGCGTTAGTCAGCAACGAATGGTGCAGGAGGCTTTTGCTTTGCCTTACCTCACTTAAATCGCAAAGCATGAGCAATGACCTCGCCGCATTTTTTAGATAGTCTTTCGATTCTGGCCATTCCTAAGCCTAAATGAACGCGATAATTGTCGGCATGCCACCGTCTTTGGAAAGCGGATTGCTTGACTAAATCGGCCGGGTATTGATAGCACACAAAAGCAGACAGCCTTTTTTCTAAATTATTCAAGCTTCGAGGAGAACGCTGGAAGTGTAATTCTACGGTCCGCGCGCGCTGGCCTTCGTCTTATAAAAGATTCGAAGTAAATACTCATAAGGCTTTGACGAACGCGCGTACAAGGCGAAATTTGTTTTAGACTTGTTGCTTTAGACCAATTACTACTGCAGACGCCAGCACGTGCAACGCGTGTAAGCCCGGTTCAGACAGTTGCGTTTGACTGCGTTTGACTGCGTTGCGGCAGCGAGACACCAGGACATCCCTGCTGCTTATATCGCGTGCCAAGAAGATTCCTTGAATTGGATTGCACGCTTCATACGAAGCACAGATGTGCCGGTGACTCGCTTTCGGTTCTCGCCGCAACGCAGTCAAACGCAGTCAAACGCAACTGTGTGAACCGGCCTTAAAGGGGCTATGCAACAATTTTTTTACTTTGCGCAAATACCGCTTAGAACGGATCCCTGACGTTAATGACCTATGAAACACGCATTCGTTTTTCCCCCGACGCATTAGAAGTCCCAGAAAAAAATTAAAGAAAAACGAGCAGCGTTCACGCCCTCAACTCGCAGCCAGAACAAGCGGCCACGTGATCTGGAGCCGATTATATGCCGCCAATGTTGATCATAGCCACGCGCTGGGGTTGGCAAAGCACAGGACACGCGCTGAGTTCCAGACATTGTTATGGCTCGGCTATTGTCGTCGTTGCAGCGATTGGACACGGGCCACTACCCGAATGCTTCTCGAGCTACCAATTATCACGAGCCCAAATCGAGTGCCCACGCAATGCTCGGGTCCAATCTATGAACCGCATTCAAATATCGTCATATGGGTGTACTGCGATCCCCGCGTTACGTCATCGAATTTTGCAAAGGAGAGATTGAATGAAAATGATCGCTTTTGTCCTTGAAATTACACCGCAACAAAGGAGTTTCTTGGCCAGTGGCATTGCATGCGAGTATCCTTGAGTCCCACTAGTGCCAGTAAGCTCGTGTAAAGTGAAAAACATTCCAATTGAATATCGTTGCACAGCTCCTTTAACTACACTCTTAGCATGCACCTCGGTGCTTGGGAAATTTAGTAAAAAGGTCCATTGGGACGCTGTCTGCTTTTGTGTTCTATCAATACCCGGCCGATGGAGTCAAGGCAATCTACAGGGTGATACAAGGAGACGCCAGGCTCTATAAATCGACCGTAAAATTCGGTTTCTTAACCTATCGCGCTACGACTTTGTGCAGCGTTGCCCACAGATGGTGCATTTTTTTTGTAAAATTTGCAAAGAGCGAACTTACCTGAGGAAAAAGTAAAGAAAGAAAAAGGCTTAAAGATTTTTAACTAATTAGCCGACTGATCGTTACGATTAGCCTCCTATAATATGTCCCCCTGGCCGTATAACTCACCTGCACAGACCGCATTAATCTAGCTCTCATGTTTTCTTAAAAAAATTTATGTTAAGCTTAAAACAAAAACACCTTGTATATATACCGAGTGTTTCAGCAGACTAACAAAAAATCCTAAAATAATTGTATTCGAGGTAAAACAATAATTTCCTCAGGAGCGCATTACTCGTGGTGGTGGACGTCAAAAAATCCGCGATGCTCACTAATTAGTTCGCCAATTAATTAAAAATAACTAATTAACTTTTTAATTAATGAAAATAGACATATGGTCCCAATAATAAAACTTGCTATTTGTCATCGAAAACCACTAAATCAGTAATTTTCAGAAAGACTTCGAGCGCGTGAGAAGAGTAGCAACGCACTAAAGTCACCACTCGTGGAGCCGGCCAATTGAGCTATTTCGGCGGTCGTCATTTCCCGGGTGCGAAGCGGGGTGGTTGTCTCCAAGTCCTTACCTAACGCTCACGCAGCACACCTTCTTTATAAGAGCCGAGCCGAGTTCAGGAGGAACACTAACACGGCACCCTCGAGTCCGCTACATGTTCACCGTGCGTGACAAACAATGGCGAACTTCGATAAATCCAGGGTCTATTGAAATGAAGCAAATGGCACAGAGATAAGTGAGCTGGATTTCCTCATTCCGCACGTGTCTTCGTTTCGTAAACAAAATTTTGGCAGCTTTATTCTATAAAACGAAGCCGCGCGTCGCTCACGCGTTTCCTCGTAAACGAACATGCGGGATCACGCGCCTATGCACACGCGGGCTTCGAGAAACGCGAAGGGTTCTGGAAAAACGTACACTTTCTAAAGCCGGGTCCGTAACTGTCAAAAACGTCGCGTCGCTCCAAAACGCCCGCCGGCGGAAAAAAAAAATAACGGGTAAAAAAGACGGTAGCGCGAAGAAGCTCGAAATTAAAACGGCGCGAGACGCGCGGACAAGTGACAGCAAGTAAACAGCAAGAACTCGGAAAGCGGTCGAATGGCGTTGTACGAACGTTATAGAAAGAAAGCGTGCTTAAACAAAATGAGCGATTCCCCAAAGCCCCATCCGTAATCAGCGCGCGACAGCGATAGACCCGAACGAGGCGGCCGACAGCTACTGTGTTTCCATGAAACCGGGAGATGGCGAACACGAGGACGAGGTGCGCTCGGAACATGGGAAAGACGGCTTCCGATTCAGTTTCGGCCTTTGACTAAGGTTCCAAAAGCCAAAAGAACGCATTGCGGCGAAACGATTGAAGGCGTATAGGCAAAAGGACAAGTGCAACAACAACGCCGAAAACATAATAAAAAAAGACCCCAATGGAGGGACGTCTTGGGGCAGCCATTCTCCGTTTCAAGTTGAGATGAACCACAGGGGAGGTTACGGGCCATCTTAGCCAATTCAGTACTGCGACCATGTCACGTGACTATGCATCCCGTACGTCGTCGCGGCGCCCCTTCCTAAGGCCACGTGGTACTCAAATGGAACTAAATTGGTTCCGAGGACACATAGCGCTCGTCGCTGGGGTCCATGGTTAGGTGGACCGAAGTCTATAGCATCGTCCCGAGACTTGACTTGTTGCTCTGGAAACGGGGCGGGAGGGACTCCGACCCAGGCGAAGCTGTCTCAGCAGCAAGAGAGCCGTGGAGGGAAGGGAGCGACGGAGGCGACATGTAGCTTGAGCGATCGCCGCGCGTGCATCGCTTAATCCCTCCGAGGTGATCCGACAGCGACGACCCGCGGGACGCTGTTGGGACGACGTCGAAGCTGCGTCGACACGCCGGGAGGCACGTTCCAGCTTACTGGTCCAGCAACCCGGGGGGGGGGGGGGGGGGGGTCTTTGTATGGCTATACTCTGTTCACCCTTAAGCTGACAGTGCGGTGGGGGCTACGCGCTCGCCTGACCAATCAGCTGCCTTCCTTTCATCACCTGACCTTACTCCGGGGGGGGGGGGGGGGAGGGGGGGGGAGGGGAGGGAGATCACGTGGTGAGAAGATAGACGCCTGACTGGTGCAACCGAGCACGTAGGTTCCACCGCACCGTCAGCTTTTGGGGTGAACGGAGTGCTGACGGCCGGTCGGCGACTTGAGCGAATGCGTTCGACGACATCGTGCCTGCATCGAAAAGGAATAAGTGAACGCCGCTGAATTTTTTTTTCTTTCTTCGAGTCGTGGGAGTTTATGGGGTGTGAAAGTGGTAGAAATATGAGGCGCGTCGTGTGTGGACTAATGTTGGACGTTTTTGGCGAAAACGTGAGAAACCTCGTGGAATGACCAATATCGGAAGCGAGCTCCGTTGCTAGTTTTCCACGAATTTTGCATGGTGTGACTATCAGATAAAATTTGAACCGGTGCACTATTTTTTGGAGTATTTCTTTTCCCGTCCCTATCTAAATTCTTTCTCTCGTTTTATACACCATTCCAGAAAAGAATCTTCTGGTCGGTGCCATTTTTAGCATTCGTGCGTATGGCCCGTGTTTAGCTCGCTTTTTGAAGCGACAAACGTGTGCTGTTTTAGTCCCGGGGGGGGGGGGGGGGGGGGGGGCAGCACGCTGGGCTTTGTAGACATTAAAAATGTGCATACGTGCTCAAGTAGCCACGTAGTAACATTGGCTGGTTCATCGTTTGTTTCAAGAGCCATTAAATGTTAATTGGTGGAATCTGTTATACATTTGAGAGAAAATGGTTCGAAGACGCGGTTCCCTGCGGATTTAATTAATCTGCTCTTCGCCTTTTCAATGTCAAACGTTCAAATCGTCTAGCTCTCGATACAAACAAATTATGGTAGTTTAAGCTATATTAATTTGAGAGAGAAGATTGCAATCCACCTCTCCTTACTCATGAACACAAAATATTTGTTAAAAACTAAACATTTATTCGAACCTTTATATTATTTTTTTTTTTTTACAGCGGAACAAATATTGTTTTTTTCCCACATCTAAAAATATTAATTAAATGGGACTGATTGGCTCATTCCAGAGTCATGTGATTAATACTTTTGAGAAAAAATGCGAAGATCACAATCCCGAGCTCATTGCTATGATACTTGCTCCTGCTGCACAAGTTCTTCTGCAACTGATTCGCGTTCTTAACCAAAAAAACAACAACAACAACAAAACAAAAACACTACTCATTATGGTTTAGGTTAACTAATGAAAGCCGACGGAATAGAAATGAATAGGTACCGCATAACTAAAGGAGGAAAAGTAATAACACGAAACTCAAGCGCGACCTGATTGAATACCCGACAGTAGAGCGCACGTGTTCAGCCTTACACTGAATTAACTTCTCTCATCATTCCTACTTTTCAGTAAGAAAGAGGAATAAGATCACACACACGCACACACAAACACACACACACACACACGCGCGCGCACACACACACACACACACACACACACACACACACACACACACACACACACACACACACACACACACACACACACACACACACACACACACACACACAATAAATTGTAATCACCCTTTGTGCGTCATATGCAATTTGCCGAAGGTCAGTTCGCATAATTTACGTATCCTTGTGAGGTTGTGCTTAAATCGTTGTATGCAGTCGCGTGAACGACACACACACACACACACACACACACACACACACACACACACACACACACACACACACACACACACACACACACACACACACACACACACACACACACACACACACACACACACACACACACACACACAATAAATTGTAATCACCCTTTGTGCGTCATATGCAATTTGCCGAAGGTCAGTTCGCATAATTTACGTATCCTTGTGAGGTTGTGCTTAAATCGTTGTATGCAGTCGCGTGAACGTTCCGGTTGCTGATATTGGCTGGTCCGAAAGCTAATGATATTTGATGACTAGCTATCCCCCTTGACGCTGCTCAAAATGTGATGTGTGCGGGGTTAATAGGGAAATGAAAGGTCATGCTTACTGCTTCTGCCAATATTGGACTTTTTAGGCGTCTGTATTCTTAGCTTTGTATTCCGTCGTGACTGGCTGTTCTACGTGTTCCACAGTAAAGTGAACTCACAGGTTATTTTTCTTTAGAGTACGGCCGAGAGGCAAAGGCATCCACCTTCCACTAAGCTACCGATATCTCTCTTTCTCTTTCTCTTATTATTTTTATTATATGTCACCAGTAATTTGCCGTTCGACTTTCCGTTAAAAATGCACATAGAAAGGATTCCTTCAGTGTTCGCCTCAGTTTCACGAGGCGTATACCTCATTGGATTTGGAGTTTCTTAGAGTCGCGGTGCTTTTAGCTGTCCGAGAAATCTCGCACTTGTAGAGCGAAACGAGTGGCACGGAATTGGATTCGCAGTGCGGGCGAAAGCGGGCAACGACTCTCGAGAGGCATGGCTTTCGGCAACGGTTGCTGCGAGGGCGCTTCGGACGTCGTTGTGGCGGGGACGCCCGTCGCTTACTTGGCAGTCTAGCTGACTCGACTGGGCAGACTGCGCGTCTGCGGCCGGAGCCGCTCACCGAGACTCGGCTGGGGATCTTGGACGACATCCAGAGGTCCTTCACAGAGTTCGTGCCCTCCACGCCTCTCCACAATGCAGTCGCGACTTCTTTGGCAGCGCTGCAGAACGTGTCGCGTCGCTGGTGCGCACATCGTAGTGATGAGACCGTTTTGCTGACTCTGCGGCAACACGACAAAAAAAAAACAACAACAACAACAAAGATTGCGTTTATTTTAGCATAAAGAAAGATGCAACCTCGCTGTTTCTGTCGCGCAGCCTCAAGATAGACCTTTTCCTAAAAACCTCGCAAGTTTAACTCATGATAAAAAAACAACTATACGGCGTGCAAGTTTGCCTGCTCCTTGCACACCTCGTGTGTTCGTTCATCTCCCAAATGCGCCCACGTGCGTTTATTTTTCTCCGACCTCAACCCTTGACGGCGCGTTCTCTACGCATTCTCTATGTTGCTCTTTCAATGGTCTGCCCTTTTTGCGTTTCGATGCGCCAAAAACGCATTTTAGAACACTTGCTCGCCGTATTGACGGCCTGCGCCAACTACAGGGGGCGCTTTTGTAGCTATCATCATCATTGTTTGTGACGTCACGGGTAGGACAGACTGTGACAGACCGCGCAGATCTTGGATCCCTCGGCTCGTTAGCTCGCTTCCAGCGCTGTTTGGCTAACGCGCAGCAAAGCCTGTTTCACGCCTTGTGTTTATTTGGTGAAGTGACGTTTGCAATAGGACATTGTACCAAAGCTTGAAAACGTGGCACGCGTAGTCGTGCTAACAAATACTGTAGGCGCTGAGGTGTCGAAGCGCTCGGATGCTGGTGTGCTGCTCTCTACCCCATAGTACAAAAAGCTGGATGATGAAAATAGAATATTCAGCGCTTTATACCACACTACAACATCTACCACGGCGAACAGGATGTATCTTTTGTTATGATTAGGACAAAACACAACTGAGAAAGAAATGTCTCATCAAATTAAAAATAGGTAAGCGAAATTCGAGAACCTCTCGAGTATGTAGTAAACACATCAGTGAAAGCGACTTCGTGAATCCCGTTGATTCCAATGTGTTCTGTGAGTGCTGGTCTCTCGTCAATTGCTGACGAGCATTTGCTCGTCAGTCACTGTCGAGTTACACTTGGATAGAAGCGTCGGTATCGGAAAGCTCAATGTAGCCAAAACAAGTGTGCCGAGCTTTGCAACACGACTGTGCGCGCGTGCACAGCTAAGACAGCACGTCATTACTCTTGTGAATGCAAAACCTTTTAGATGCGGAGCATCTCTTGCTCGGGTCTATGTCCCGCGGCGTCGGCGTTGTAGTCGGCACTCGAACTACGCACGCGCAACTCTCCTCCTTCCCTCTCTCCAACAGCTGCGCGTTACTCTCTCCGCTCTCTCTCTCTACCAGCTGCGTGCACTGCGCGTGCGTTCGCTTCTCCTCACACCACGCGCGCACGCGCAACTCTACTCCTCTAATCCCCTCTCCTTCAAGTGTGAAAAAAAAAAATAAACGGCGAGCGGCGAGCGTTCCAAGTTTCTCTGCGGCGAGCCGCGACGAAGGCTCGCGTAGGGGGTAACGCTAGGGCAGTCGGTGGCGCCATCTCTCGACGTCAGCACGCAACTGACTCTTTCCTCGGAACCAACACGATGCTCCGCATCACCCCATCGTTCCCCTCGGGAAGATGGTGTAATTTTTGTTTTACTTCGTTTCACATTAACGGTGAAAACGGCCACGAGCGCACGAGCTAACTTTGGAATGTTTTCAAAGTCAGAAGGCAAAGCTACAAAAAAGCGCACGTGTTTTACTTTCAACCGTATACACTTACGACTACGAAATCTGCGTTGATAGGCAAGTACAAATACAGGAGTGCTCACCAGAACCATCGAATAGTGACGCCCCTTTATTTTCTAGACAGCCTCCACAGATCAAAAAAAAAAAAAAAAATCAGAGAGACTGCGAATAGCCCTGACGCACACCGCGCAAGCTGTAATGTGAAACTCCAGGCTTGTTATTTGAACATTTCAAAGTTCTTTTTTTAATATAAAAAGCAACTCGAGGCGCTGTTATTCATTAGAAAGATGACTCACAAAAACGTCATACACGTTTTTTTACACTAAATGAAGCGTTTTCAATCGATATAGATGCGAACAAACATAGCCATTTCGTGTGCTTTGACATAGCGCGTCGTCTGCTTGCATCCTACTAGTGCCGTCACAGGAGGGCGCTAGCGAGGTAGCACCACTAGAGTTCCTCTATATAGCTAGATACCTACGGTAGCAGAGTTGCGCATTTAGCCTCGGTGGGTGGCAGTGGCGCCGGCTTTCCTGCAGGGCCCTGGATGCTTTGCTCGTCACGTGACTGAATTCGGCAAATAGCGGCGCCGCGCATGGTAAACAGAAAAGGAGGAGAAGGAAGCGCAAGCAGATGAATTTAACATACGCCGGGGCACGTGCAACGTCGGCGGAGCGACCGTAGCGGTGGCTTTCCTGCACGGCGCGGGATGCTTTGCTCCTCACTTGATGGATCTCGGCGAATAGCGGCGTGGCGGCGCGGGGAAAACAAAGGCGCAACCCTGCCCCCCTTCGGGGTATCACATCGAGGAACCCTAAGTACCTCTAAAATTCCTTGATACTTCATTTACAAGTAACGACAGCCAATACAAATGACAAAGCACATTCCGCTGGAACAGAAATGGCGGCATTCAGTTCAAACCTCTGCTGTGCACCGCCATTCGCTTCCTAAAATCTGCCCCGTCACGCAGTTGGCGCTTCAAAAAATATCACCAATACTCCGTTTCACTTTAAGCCCGACCTCAGCCGACGCTACAATCCAATAGAGTCAATCAATCAACGACAAAAGTGCATCGTTACGCCGCTCGCTTTCTTTCTGGGTTCAATATTGCCACGCGCAGGACCGAGCAAGCAACGCTTGGTCACTTACTTCTAGAAGACTCTCATTTATTCTTACTCGGGACGTAACTTTTATCATTTCGTCCTGCTTTCTTGTTCTCGAAAGTGCCTGTTCATTCTCACCCCGAACGCGCGACGCTCAAACCTTCTGGGTCGAATTTTCGAGATGCCGACTCACACTAGATAAGGAGCTTCGCGGGACCTCGTCAAGTCAGTCTCGCTCTTGCTCGCTGTTACGCCGCCAAGTCGCTGCCCGCTTTTTCGCTGTCTCGACGATCGATCATTGTTTAGTTTTGCACAGGTTCGCCGATTAAACCTTTATTTTCAGTTCAGTGTTTACCTTCTCGTCGCCGTCATCCCTGACAATATTTCCGGCTCATCGCAAAACAAAAAACAAAAAAACGAGCAATTACGTTTTTTTTTTTTGTGCGTGAGTACTTTAGACGGTGATAGAATACCTGTGGCAACATGTGGCGCCCTCATTTTGGGTAGTACAAGCGCACCTGATTAGGTCTCGCACTATACTTGTGGCCCCTTCGCTGAGCTTGTTGCTTTCTGTGCAGGGCTGAAGAACGAAAAAAAAAACACCTCTTTGAAGTCCGAAATTCGCTAGATTCAACGCCGGAAAACACCCGAACATTCCAGATTCATATTACCACCGCTAGGGTACGCGCCTCTTACGTCTGGGTGGTGACGTCAATACATCTGGCGCCCTGACGGGTTTTTTTTTCTCCTTTTTTTTAACGTGTTACGCGGCGTTCCTTGGTTCACGCTCTTATCGTCTTAGCTTTGACCTGTGCTTCGATGGCGTTATAACTTTTTTGTTTTTTTTATGTTACCCGTTATCGCGTTTCACACCAGAGCACGCACGCTTCTACATGCGTGACAGCTTGAGACGCTGAAGTTTGTACGACCCGAAACAAGTCCTAACACGTATCTTTTCGCACCACCTCCTGGCGTATAGGCCTCGTGCGCTGCCCATCTACGAACTAAAGTCGGTTACTGGTAATAACCTATAAGAATTAAGTAGATGTACTGCCTCAACACGCGCTCGTCGCCTTTTATCGCGTTTTGGCTGAACGTGCACTGAACTGTTATCAAAGGCAGAAAATATCGCACCAAAGGCGGCGCTTCTACTGAATTTCAGAACCTTGTAGAGAGAGTTTGGTCAATGGGAGGAGCGGGCAGAGCCAGGGCGTGTACCAGACGCAGATAGAGGGCAACGTTACTAGATTACCTCAGTTGTGTAACTCCCGCGGAGGGGGGTACCCCCCCTCACTCACTTCAATCCGCCTGGAGTCGTTCGAAGCGCCATCTATATTTTCGTTTCAGAACTGTTGAGTTCCAAAAAGCACAGCTGAAGCGCCCAATGGCGACCACAACGCCGCCATTTCTCCCGCAGCGGTCACTCGAGGAACTCACGTGACATCTCTTTTTGGCTTCAATCGGCCATTTCGGAGCCGCGGCAGATGAAAGGGTTACAGGGGTGCCACCCCCGTCTCCCCAGCGGACGCGCCGCGACTTATTTATGAAGTTAAGATGCACCTAGGTCGGGACGCGCTACCTGAAATCCCCGCTGAGGCATGGTTGTATAAAAACAATATTAATTGTGCCGCAAAACCTTGCAAACTAAAAATTTTAGAAAACATCACGCGCCCCTCATTTTGTACTAACTCTAATAAAAGTTACTACAAAAAGAGTTTTTTCCGTTGGTTTTTACGTTTCTAGTAACGTTGAAACGAACGTATCCCGATGCAGTTACCAAAGCAGCCGTCCGGCGGCGCGTCGTGCGACTCCGGGCGAGTCGTGGCGAGTGAGAGGGGGGGGGGGGGGGGGTACTGTTCGTGCATGCAGCGCCTATGGGCAGTTCCGTAACTGAGCTAATCTAATAACGTTGATAGAGGGCTTGGCATGCTCCCTTGGCCAACCAGAAGCCGAAAAGAATCCCCTAGTGGTGGTAGTGACAAACAGTTTTAATAAGAGCATAAGGGTTGAATGCAGTAACTCTTCGTGGCTGAAAATACGGTGCACGTGATGTTTTGATTATGATCGTGCAAAAATATGTAAGAAACGAATGTGCCGCTCGAACTCTGCTTTGCTCAGAAGAGTGTAACCGCTTGGACGGCAGATTCCCAGCCCTCGGCGCATGGCGCATGGAATATGTGGATCGTTCCGCAACTCGCGCTTTTGCATCATGATTTTGGATGACCGGGATTGAAACATCACCTGCCCTATATTTTCAGTCACCGAAACTTACTCAGCCGCAATTAATAATTTCGTTTCTCGCGACCACCACCAGAGTATTATTTTCGACAAGTGGTTGGCCACATTCGAATTTGTGAAGACGGCCTGGAATACGCCCAGCCTGCTTTCGGCCAATGGCGCCTCCTCATTCGCCTCCTATATACTTCCCCATGAATGGCCAAACTCTCTCCATATACGACTCTGCTGAATTCTATACCTGTCCCCTCGATCAATAATAGAAATTTATTGTGTACCGTTTTCTTCTGTTTTTTTTTTTGTTTTTTTTTTGCGATTTTCAGGCCTCATGTCACGCCTGTGATGCTTGTACTAATAATCTTTCCAATCCCTGCACTATCACTTTTATCAACTGTGTAGCCAATATACCTAAATACCGCACGCCTCAATCCCCTTGAGTCAACAATACATCAATTCGACTGAAACTTGGGACCAAAACTTCAAACCACCCACCTCCCTCCTCTTTTATTTTTTTCCCCAGTCAACGTGAGTTCTGTCCCTACACACGGGGACTAACAATACGCGTAGGATTGTCCTCTTTTCCGCTCTCAAGAGTAGAACAACAACTTGAGCTGTCCTCGACTACTGAAAACATGCCCGGTATACTCTTTCTTTGCATCAGAAATAAACCATAATTTTATTCAAGTAAATTTGTGCAGCGGTGTACCTCACAAAGTACGTTGCCTTTGCAGTGCTCGCATACAAATAAAACTTCGACGTCATAGGTTCTCGCTTCGGTGCCTGCAATGGAGCTGCGCGCTGTTCGTGAGACCCCGTTGAGTGGAATTTGTCAGCTCCTCTCCTCTCTACACTCTAAGAAATGCCTGCGCGTCCACTTACCCGCAAAACACTCAAAGAGCCAATCTCTGCGATCTACGAAATCAGCAGCGGATGAGGTGGCGGAACATCTGTTTAGACCCCAAAATTAAGTATGCGCTGTGGCATTACGCAATGCAAGCATGACGTTTTGCATTGCGTAATGCCCCAGCGCACACTTCATTTTTAGGTCTAAAGAGATGTTCCGCCTCATCATTCGCTGTGCTGATTTCGTAGATCGCAGAGATTGGCTCTCTGAGTGTTTTGCGGGTAAGTAAACGCGCAGGCATTTCTTAAAGTGTAGGTCAAATGAACACAAGGTAAAAGGGACGGGACAAGTGGGGACTAAAAAAAAAAAAAATAGTAACCTCTCGTCCTACATATGGTATACGCTTAGTAGGGAGCTCAAAACATACTTTTTGCTCTGTCCCACAAAGTCGCATTGATGCCGCATAAGGCGCGCTATATATCTTCTCGAGATTCCAGAGATTCCAGAGACTTGAGATGTATATTACTTTGTGTTTTCTGTTTATATATCTAAATGTATGCATATATGCGTGATATTTTCTGTGTATGAATTCTCTCAATGTATCTATGTATCATAGGTTACATTGATACATAGTGACATAGAACTCCCGATGTATATATGTATTATCTGTTATTGCGAAAAACGTGAATATTGCCGCGTGATTATTTTTGAATACTATTGTGTCTTGTTTATTTTTGCTTGTGTCACTGCTGTTTGTGTTAGAGGTGGCCAGGGGACTCGTCAAGCTGCATGATGCAGAGTTTTTCCTTGGCCTCCCTCCATTATCTGTTTGATAGAAAAATAAACAATATTATTAATATTATTATATTGCACATATACCGAAATCAGTTCCATTTTTAGGTGTATTTTGTTCACTGTAAAAACGATTTACTAAAATTTTATACGAGCGAAATTGAGGGCACTATTTTCCGGACAATAGGTCAGAATACGGCTTAATATACCTTTCTGCTGGCTAAAACAAACATTTTTATTGCCAAGAAAAACAAGAACGAATCCTATTTTTGTTTTTTGTCGGTAGTGGAAATTCAAACGAGATATTGTTTGCTCTCGTTTTGAAAAGCCCGGCGTGGATTCTGGAATAGCCTACATTACAGACGACACTCGGTTGAATAACGAACGCCTCTTTCCGTCTCTTTCAAAAGATTCGCAGAATTTCAAGTTGGGGTGAATTTTCAGTCGTATTTATCTTTCTTAGAATGGCGGAAACTGTTGCCTTCGGCCTGAACGAAAGTTCGAATGCGGGTCTCTTTGATCCCATTCACGATGCGGTGTATTCTAAAACCTCATTACGAACATTTCAAGTAGGCGAGCAGACATTGTGTGCTGACTATTTCGAAAAAAAAAAAAAAGAAATTTATTTACACGAGCAACCTCTTCTGCAAAATCAACTTCTTTTTATAATCTACACCTCAGAAACCTGTTACCTCCACTTGTAAACAGCATGACTGAAAAGGCACCTCTCGCTTCTAAAGAAATGTAATATACGCGTTTACACCGAGCCTGACGTTTCGCATGACTAACATCCAGCTTAGATGGCTTGTTTTTACATCAATAAATACCTTCCAGTCACTGTCTTCCGAAAGGCTTCTTTCATCCAATCAATACCTACAAGTCACTGTCTTCCGATAGTCTTCTTCCATCCATTACGGAGACTGGTCATACGGGCAATTTATGCAAAAGTTACCGCTCATGGTATGTTCGTAGCTTCTGAGTGGCGAGCAAAGTAGTCGAGCAGACACATGCCTCGAGGTTCGAAGGTTCCAGCTTAAATCTGAGACGACGGACACTTATGTCTACGTCGCTTACAATATGGCACATATTTAGTTAGATACGCATGAAGGAACCAAAGCACCCCTTGTACCAGATTCCAATGTAACTTCCATTCTAAGTTGAGCCATTACGTGTCCTTTTTCTTCAGTCCTGTCTTTGTACGCCGTACGTTTTAATCACTAAGGTTCTCTTTTTGCCAATAAGGCAAATAAAAAAAGTGCTGCAATCGACAACTTGATCAAAGTGCGCCGACGCTGCTTGCGAAATTACATGTGTCGAAATGACGTCTAGACTTCAAAAACAAAACAAAACAAATTGTGACACTCTGCAGTTTGGGTTTAAAGGTATCTTCATTTTAACTTTGATATTATTGGACTTAATATATATTCTTGACACGGGTCAGCGAATGCATGAAACTAATTAGCGACGCGATTACGAGAGATCAATACGAGACTATATTATATCATCGGATATGCTGATAGTAAATGCCACTTTCTTAGGGGAAAAAAATAAAACACGCACACAACGATATTTGGAAAATGATGAATAAATAAACATATTTCTAATACTATATAAGAAATTTAGATTTTGTTTTTTGTTTGTGAAAAACTAAAAAAAAAAAACCGCCGAGAACTGCACTCGACATAAATATTAATTAAGTGGTTAAGGAGCATAAGCATCGAACATCTGATGGCCATTTATTTCAACGATCTGATCTGTGTTTCGAGTACGAGCAGTAAATCTGGACAATCATGGCGGTTGTATCACAATATTCTTTTAGGAGGTTCGTTCATAAAGATTTCAAAAACGAAACGAGGAAGCGTACATTTATCACGTTAATATGTTGGTCTAGTTTAGCAGCTTGTATTTGTGAACAGCCGGTAGCAATTTATTTCATTATTTCCCTGATATTCGTTTTTTTCTGAAATGGTGCCCGTATAAAGCCGACTCCAAACGGGCAGTTAAAGGGATACTGAACCTAGTGTCCATAATAAGTGGCGCACGTTCTTTCCACGAGCCAGCAGTCGCCGGTGTGCGCGAGCACACACAACAAAAATGACGTCAAAGACCCCTATTCGCGGTTAAGATGACAGTGAAATGTATGGGCTTCGGGCCAAAGGAGAATAAAGACAAGTTTTTCATCTACACAGTGGGGTCTGGTGTAAAAGGTAAGCCATTAATTCGTCTAACAAGCACGTAGCTTTCACTTAGATGAAAAGCCTGTATTTGTTCTCCTTTGGCCCGTCATTTTCGTTGCTTGTGCTCGCGCACACCGGCGGCTGGTGGCTCGTGGAAAAAAACGTGCGCCACTTAGTATGGACACTAAATTCTTTGGTTCAGTATCCCTTTAAATCTGAGTTGAATGAATTACTATCCAGTGCACTACATATCGTCAAGAATAAAAATTCGGAAACCGGAAACATCTCGAAATAATGAAATAGCTTATTCTTCAGATATTCTTAGAAATGCCTCGTGTCGGGTACGACAACGGGCCGTAATAAATGCAAATTCTTAACGCCGATTTCATACGTTGGTTTATGTACTGGACCTCTATCGTGCTGCGGAAGCGCACGCACCCTAGAACCTGAAGGAGAGGAGGAAACGAGAGGGCACGTCAGAACGCCGTGCTCTGGTTCGGACACTGATCTCTATGTCTATTTGCTGGATCGCGTTTGACCAGCTCCGCCTATGAACGGGAATGCGGCCACGGTCGGTCATCTTTTTAGTAGAGTTATATCATCTCTAGCCATCATAGTAATATGGCGGACAGCGCAATGGCGGCAGGCTGCCATAAAATAGCCGTAGATCTAGTACACTGTACCGTGGGTCATATTTCGTGCTTGATTGAAGTTGTTCGACGAAGCAGAGTCTTGAAACCCGGCGTGAACGGTAGCCTCCTCTTTGAGGACCCGGCAAAAGTTCTACGAAAGCGCAGCACCGGGGGAAAGCAGCGCAGCTCGCATCGAAAGCAGACTCCGTACCGGCGTCTGCTTTTGATGCTTCTTTCGATGAGACCTTCGATGTGTGCTGTGCTGCTTTTCCCCGGTGCTGCGATTTTGTGAAAATTTCACCGGGTCCTCAAAGATTGAGCTACCGTTCACGCCGGGTTTCAAAAATATGTTTCGTCAAACAATTTCAATCAATCACGAAATATCACCCACGCTGTTTTGATGGCAGCCTGCCACCACACCTGCCAAAACGCTGTCTGCCATGGATGGATGATAGTGGCTGCAGCAGCTGCACCTTGGCTAGAGGTGATATAACTCTACCAAAAAGATGGCCGCCAGTGACCGCATTCGCGGAGCGGGCAAACGCGATCCAGCAATTGTCATAGAGATCAGTGGGTTCGAACGATTAGTGGGTAGGGCTAAAGCTAGCAGCCTTTATCTCCACTGGGCTCGTCGAGCGCGTTCGAATGCGAGAGCCAAACGCCGGACGCCGTCCTCCCGCGTTCTAAAGCGTTCGACGAGTGCAGTGCAGACAAAGGCTGCTAGTTTTACGCCCCCCCACTAATCGTTCGAACCAGAGCTCGGCGTTCTGACGTCCCCTCTCGTCTCCTCCTCTCCCTCAATTTCTCGGCGTAAGTTGAGTCGAATGTACTGTATGCCTCTAACTCATAAGCGTTTCTGTTCACGTATTCCTGCGTGTTGACAGACGGACATCTCGAAGTAGTAGACTGTGCGAGGCGCACGTTCGTCTGCTTCTTTTGCAGGGGTTGCGGTGACGTCAGAAAGATGATAGTGGGTAGACCTCAATGGCTGGCTACTTGGAGGTTCCCCCACTATCCTTCTAATTGGAACCAATCAGAGCTCGGCGTCGTTCTGACGTCACCGCAACTCCTGCGCAAAAACCAGACGACTTGCTCTCCGCATAGTTCGTTTCAGCGTACGATGAACCACAGAGTACGCTATTGTGCTATCGGAGCCAATGCAATGCCGTGCGAGTGTCACGGGACATTCGGGGCCCAGTGGCACGCAGGGCGCGTACAGTCACGTGGCACGTTCCCAGCGTCGGATTGGCTGGGATGGCTCCCAGCCTTCGCTGCGGTTCAACAGAAGGTGAAACGGAGGACATCACTGCAGTCAAAGCCACGGCGTCGACGAACGCCGGCGAGTGTTTGTGTCAATCCGACCTTACGGTAAGGTGGTATCGACCCAAGATACATGCCCTCAACAGCCCCCGCCTCCCGCCTCCTTTCCTATAAAAATACGGACAGGTGAAAAAAAAAATGTAACGGACAGATTGTTCTCGAGCTACGGTTCTTTGGTATCCCAGTTGGTGTTGAGGTGATTGATTTCGTTGTCGCTGCAATTGCTTTCGCAAAAAAAAGATTACAGCTGCGTTTTTTCTTTTTTTTTTTCACATGTGTTTACGAAACCAAGGATTTGCACCTCTGAGGCTGCCCCAACTCCCGTTGGGAGTCGACGGATCGTGGAGAAGAAAACACTCCTCCACAAAGAAGCGCTTGTGTATATCTTTAGGTTAAGACTCTTAAAAGCACTCCTCACTACGGTTGCAGTTTGGGCACAAGAGGTAAAAAAAAAAAAAAAAACACGAAGGCGCAGAACACTTCAAAAAGGACTTTTACGCCCGCGATAGGAGAGCCGATTAGCCGGTAAAGGGCTCTAGCGCTAACCGGAGAGAAACGCTTTCAAAGAAGCTATCAACCGGAACGGCAAGAAGGTAATAACTGATGGATATTTTGTTTTTAACGCAGAAGTAATAATACTCGAGAGAAGACAGTTAAAGCTGGGAAATCACAATAAAAGGTACATCCTCATATGAAGGCAAAAATAAAATGGTGATGGTGTCCTGTTTGTTTACATTTTTGGAGTGACGCCAAGCTTCTCAGAGGTAAAAAAGATGTAATTGTCAGCTCGAAAATGGCAAAAGGTAGTTATTAAAGTGTCAGTTATCGGGGGTGAAAGAGCTGGTTTTTAATTACCTCGTCTCATAAGGCGAACGGACTCAGCTTACCGACAGAACAACAGTAGCTTCTTCGGCTAACTGAACAATCTTCGGAAAAGCAGTTTCTTTACAAAAACAGAAACATATATA
Source organism: Ixodes persulcatus (assembly GCA_013358835.2). NCBI lineage: Eukaryota > Metazoa > Arthropoda > Arachnida > Ixodida > Ixodidae > Ixodes > Ixodes persulcatus. The sequence goes on from JABSTQ010011203.1 coordinate 714,313, forward strand.
TATAGTTTGTTGTTGTTGTTGTTGTCTCTGATTGTGACGCTCAAACTCCAAAAGGGTGTACTCGTCCTGTTGGTGAGGAGTGCGTGTCGGATCATTGAGATATAGTACGTATTACCTGAGGCGTAAAAATCTACGACGTTATTACGGGTAAAGGGGTGTCCAAACAGGATACTTCAGAACGCGTGAGGCGACACTTCACCGCCATATGAAGTGAAAGTTAAAGTCCGTCCGTCCGTCTTCTGTTTGCACATCCACCAGGGAAACATCAAATTCTCGCCTCCCCGGCTTTTTTGTGACGTCAGTGCTCGTCACACTTGTCGTCACGCGCGACCCATCAATGGTGTGCGTGTCCACCAGTTCTGCCGCGCCCCTTCCCTTTCCGGTTTTCGGGATTTGAAGAGAGCGGAGGCCTTGAGCGATTGACCGACAGCTAACAGAGCGTGTGAGTGGTTGTCCCGATCCACGTGATGAGCATGCTCTCTGTGAAGAAGAGAAGCGGACGCTTCGCTTGAGCTTTTGTACGGTTTCGATTGAACCTTTGAATTTAGAAACATACAGAAGACACTCATTAATTTTCTCTCAACTTACCAGAGGATGCCGAAGTAATCGAAGAAAAAGCAGTGGTCACGTGTCCTGGAGTTGCTTGAATCTGACGACGTTCGAATCATTGCAGCTAAGCACCTCCGTCTGGAATGCTCCGAACGGGGCTGTGCTTCGGATCATTGCCAGCGTTTGGAAGTTTTAGCCAATGCGCCGTTTGATCGCGTTCACGAACCCGAGTATAGTTAGAGCCAGCGTCGCGATCATACTCGAGTGCAAGACAAACAATTGCGCAGTTCTCGTGCCCAATTCACAAGTCGCATCAGTCTCTTAGTCCCAACAAAACACAAGTGGTGTTTCAAACTTGCAAAAAAAAATATACACAAAATGATGCTTAAAATGACGGCCAACGCTTCGCTAAGACGCTTTTCTTCGAAGAGAAGAAAAAAACTAAAGAGGTGAAGCAAGGTTTTTAAGAAAAACGTCGGCTTCCGCACTGAGACATCAAAAAGGCTTTTTCAACGACAGTTTAAGAAACACAGAACTTGCCTACTCTTGATTATATCATTATCGTTCCGCACCCAACGTGATTGCGGCATTAGGCGATACTGAGTACACTGGAGGAAGATGAATCACGAGGTAAGAAACGTTTTTTTTTTTAAATTCTCCGTGCCTATGAGAGGGTGTGGTTAAAAGTCAACAACAACCGGATTGGACGTGCAGACTCGGGAATCCAGTGAGGCACTGGTGACGTCATTGTTGTATTATAAAAAAAAAATTAACAACGCCAATTATTGCGACAGCATCGCGCCTCAACGAAAAACCCATTCCGCCTAGGTCTTCGCTCAGGCACGCCGAGAGGCAGCGCTTCGATGGTCGTTCATTTTTTTCATGTTTTCGGAGCGATGGAAGGCGCAAAGAAAATCCTCGAGTGTTTACGCTTCGGTGCCCAATCCACGCCGAGGATTTGGAGAGACGCCCTGATCCGTGCACGGCTCGGACGAGACGCCGTCTCTCCAACTCTGAGCTAATTACGGCGCGGTTCAACCAAACAACAAGGAACTGTCGCGGCGTTGGTTCGATATATGAAATACAGGACTGGAGGCGAGGTGAGCAGTCTAAGGAACAAAGCAGATCTCGTGACGCAGCAATAACGATGTTTACCCTTTCGTCCTTAAGATGGAATGAAGACAGCAACATTCCCCGAAGCGCCTATGCGGAGAGCAAGTCGTCTGCTTCTTGCACAAGGGTGGCGATGACGTCAGAAAGCCGAGCTCTTATTGGCTGATTGAAAACAAAATGTTGGGTAGACTTCGAGACATCTAGAATCGAGGTTTACCAACTATCCTTTCAATCGAAGCCAACCAAAGCTCGGCGTCGTCCTGACGTCGCCGCAGCTCCTGCGCTAGAAGCAGACGACTTGCTCTCCGCATACAGTCACACTGCTCGTACATGATTAGAGCCCCGTATATCCGCGGACTACCTGCGGATCATCCGCGGATATCCACGATCAACTTGCGGATGCGGATAAAAATGAATCAGATTTGGCGGATTGCGGATTGGATGCGGGTGTCAGGGGCTGCGGAAGCGGTTCGGATGCAGATATCCGCGTTTTCGGATCTACATTTTTACCGAGGTGGCCCATAAACGTGTACGATCGCAGTGTGTATACAGTGAATAAGTGAGTGATGCTATGAAGTACATCATCGAGTGTTTCTCGGGAACAAACTACCCTCGTAGAAAAAAAGGATGCAATCGTAAAGAAAATTGCTCTTTACGCCGAGAAAGATCCGATTCTCGCCAAAGATCGCTTTAGATCGTATTATATTCGACTAAAATGCTGTCCCTAGAAAATGTGAAGAATGCATGCAGAGGCATCAATCCTCCTGGGAAAGCGTGTTCTTGTTTGGCGGATATATCGAATATATCAGAGAACGATCGAATGACCTTCACCGTATTCTGACTCGAAGAGTTCTTTGCACAAAGATAAGCAAGCGGCTTATCATAAAGCACCACCCAGTGTTTTTTTTTTTCTTTCATTCACGCTTGATTTGATCATACGACATGAATGCGAGGATGGCGGGTCGGATGCAGTTCCGAATTTTGCGGATGCGGATACAACGCTTATGCCGTTCTTGCCGTTCTTGCACATTTGAGACGATACGATGGGCCGTTCGGTACGCACTGCGCATGCGCTACCGCAGAAGACTCGCACATGCGCAGTTCGTACCGGAGGGCTAATCGTACCGTATCGGACGTGCACAAACGGTTCCCTAAAATGCCTTACTGTCTGCGAACCGATAATGATATGCTTCGCAACTCGCTACGCCCCGCAGTTCTTAATCTATATGTAAACATGTGTGAGATTTTTTTCTTCCTTTTTTTTTATTAGCTACGAGTTCAATATTTGGATGCTTATTCGGAAGGACATCAGGCGGCAGTCTTCATGCAACGTATAGTTTTTGTTTTCATGGATGTAGGTGAGCAACCTGGGAGCAAAATGGTGGTAGCCGAAACAGATCTCTGATGGTCGACGAGTTTGCTCATTTGCGTCTCACTGTTTTCTATTTGCTGGCAGAATGATATGCGCAGAATGTGAAGAAAAAACAAAAGCTTAGACGCCATAACCCGAATAGAGTTCATTAACTTATAGGATTGATGCTTGGGGGAGTTGGTGAACCAAATGCCATTGTAACCTAAACTTCTCTTTTACTGTTCTTTTGCCGTGTATTTAGAATATTCCTTGTATTTCGTGCTGCTTCTTCTAGTTATCACGTTCGGAAAAGTCAACCCGGACGTTGAAGAGAAAAATGAAGTAGTCGAATACACAAGAGTTGTAAGTTCAGCGCGTGTGCTTGTCTTCCTGAGTGTATGGTGTGAGAGTGGTTTTCCCTGCGCTGTCACCGTCAAATATTCATTAACTGGTTATATTACAGCTGCTTCTGTCATGTATATTTGTATTGCAATTACCTACCTCCAAAAGCATTTGATTACAATTATAATTACTACTGCACAAAAATAATTAAGGATGAATTATGTATTGCTTTAGGAAAGTAACGGGATTGCTATACAATTACTTTCACTATCCGACCTGAGCGAGACTGATTTCACATTTTTTTTTTTTTTCAAAATAGAATGTAATTGCTTTTTTTTTGAGGGGGGGGGGGGGAAGGGGGAGGTGTTCTGGCACATTTCATTTTCATCTCGTTTGGTGACCTCGTTTCCACAGGTGTTTTTAATTATATGATAGGGGTACAATTTTTCACCTCCATAAAATATTTTTTTTGTTGTTATGTGCCTACATCACCAAGATCGTTATGCCATCTTTTTTTTTTTTTACCGCAACAATTAAAATTAAAAGTAAATTAAAAAGTGGAAAGTAAATTCTAACGAAAACCAACGTTTACGTACTGGCGGGTGCCCAAATGAGCCCGATGAGACATTGTTTTGTCCTTTACATTTTATAAGGGGCTACGAGAAGCGACTTACAGTACTAAAAAAAAAGTTATAAGAAATGCCATTGTAACCCAAAGCTTGTAATTTTACCCACGCAAAAGAAAAAAAACGCATCTAAGATGCATTTACATCTCTTTCTATTCAAAATCAAAGAATTACGACTACAAATGATAAAATAAGTCATTACGTAGTGGTAATTTAATTACTGACCTAAAATTACTACCGAGGCATGATCGAATTGTACCGTTTCGGTCCTTGTGGGAAGGTGATAACGTCGCAATGGTACGTAGGACGCCCGGTGATAGCAGGGACTTCCGCTTTCACCTCCGACCTCGCGCGTTTGACGAAACATTTCTTGGCTACCGAAGTGATAAAGACGCGTGTGCAGAACTCACCGTCATTTTTCGTAAACGCCGGAATTTTCTGATCCCTTTACTATAGTTGTGGCGCCATCCATCGGCAAGCGTGCGAGGCGGAGAATAAACAGATAACGCCCATAGTCACTAAACACTCTATTCCTCGAATGTATACTGGGCGCAGCCATTTTGGTGTTTAATGCAGCAATGTTTGCGCAATTAACCATAGGTACGATTCGAAAATGCGACTTCCTGAGTGTTAGATAATGTCAGTCTTCTAAACGTTACTCAAAAAAAAAAAAATGTAAACGATTAAAATTACAATTCCTCTCGCTTAAAAAAAAAAAAAAAAGCATTCAATTAGACTACCTGATCACTCGAGACTAAAAGTAATTGGCCTTGACTTGAAAATGTAACCCTCACTTCTCTGGTTACTTCAGAGTTTCAAAAGACAAGAGTTTTACTTCCGGTCTGAAAGCGGGTCTTTCCTATCTGTCCAATATTGGATTAGAATCCCCGAATTATGCACTACTACTTATCTTCTTAATCCACCAATTTTGATAAACCGTCCTTTTGTCGGAGACATAGTTCGATGATTCTTTACTGGGAAACTTGTACGAAAAAGGGGCGCCGTTAGAAACGGTAGCTTAAAAAAGTAATGGTTACCAGTGATTCTAGTACTTCCAAAATGAATCAAAGTGTACTCCCGTGATTACTTTCTAACAAATGTAATCAAATATTTACGAAATTACTTTTAGAAGTAATCGATTAAAAGTAATTTGATTACTTCTAGTGAGTACCGTGCAAGTCTGGATACAGTGTTAGGAATGCTCAGGCAACGTTGTTCTCTTTGGTCCGCGAACTGCGCTAACATTTCTGGAGGACGGAAAAGCCACTGGCAATAATTTTAAAAGAAAGCTAGAGAGATTCTCGAAAAAAAAAAATCAACAACAGTTAGAGGTGAATTCTAGAGTATTTTTATCTTGTGAATTTGAATATCAGGTGCATAGCTTTGAGAGGTGCTGAAGATGCGCAAAAACGGAGATACCGGAAACTTTTTTTTTCTTCTTCTTTGTAACTTTCCGGGAAGGTCTGGCTTCAGCGTAACTTAGAAAAGCTGAATAATAAACAACCTACAAATATTAACCATGTTGAATACACCTGAGACGGGGGCAGAAATGAACATATAAATCGAAGGAACAGAAAAGGACAGGGCGACGTCTCAAGTTCAGCTGCGAGGTTTATTTAGTCCGCCTCCTTATATAGCCCACAATCAGCCACCACCAACACAAAGGGGCAACTTACAAACAGTCCAGACTAAATAAACCTGGTAGCTGAGTTTGAGACGTCGTCGTGTCCTTTTCCGTTCCTTCGATGTATATGTTCATTTCTGACCCTGTCTCAGGTTTATTCAACATAGTTAACATTCACCGGCTCGCCTGCACCTTTACTATATTATACTTTATAACTGTAGAAATGGCATTCACGGTGGGGTTGCACCATAATACGTAAAAACGAAATTCTGGCCGCACTAGCGCCGTGCCTGTATAGCCCTTTCCATCGCCTATCACCCGGGCCAAAAATGCCGAGTCACTGAGCTGTGGACGCATGCGCAGCGTCTGATGTATAGCACAACAGAGCTACAGCGCATATCCACAGCCCAGCAAACAAAGATGACAGCGTGCAGAAGGTGATTTTTTGCAAAAGGTATATATGTACACTTGCGACGGAAAAAGGTTAACACAAGTGACCGATGACCGGAGTGGCAAATTCGCTACACGTGGCGCTATTGTTCCTTAGATCGCCGTCAGCGAGGGTGCCAGTCACGTTCCATGTTTCAACGCGGTGGTGGCCGGTAGAAAGTTGAAGGATAGGATAGCTTTCGAAAATCCGGCTTTAAGATGGGCTGCTTTCTGCCGGGCACCCCCGCGTGGAGACATGGAACGTGACTGGCACTCTCGCTATCGGCCACGGCGTAAGCTATCGGTGCGCTCGGGAACAACAGCGCCGCCTGTCGCCATTTTGCCACTCCGGTCGTCGGTCACTTGTGCTAATCTTTTTCCGTTGCAGCTGTACAGTCGAGCTTTTCGACTCCATCATAAAACAATTTTTTCAAAAGTGTACTTTTTTTTGTTGTTTTTTTTTGTTGGGGGGAGGGGTGGCGTCTGGTTTCTGTCTGGAAAATTTATTTTCCAAATTCAACGAGGCCAAATGAAAAAAACGAACACACTCACTAAAATTTAAAGATGCTATACCTTTAAAAGCCATTCGTGATCCAAAGGGCTTTCCCGAATGCTAAGCTTCCACGGAATCGATGAACCGTGCGCACTCCAGGTTTTTCGAGAAGTGGAGACGATTTCAACGACGTCTGAACAATGAGTGCGAGCGAATTTTCACAATAGAAGCAAGTGCCGACGAAAAAAAATAAAGAAAAAGAAATGGAAGCCTTATCACGTTCGAGCACTTTCCTTAGCGAGGATTTAATCAAGGTTCTCTTATCGAGAGCTCTACGGGAGATCCATCGAAGGAAAAAAAAGAAAGGGATTTTGTAAGCGCATCATTTTGCCGATAAAAAAGAAAAAAGGATAGATGGCAGACAAAACGATGCCGGTCGTCAAAACTATTCCTGTTGAAAATGGCTGCTTTTTGTCTTCAGTTCTTTAAAACTATTAACAATTGTCTTTTCGTGTTTTTTTTTTTTTTTTCGTTTGCAATTTTAAACTTGCGTTGGGGAGGTCGCAATGCAAACCGACTAAAAGCATCGTCTGTGAGTTTATTTTTTGCAGAACACGGGGACAGCTAGCTGATAACGGCGGATAACAGGAGGCCAGCGAATGACAAAGTCCAGAATTTTACGCTCGCAGGAACACGTTTTACTGTTTTGTGCAGAAAAAAAAGCACTTAGTTTTAGAGTATATAGTCAGCTTAAGAAGCACAAGGTGTGGCAAGCCTTGAACACCTCTCCATCGCTTCGCAGCCAATTAGATTGCAGCTTTTACAGAAAAGAAAAAAAAATAAGAAAAAAAAGACGCTGAGCATTACATCACGAAGCAATAAACGTAAACATAATCAACGACGTCCTGTGTTTCTTAAGTTGTCAGCGGCCATATAGAGCTTCATACTTACGAAATGGCCGCGAACAACCATAGGAATTGGGACGCGGATATATTCTTAGAGTCCGCGAAAACCCGTTAACGGTCACGAAAAAGTGAAAATAAAAAATAAATAAATAAAAAATAAAAAAAATGGGGGAAAAGGATGACAGAGGAATCTGGGGAGAAGCCGAATCGGGTGGCTATAAGAAAGCAAAAAATATACTTAATACTTGCAGGAAGCAGGCGATGGTTAACCGAGATTCTCGTCCCTCCCGATGGGGAAACGACGATTCTTGTGCGGCATTAGCTTGGAAAGAAAGGGGAAAATAAAGGATCCGGTCTCTCATAAACCGGATCGAGCTTGTACTGGAAAGAGGGAGAACGAGCAGATGGGAGTAAATAGTAGAAAGGAGATTCGTTGTGGGTGATAAAGGCGCTAAAAACGACGAACCGGTACAAGAGTGAAGAATGAGCGCGTTTATGATGTTCGTCGTTCTTTTGCGTGTTCGTCGTTTTTATCACTTTTATCCTTCGCGAAAAATCGCCAACTATCCCAAGTACATACCCCTTAATAAAAAGTAGAAAGAAATAGGAGATGAGGGGGAGATATAGAGGGTGGTGTTCGTGTTCACGGTTGACGTGGTGGGTATTCCCGGTAGGCAAAGTTTCTATCATGTTTGCTTTCATGCACCGCCATAATATTCTTTGCAGAGCTTTTGTAGGTCCTCGTTGGGTTAAGTTGTTAGTAGAAAAAGTTAACCAACCAGAAATTGGTCAAAGAGTTTCGTACGAAGCTGAATGTTTAAAAATGATTCCGGTGAACTTTTACGCACACCCCATACCTAGACATGGAATATTCTTCAGTCATAAGCCCCAATGGTAGGAACCGCATGACACGAGCAGTTCCCATAAACAGCCGTCTTGGACTCACGCATAGAAATTTCGCTAACATTATTCCCCGTTTCGTTAAGAAACAAAACATTTTTTTTTAAATCATCGAATAGGGATGGGAGATGATTCGCCGAATCTAAAAGAGTCTTAGGTCTGAGGGTTTTCGAAGTGCCCATGAGTCAGTGACCACCGGCAGTAGAATCTTCGAGCGTAGAAAGAGTTGATGATGTGTGAATTATCAATTCTCCGATCAGTTTTTCTTTCAATATGTTGAATGGCTCAGCCTGATTAACCTTCAAAATAATCTTTTTTAGGCGACATTCATAGAAGGTACAGGTGTCGGACTTACTCGTGTAATAAAGATTATTCTCTCTCTCAAACAAGGATACCTAATGAGAGTGATCGGAAGTAGTTAAGGTGAAGAAAGACCTTGGCTGGTGAAAGAAGTTCACTTGTAAACGCTAAAACGGTGAATGCACTGTACTGCAAGAGTACGTTTTGGATACGCCACTCTATATTATTGTGTACCTCTGGAGCAAGCACGCCTCCCTCCCTTAATGAAATAGCCAGTTTACTGCTCTGGATTATTCTTATCGCAAACTGAAGTGCCACCTTTTGTAAACGGTGGAATACTCTGGATTTAATAAGCCTTTTCCATCGATTAGATATGACAGTCTGCAGGAATTATGTTTTAATGTGTAGTCTTAAGACTACCAACAACACCTGTATCTCGTGTTTTTCAGCAATAAAAATTAAAAAAAAAAAGCAAGTTAAATACGGTCTTTTTCGAAATTCTGATGAAACTCCAACCAATGCCGACGGCTAGTCAGGGGGACCGCAGTGAGCCAGGTAACAGAATTGGTGACACGTACTTTCGATCATGTAAGTCGGGTTCTCGATTCTCCCATGGTTAGCAACACACGCGCGAACACTGATCGCGAACGTAGCGTCACGACTACACTTTAAGCGCAACTTGAGACTTCCCAAATATCATTTTTAAGCGCCCGATTCGGAGAAAGACGGCGTAAAGGAGAGATGTGCGGGTATCGCATGACAACAAAGGAGAGAGTTCTCTATATCTTCTGTTTGTCTGGGCCGTAGACCTTCGAAGGAAACGTTGAAAAGATAATCGGATACTCGCAAACGACGTCGTCGGCGAGCAGGACTTACGGCTCCAATGAACCCCAGCCAGGGAGTTAGGGTCTCGAACGGAGGGCCCGTGATGCAAGCCCGGAAGGTACTCCGGATGTCGCCCTTTGTGACCACGTCTAGCCGTAAACTAGAGGCTTTCGCTATACCAGCTTTGATTCGGCTGCGTAAGAAATCAAACGCCATTGTTAAGAGCCACGGCTGTCTAGAATTTGATGCCTTTTTCGTGAACGGGTCTGCGCCCAGGATGATGTTCATTGGAGTTCCTGCGCAGGCCCTGCGTTATCTGGTGTCTAGGGGTTAATGCCGGTACACGCGAGACGCCTTGCGACACCTTCGAGGGACTAAACGTATACCGTATGCAGTGAGATTGAGGGAGAATAGGAGATGAGAGAGCGCGTGGACATCAGAGCGCCAAGCTCTGATGGGAGTGGGGACTGGGGAGAGGAAAATCCAGCTGGGCCTTTGTCTCACTGTTCGAGAAGTCGGCGCTCTGACGCCCAAGTGCGCTCTCGGCTCCTCCTCTCCCTCATTTTATCACCGTATGCGTGCAGTTTGGCATGCGAGTATTCTTCAGCATTTTACGTAGCAGCAAACGTCTTTAAAATGAATAGAAGAAACGCGGTACCATTATTACCGTCGAATGGGAAGGTATGTGCTACTGAAATGAAACGCTATCTCACTGTGGCTGGGGCGCTTGAATGCTCATTTTCTCCTCGATGTTGCTTGAAAAGAAATCTATTGGAAGCCTTAGAGTGGTTACTAACGTTATTTCTTAAAACCTTAGCTTCTTCAAACCAAAACAAAGAAAAAAATATATGCATGTTTAGGGTGTGTGATATGCCGAGGCTCGATCTAAAATGGTCCGTAAAAATTGGTTTCTGCACGTAGCAATCTGAACTTTTCGTTAGAAGTGTATTTCGCTTTAGTTACGGATTGCTTTTAAAAATATCGAGACTTCTCGCGACGACCGTGGTCTATTAAAATGAACATAATCTTTTTTTTTTTTTTTGTAATGTACCATTGGTTTAAAAAGAAATGCGGACAATGACAGCAAAACTTGAAGTAACAAAAATAAGAGAAAACGAGGTTGCATGACGACGGCGGACTTGCTGCCGCCGGATTTCGTCTGCGTCGTCTGCTTTTTTTAGCTGGTCGGCTACGCGTTCCGACGCTGCTCCCGACGCCATCTATCCATGCGTGCGCCAGACGCGCCTTGCCACTTGACCCAATCGTCTGTAACGCCATCCGCTGTTGACCCTGGCAAGTTTTTTGGCCATATTTTTTACAGAAAGGAAGCTACGCCTTATAATTTTACAAGGTAAAGTCCACCTGTGAAATACACTTTTGACGAAAGGTTTAGATTGCTACGTGCAGGCGCCGATTTTTACGGCAAATTTTAGATCGCACCTCGGCATTTCAAACGCCTTATATACATATAAATGATTAAAGAAAAAAAGTCACATCCCACTTTAAAGCTTCACACAGGATTTTGCTTTTCTAAATCCTTTCTACCAGCTTCAACCATCTTAGTTTTTTATTCGGAATTAATTTGGTAATTTCTGCTTTAGGAAAAACAGGACCATTGTGGGACTCATTTGAAATATTCTGGAATACGTTAGGCAGGTCATACGTCGTTCTCCGCGTCGCAAAAGCGGGTTCTCGTGGCTCCGTTTACGCCTGGGATATTACACGCGGACAAGAAAAATGGGTGCTGTTGTGTCGCTGCGCTCAACGAATATTCTCGCCGCTCTTTGGGTCGCCAGGCAGGCCGTTGGGGACGTCGGCGCGAGTAAAAACAGAGGGCCCACCGAAATGCTAATGAAACTACTTGTGGTGGACGAGCGATGGAGCACCATAATGCTCGTCCGTGGGACCCAATTGTTGTGGCCAAGCCGACCGTACTCGGAGAGCTGTTCGGGGCACGCGGAGAGGGGACCCCGCCCACATCGTTAGCGAGAGGTGCATACGATCGCGCAGGCATGTTGCCCCGCTTTACGAGAACCTCGCGGACATCGGTCGGCCCTCGTAACTCTTTACGAGCACGAAGCGCCGCCAGGGCGGCCCCGTACGCCGGGGACGTCCTTGCATAACACCTCCGCCTCATCCAGGTCTTTCTGAACGGTCAAGTGAAGGCCGAAGACACGACAAAAGGACGGAGACAATGTTTGTCGCTTGTCGTTCCGATCGCCAGCGTTCTTATCATCGACGAAACAAACTTAGGAGGGTCGCTTTTCCTACGAGGAACGTGATGAGACGATCATCGTGGTCCCAGAACTGGAGTCCGAAGATATTTTGTGCACTACGGACGGAATCTCAAGTTTGTTGTTTGTGTTCGGGCGGCCTTTTCGGCGTGACACACCGAGACCGGTGACATGTCAAATTTTTATTTATTTATTGAACATATCCTCAGGGTTCTAAGTCATTATAGAGGGGGAAAGAACAAGAGCCCCCTGTACATCATGAGCAATCCAACTCGCCCGAACCTCTGTCTTAACGGATTATCACCCTGTGTCATAGTAGGACACCTGGAGATTTCGGCACTGGAATTTGGCGGGTTGGCTTATGTCTTACTACCCGGCCTCCTGCCTGCCCTATGACCAGTATTGTTATTTTAAACTAATGTGATTGGTTTTCATAAGAGGAGCGTATAACCGTCACGCAAACAATAATCCGCTAAATTTAGCGAGCGAGACATCCCACGCCAAATTTAGGGAAGGGTTGTCCCGTAAGGTTATCAGAATGACGGTTGTCACGTCTTAGGCGTGATGTAGTGACGTGACGTTATTCAGTGGGATGATATCACGTGACCGTGACGCCGGTCTATGAGAGTGATGTCATCTTATTGGACGACATTACGTTCATGACGGTGACTGTGATGTTCCGTGACGTTATGGTCACGTGATGCAATATGACCATGACGTGACGTGACTTCATTGACACAATATCACTGCCAATAGCAGTGAGACGGCATTCTCGCGCAGTGCTCAGTGCAAAACACGCTGCACATTCTCTCTCTCTACTTTATTAGTATGATCAATATACATTAGGCTATTTATAGATTGAGCGAGCAGATAACCTCCTTTTGTGATTGACCTTTGATTGACATATGGCGCGGAAACTTTATGGCAAATTCATTACCTACCCTAATGGTTTATAGATTGCCACAATCATTTGGTTCGGCAATCGGCACTGACAGACTAAATAATTTGTTCGGAAAATATTACGAGCGCAAAAATAAACATAGTTTCCGTTTGTTGACAGGGAGTTTGGGATGTATGACATTCCTTGCAACAGTAATGTCTGCTGGCGTCACAGAATACGGTACATTATGAAGCAACTGAAATTCAATTTAACTGTGCTGGCGCCTGTCCGTGTCGTACGTGTGTCTTTTTTTGTCTTGTTTGTTCGCGCCTTGTAACCTTTTAATCGATATGAACCAACTAGCCCCAACCAAAGTTTTATTGCAATTTAACAAGACCGACAATGTGACTGTGACACGCTCCTCAAAAAACAAACCTGGGAAAAAAAAATTATGTTTACTTCTGCTCCTCATTTTGCAAGATAACGATCGCGAAGATGCTTTAGATCACATCGATCTCAAAGACCGACACACAACCTATGTTTTTTTTTGTTTTTGTTTTTTGTTTTGTGGAAGATAATCTTCTTAGCATCATTCTCTCCTAAACTGCGATGGGTCATTAGAGAGTGGTGCTGGGGATGGGGCAAAGTGAGCGCTAGAGTTTTTTTTTTTTTTTTTTTTCTAAAGAAAGAGGCGAGTACTAGTGGAAAATGCGAAATGTATGTTCATTTTATGAGGATTACTTTGTTCCACCCACTTTATCCTAAAATTTCACTTAAATAAAATATTACAATTAAGCCTCCATGGAACCTGGGTCAGGCGGCGTGTTGGTTTCCCGACAACTTATGATTATAACAATAGTAGATGCTCATTTGCCATCGTGTGCATGACCGAAGGAGATAGAGGGAGAACGCTGCACAGACAAAACTTGACGAGACCTCAGTCAACATCGTCACTCCGAGTAAGATGTAACAAAACTTGTTTCCAGTGTGCGACACGTCTTCTATTCAGACGACGATGAAACGTCCATGTACATTTTTCTGGGAATTCCGAGGTTTAAAATGCACCAGAAGACCTGCAATGTTCACGAGGGAGGAATGCACTCGAAATATTCCCGAGAGCTTGTTTTCCCACACAGCCGGTAAAACGGCTCAGCACACAGCTAGTGAAGGGCGCGGACCGTCACTGAAATCCACGAAGCAGGATCAGCCTGTGCGGAGCGCAAGTTTGTCTGCTTCTCTTGCACGGGTCATGGTGAAGTCAGAACGCCAAGCTCCGATTGGCTTTGATTGGCTCTGGTTGAAGGATAGTGGGTATACCTTAAGGCAGCTTGATTTGAAGTCTACCACTGTCCTTCAATTAGAGCCAATCAGAGCCAATCAGGGCCAGTCTGAGCTCGGCGTTCTGACGTCACCACAACCCCACGCAAAAGAAGCAGACGAACTTGCGCTTCCCATACAGTGTACACCAACGCGCGGTTCTGACGTCATTCCGCTGCGGTGGCGCTCCTGTCGGTGCGGCGCATGTGCAGATGCCTCACTACACGCGAATCTGGTTTCTGCGCACGCGCAGAGCCCACACATGGAAACACGTGGGCTTGTATGCAAACAGTGTGTTGGTCTACAACAACAAATACTCCTCTATCCACCCCCCCCCCCCCCTTTTACCCCCAGGGCAAACACGCACAAATTAAAATAAAAACCTGGGTTAAAAAACGAACAAAAAAACATCGTTTTGAGCAGGAACAATGAATGTCTGAAATGCAATGTTGATTGCCCCTGAATACCTGGCATTACAGATATAATTTTACGCTCCGTTCGTACTGGACCCTCAACCGCATCGGCGAAGCGGTTGCGAACGCGGTTGCTTAAAGATGCAATACAAAATTCACGCGCAGTTGATGGTGAAAACAAGCGGATCCGCTTCGCGGCTGCGATTCGAACGCCAGTGTGAGTGCAGCCTTAGAGTGCAGGAAAACCCCAATTTCTCATCACTATCCTAGTGGTGGAATGTATATATATTTGGTGAAACTTGACGAGTCCTCAGACGACGCCTGTCGTATGTAGGGGGAGCATCGAATGTTTCGAAGTAAAGTTACAGTTAAATTTGCAGTCATGAGGTATTATCTGGGTAAAATGAACAACGTTACACTCCAAAACAGCTTTTTTGTTGTTATTGTTGGTGTGAGTTCGCGCTCCCAAAAACAGCTTTTCTTTTTTTGTGTGTGACTTTGCGCTAACTTATATCAATCTAATTAGCACAAAGATAAGGGTTGACATCTGTGACAGATGGGCCGCCAAAATGGTACCCATTGTAAATGCTGGCAGACGTCACACATGGTGAGTTGAACTATGTTACGGAATATATCCCGTGCGTCCAGATAAAGAGAGGGAGAGAGGGAAGGGCCACGATTCATTATTGGCTGACAGCTTTTCGTGACGTCAAGAGATCTGAGTGTTGCCTGCTTCTGTCATGGAGACAGCCCTTCCAGTGCCTGCGAGCAGAATCGTCATAGCCAGCATTCACTGAAAACGACGAAGGAAGCGAACATAATAATAATTGTGTTTACTGTATGTTTAGAAAGCTGGATGCTAGTTTGACTCAAGGGGCGTTTCATATGTCCCTCTTAGATGAGCAATTTGGCCAGCGTTGTACAACTGTCAACCTGAAGTCTAATGAGTTTCACACGTTGTTGTGATTATACGAACACACGCCGGAACTTTTGTCGTCCCAATTGAAACGGGCAGGGTTGGCGATCGAAACTGAACTAAAACCTATTCGCAAACATGGGCACACGCTAACATACGTACAAACGCACAAAGGCGTTCATGCCGTACGCACCCAACGTGCAGACACACACAAACGCACGCATGCTTTCACAGATATACGCACTATCGCCAGCACGCTACTGGCACTGAACGCAGGCACGGGTGTGAATATGCGCATGTTGTTGCTCTGTCTTAATTCAAAGTTCGCGTCATTCTGCGCGCCGTTTCATAACGTGTTGGCAATTTACCGGTCAACCCAACCTTCTATACCTTTACGGAGCTCACGGGTGACCAAAACAGGTTGTTATTAAACTCCGTCGCGGTTTCGAGACTATCCCCCGCGCACTGGACCCTACTGTAGTATACTTAGCGCACAAAGCCCACAGCCCACGCGCTCTCTCGGCCCTTTCACGACGAGACTCCGCCAGACGTGTAGTAACTCACGGGGCACAACAACACAGAGGCTCGCTGGCCGCACACAAGAGCCTGCACCTGCGGCGTCCCACGGCCAGAACGTGCATCCTACAGCTGCCTGAATTGGATCGGCGGCTTGTGCAAGGTGCGCCCGGGCAGGCTTGTTTATGGAACGCTCCGAGCTTTTCACAACAGAGCCCAGCCCGCCTAAGGCGACGCAAATTTCTTGGCTTCTAGCTTTTCTTTTTTTTTTTGTATGAATGATTGAAAACGCAACTAACCCCGAAAACCGATGTTTCCCCACCACCCCCACGGATCGAATTTGCACGAAAAAATAGGCTAAAATAAACGTATTCCCCGAAAAACACACACAAAAAAAGTAAGGTGCTTAGGCGGGATGTTAAACTGACGATTATTTTAGCTGCCCGAACTAGCTACCGTATACAAATAAAGCCCGTTAAACATGTCATTGATCTTATCTTCGCTTGCCTGACACATATCTTCAATCTTTGCTTTCAAAACAGCATATTTCCAGAATGAATGCAGGTCGCAAGAGTATCAGTCATATAAAAAGGGCGATGAAATCGATCTTGGTAATTATAGACCGATTTCAATTTTGCCAGTGTTCTCTGAAGGTCTAGAAAAAATTCTGCTCCTTAGAATGTCAATCTTTGCAGATAGTCATAACTTATTCAGTTTCCGCAAAAAACGATCTACTGAACTCGCTCTTCTCGGTAAAAAAAAAAAAAAAACACATTCTGAAACGTTTTGAAAATAAGAAACTAATTCTCGGCTTATTCATTGACTTCACGAAGGCCTTTGATTTTCTCGATCACAACCCTCTAATTAAAAAAATCGAAATATATGGTTATCGGGGTCAGGTTTTGCTTCTTATACAATCATACTTTTCGTCAGCAGTATGCCGACAACACTGGTTTATTGTCCTGTGTAATGCCAATTGAATCAGGCGTTCCTCAAGGAAGCATTTTGGGTCCTTTTTTATTTAATATTTATATAGATAATATCGTTAGTATAAGCAATTCAACGAAATTTATCATCTACGCAGACTACACGAGCATTCTGTTTAATAAAGATAGCCCCACAGAACTCGTTGAAAACGCAAGCGTCACGCTAGAAAAGCTAAAAACATGGAGTAGGTATAATGGGTTAAAAATAATTATGAATAAGACCAAGGCTGTTTTGTTTCGTCCAAAGGATAAAATTGTTAACATAGACGAGGATATTATGTTCAATTCTTCTAAAATTGAAATGGTACCGACATTCGAATCTTTAGGTGTCTTTTTTTCAGAGACCATGTCATGGGATGCTCATGTAAATTATGTTACATCAAAACTGTCTGGCGTTGTTAACCTGGCGTATCGTCACAAACATGTTTTGCCTTTTAGAATAAGGTTGCTATTATATAACTCGCTATTTTATTCACAAAATAATCACGGCCACTTATTATGGGGAGTAACCACTAATACAAATCTACGAAAGATATTTTTGTTACAAAAAAAGATACTACGAAGCATTTGCAATGTTTCGCCGGAATTTCCAACAGGAAAATTATTTAGCCAGCTAGATGTAGTATTTTTTTTTAACTTGCATCGATATAACGTGTGTGTTAAATATAAAGCTGAATTGAGTACTATTGTACGACATATTGTGAGACCAGCTGACTTAAAAGGAAAAGTATATGCATATCTAACGAGAGTCACAGAATCTTGGAAGTCCTTTTTTTTAACTAATTACGGCCTTCAAACCGCGGCATTTACTCTCCAGACCAGCCTACACTATTTTTGTGCGCAACACATTGAGCTTGAAAATATGTCGGCAGGTAACCTAAGGAACATAATAATTCTTAGCCAGACCTATCAAATTTGAGTGGCATGTTCATATGTTCATTTTTTGTTATTTCTATACTATCGCTAGTGTGACTTTCCTGTTTTGAACATCTTGTTGATGTATCATATGATTTTTCTGCAAAAGTTTTCCGCTGATGTTGCACTTCTGGGGGCTCGGGACCAGTCAAGCGTTTTTAACAGCTTTTTTTCCCAAGCTTTCACCAACACTGTACCTCATTGTTGGAAATAAAGCTATTCTTATTGATCTTATTCTTTTTATTATTATAATATTATTATACACCGATGAATAGCCCACCTAAAATCGGTAGCAAATCGGATGAAAATAAGGGATGGACAAATTTTCCGTGCTCCATAAGAACAAAAGTTCAAAAAATGCTAGTTTTAGATTTTGTGAACCTCAAAACTTGCGATCGCAGGAAAGGGCGATGAACCAAAGACGACCGTCCTTCCCAGTCAGCAATGTTCGCTTTATCTCCCGCCGTGGTTAAGTAACACCGTTTTTGCCGAGGTCACCATTGGACAGGGCCCTGCATTTACTAAAAATAAGCAATCTTTCGGTGTTCAAAGACCAACAACGACAACAACAACAAGTCATGCCAAAAGTGGGGGTGGGCCATCTTTCGGGGGTGGGCCATCTCTCGGGATATTACGATATTTTGTTCTGAATCCTCGGTCTTCACCGTTTCCGGTATGCTATTTAGTATCGCGAAAGTCAGAATACGTATTGGGAAAGAGGCAAATAAAAGGGCTGCCTAAACCATCATTCAAAAATACCCGCACTTTTCAGTGCCGTGACGTCACTGACAGGAAGGCTTACAGGCCGAGCAAGCAATCGAAAAAAAACAAGCACGCCGAGTATTAAACATGAGGAAGATACGCAGAAAGGGGGGACGGACAACAATGACTTTGTTCCATGTTGCTGCGCGGGTTCTAGAGCGAGCTTCCAGAGCATTCATTTGACAGCGTGAAACTGCATGTAATTAGTTGGGAACAAATTCTACAGTTCGAAGAGTGAACCCCTGCCTGCCGCGGGCGTCAGTTTTTTTAATTCTTGGCAGTAAAAGCTTCCAGCACAAAAAAACACGTTCGAACTAAAATTTTAAATTCATTAATCCCCCCCCCCCCCCCCCACACACACACACACAAAGTATTTTTTTTATTATTTGGGTTATTACGTTTAGCGATGTTTGTTGGTGTGGTTGGTCAATTTTGAGGCAAATTAGAACCACGAAGAAAACGACTGGAGTACCCATTGAAGCTCTCGCCAAGCTCCGGTGAATGGAGAATCCAACGTTCCACATTCGCGACGTGACATCAGTCCGCGATGTTACATCCTACTGCGATGTAGGTACATCTTTGTTCAGAATCACAGCCCCGGTCAAAGAATTAATTCCGTTAAAAGTACATGAGCGTATACTCCCTGACTAGACTGTGAGAAGCTCTCGCACGATTAGTATCCAATGACGCGCTCGCAGTACTAATAATCTGTCTTGTCTGAAAAACTTGAGGCAAAAAGAAGATAAATCGCTATCATACCTTAATAACCATGCAGACACAATGAAAAAAAAAAAAACTACTTTTGGCGTTAATACCGCATTGACATCGAAGCATGGCATTGGTCGTCCCCTCAAAAGTACAACTGAAAAAAAAAAAAGCAATCGTCGGTGAAACCGAGTAAGTTGCGGTGTTATATTAACCCCAAAACTTCCGACAGTGATGTATTCTTGTAAAAGTTAGGTTCCCACACGTTGTGAAAATCGTTCTCCCTGGTTCCTGGATGATCGGCTTTACAGGCTTACACCTTCCTTTCGGGAAAAAATATAAAGTAAGACTCTAATACTGCTCGTATATAGCAAAACTAGAATTACTTACGCGTCGCGGACCCAGCATCCTTTTCTACGGCGATCATCCAGGTGACAGCCATTTCGATAGGCGCCAGTGCGCTAGTCGCGGATCTTATATTCTGACTGGTCAAAAGGCGCGCGAGGAACTCTGAATTGGAGCACTCGAAATATTCCAGGAATGTTCGCCTAACGCGTTTGCATTCGCCATCAAGTTCGCGAGGTGGAGGCGCGTCCCTACCTGACAAGCGGTTCGTTTGAACGAAAAACAAAAACAAAAAAAAACTCAGCGAAACATCGCGCTTACCACGCGCGATTAAATCCCATGACTGGAAGCCGATGCCGAGATCTCTGCATCATCCCAGATACATCATGCGAAAAGTACGGCATACTTGATTTCGCGGACCTCCCAACCTGAGCGGCCGGCCCTCGCCGAAATCTTCACAGTGTGTGCGGCGACACGCGAACGGTTCGTTAGCGACGCTGGCATACATTCTCGTCGACGGTTATACCCCTTCAATGTTTCCCTTCCCTGGACAGAGCTTGCTCTAGGGAATTGAAAGATCGAATCGCTGCCGCAAGGAACCTGCACAGTGTCAACAAAGACGGGCCAACCCTGTTTGTCCGTCCTCGCCGTTCTTCCAGTGTCCTCTTCGGAGACCGCGGATCCACGATCGCGTGTTGCAACAGGAAACGCTCGTTCGCTCGGTGATTGTGGCCGTTAGGGAAGACCTTGCTCAAAGCAGCGGCGTTCACCATATGCATATATCGTAGATTTAAAAGCGGTCTTCTCTCCCGGATACCCCGGATTAGCTTTATTCATTCCTTAGTTTTGCGTTTCCTAACGACTAAGTCTGGCATGAAAGTATATATTGGCTGCGTACACAGCAGCGATTCCAGAGAACGCGGGTTGCCGTGGCAAGCGAGCGTTTCTGAACGATTTCGATAAGGGGTGTTTTTAAAGGGCCTCTAGAAAGAAAAAAAGAAGTTTTTTTTTTTAAACAGTTGGGTCGGGACACGCGTGTCAAAATATTAATTTTACGCGAAAACAAACTATTTTTAGAACAATTTTGATGGCGCGAGACGGGATTTAGTCGGTAGTCACCTCCTTTCCACTTGTTTTCTCTCTCGGCATTTCGGGTGCATGGAGGAGAGGTGCATCCGCTTGGCGAATGTGTTGAGGTGGAGAGGGTGCATGACCATATTGTTGAGATGGAAAGAGTGTATGACCAAACCGTGACGTCATGGACTTTGCGCGCAGAATTTAAAATACATCTCGCGCCGTCAATATTGCTCTTAATTTCTTCTTTCGCGTAAAATTAATTTTGCAACATGCGTGTCCCAATCAGACTGTTTAAAAAACACATTTTTTTATTCTTTTATTTCTAAGGTATTCTTTCGACTCGTGAAGTTTCAGCGAGCGGAGTGGAGTCGCGGCATTGCACTTATTCTAACCCCCAATTTACCCACACATGAACTCGAGTCCAAGTAACGGGTGCAAACGAATCAATAACGTTTCCTCTCTCTCTCTCTCTCTCCCTCTTTCTCTCTCTCTCTCTCTCTCTCTCTCTCTCTCTCTCCCTCTCGTTTATATAAAAAAAAAGATTGTTTTCATCTTGTAGTTTTTATTAACGTCATTGTCAAGCTGGCGGTGGTGCCGTAGGTTTTCGTGGTTTCGTTGTTTTTATCTTTGGTTGGCCATGAAATTTAAAACAATAAGTAAGCTATACGAAAGATATGAGCATTGAGTGCTTGGAAGTTGCCCCACTTTCTTTTAATTACTTGCATAGACTAAAAAAAAAGTAATGTCCCATTTTTTTTTTTCGTTGTTGTAGTCACATTCTCTGTGCCTGGGCTGCATCGAAGATGGCTCAATATTGCGTCTGCCTCCGTAGCAGCTCCAGAGAATTAAAAAAACCTATCTACACAGACATCCAATGCTTCGATACTGTTTCCTAGTCACTGACGTTTAGGAGATGGAAGAAATTATGTTTACGCTTTTTGCTAAGTGATTCGATCGTCAGCGTTCCTAATGACGTAAACGCATTAGCTGCGGAGCAATAAAAAGATGCCCCACACCACGTTTCTTAGACTCTTGGGAACCATGGAACTGTCACCAAGCCTTAAAGTGCCTTTGTGCAGGTGTTGATATAATTAAGAGCATTATTCCCACTATTTCGTTCGTCATCATCGCGATTATCTCATCGTACTCTCTCGTCGCTATATTTCTTTGCCCCCTCTCTTAACCCCCCGAGAAGGGTAGCTGGCTAAGTCAAAGGTCATCATTGGTCATCACCGATCAATCGATCAGAGTATTCCCTTCTCCCATTGAGACCAACACCTCTGTCTTCGCAGCGCCGGTCCTGGTGGAGTGGCCGCAGCGGGTGCCTTCCGTGCGGACGGTGGACGTCCTGTCGGACCAGCCGGCAGGGCTGCCCTTCTTCGAGGCCCACGCCGCGGTCGCGTTCCTCGGTCCTCCCCAGGTCCACCGTGACCCAAAAGGTCACACGCCCGAACTTCCGGTCCTGAGCTACGCCCTCGACACGACCGGGGCCTCAGATGCTCAATCGGAGGGCATTTTCACCATCGACTCCCGCTCTGGACAGCTGAGCTTGACCAGGCCCTTTCCAACTTTCCGAGGTTCGTACGTTTCATCCGAGGGCGTGAGCACACTTGACAGGGACAATTTGTCGTAAATTGATTTACGGTGCTCTCCAAGCTCGACCAACGCCACGTATAGGGAAAGCCCTAGTGTAACACTCCGTTCTTACATTAGATTCAACCGCAGCCAACGTGGCGAATCCATAGAGCCAATCAAGAGGCAAGATATATATGACATCATGGCGCTTAGTCATCTTTGTGCGCTTGCTATCACTGCCTAAACCAATCATACATAGTGAATTTTCCTTCATCCTAGGTTTTTTTTTTTAATTTTTTTTTGTGCAATTGATAAGTATAGCTGACGATAGCAGAGGCTAAAAGACGCCTACACTCTTAAAAAAAGCTAGTAGTATTTACTAGGTAAGAGATAGTAACCGCTTGTCACATATGTTACTAGGTTCCTAGTAACCTTAGGTAGTAACGGTCAAGCTAGTAACGGTTACTAGGTCAAGAAGCTAGTAACTGTTACTAGCCTCAAAGTAGAATCCATGTATTTTACTACATCTAGCTAGTAACTAGCGCAACCTCCCGACGGAAGACCGGAAACGCAGCTAATCACGTGATTTCCGGTGGAAAAAAAAAAAAGGTGTAAGGTTATGCCACTTATCACCAGGTGGCAGGCGCAACAAAAATTGAAACTGGAAATGAGTAATCCAGGTGGCGCTAGTCAACGTCCAATTAAATGTACACAAAAAAGGACGCAGTTTATTTATAGTTTATTTCAATTCTTCCACATTCGCAAGTAGACATATATAGCATGCACACACACATTTTTAGCACACAATCAACACAATGCATTCAACACAAACGCACGATCACTCTAATCGCTAACTTACGGGCGGGGGCAGTGGGAATCGAACCCAGGAGGTTCCCACCGCAAGCTTACGAGTTGAGACGCGGTTGCCCACTCGGCCACTTCCTCCCTGTTCACTTTCTTGACTGTCCTTAACTCTTTTATATTGACCATTTGAGTGCGCAAACTTGTCGTCGTGTATCAGCACGTCAGTTATTCGCAGTCGCTAGGTCAGTTGCGCGAAGAGGCAAACCGCATGAAAGCGACGGGAACAAGCGGCAAGGGCAATGAGCGACGTTTCCTAGAAATTAAAAAAAACCGAGCGACGCGACGGGTGACCGTGAGAAATCGCCGTCGCTCGTCGCTGTCTCCGTCGATCGTCACGTCGCTCGCTAAATCGATTACATGCGGTTCAGCTTTTAAAACGAATGTGGTCGCCGTCGGCGAGAGAGTGCTTTCTTGCCGTCTCCCACGGCGAACGAAGGCTGTAATCGACGGGGAGTACGACGGCAGCTGCACTCCTTTCGCGTGCTGCGCTACAAAAATGCATGCAAAATTAATACCGCGTGCAGATCGCATCTTAATTTTTGTAGTACACTGACGAATGCCCGCGTTTTTGGGGAAGATATAAGCAAGATTCAGAAAGACTCGTAGAATGCCAAAACAGTTTTTTTTTCCATTAGTCCTAAAGCTACATACACAATTTAAGACGCAGATCAACGGTTGTGACAGTGCACTGTCACGACCGAAGACAGCTCAATCAGAATCATTCAACCACCGAACACACACAAACAGTCAAGAAGTTCTCGGTGTCAAGTAGTAGGAGGCAGAGAAAAGCTTCTTGGACTACGAAACCCAATCCAGTGACAGCGGAACCGGCTCGTTAGAACTATCCTCAGAGCAGTCCAGGTTCACGGCACGCACACACTCGCCCCGTCGAGCGCACGAACGTTAACTATGCACTCCAACACGGGAACACGAGAACTGTACATGACACAAGGCAAAAACGGCAGCTTCACATCGGAGAAATTAGCGTCTTGCGAACTCCGACTGGCCCCAACTTGCTTGTCGTACAATGTTGCCAAGCGTCTCTTGTGAAATAAAAACATTAGTTTTTAAAAAAATACAAAAAAATATAAAAAAACGGAATTAACTTTTTTATTTGTTTTCGGAAACGTTTTTGGTGTGTGCTACGTGGCTATTTTCACCCAGTTAAAACCAAAATGAAAATATAAACGCGTATACAAACGAATGCAAACAAGAAGGAAGGTAAGTAAGCCGCATGGCCATTGCATCAACAATGTCTGCTGCGCTCGCTGCAGCGCTGGCTTCCACGTCGGGCTGGTACGGAGGCTGCGATCGTTATAAAGTCAGCTCCAACCCTTAAACATGCCCCCTCATACAATATTTGACTCTACGATTGCGTGTGGATACCTCCCCCTGCGATCCGAAACAGCAAGTACGTCGCTAACGCTGGCAATCGGGTATGAAGCAAGCGCCGCCATCTTCTCCGCGCCTTTGCGGTAGTAAATAGCTAGTAAAAAGGTAGTAACGGTCAGAAAAGGGAAGTAATGGCTGCATTTGCTAACTTTTTACTACCTATCGCGTGTTTGAGGTAGTAAATAGTTAGTGAAAGGTAGTAACGGTCAGAAAGGGGTAGTAACTGCTGCAGTTACTAGCTTTTACTAGCTTTTTTTTAAGAGGGTAGCTCCGTGACTATGTACTTTTAGCACTGCTTGATCGGTTCCATTGGATCGGATGCTGTTGGCTGCGGTCGGATTTAAATGCGAAACGAAGTATAATAGTGCTGGATCTAATACGGCGGAGGAATACACACTAGACACGAGTGTTACGTCAACATTCGACTGGGAATCGCTTCCAATCAGCCAGAACACCAGTTTCAGCCGAACGCTGACAAAGCGTTCGTTTTCGCGCTTTGGACTGCCCGTCACGTGACGTTAAATATACCCAACCCGTGAGGCGGGATGGGACGAAGAAGTCGGGGAAATCACGCAACCTGCCGTTTGCCGAGATTTTTTTTTTTTTTTTGTGTGTCTATCTGGGGTTTTAGTCTGGGGCACTTGGCGAAAAAGTTGGCGAGAAATCTGGCGGCTGTGATTGGCCAACGTCGCACTTGACCTTGGCGCCGGCCAGTCACGGCCGCCAAATTCCTCTCCACTGGGGCCCTAATCTGGACACTTAGCGAAAAAGTCGGCGAGAAATCTGGCGACCGTGATTGGCCGACGCCGCACTTGACCTTGACGCCGGCCAATCAGAGCCGCCGAATTTTTCGCCGTCTTTCTCGCCAAGTGTCCAGATTAAGGCCCCTGCTGTAACTTGTCGACTCATTTCGACGGAGACGCGTGCTGCGTTGTCGCAAAAGATGTGGGCAACACTTGAGTGGCGTGTGTAGCTTCTAGGAATAGACCTGCCCAGGAAATTACAACGCGGTGTGTAGACAGCGATATCCGAATTTTCCAAAAGCTAGACCATACCTAATTTTAGAGGAGTCGTTAAAGCGAGACACAAAGAAGGCGACTACGAGTCGGCGGTTCGCGTCGAACTCCTCGATATACAGTTGACAGTCAAGCACGCTCGGTAATCAATGAGCTGAGCGGTCTAACCAGCTCGTCTGCCCTCATACTTCTCTGGAGATTTGACATGTCACGTGACGGGTAGTTGAAAAGATCACCTTTAAGGCCTGTTCACACATGCAGCGGAGCGCTACAAGCATAGCGCTAACCTCGCGCTAAGCGCGTGCTGACAGGAGCATTCACCAGCTTTGTATCGCACCGCCAAAACTGTTGCTCGTAGCAGGCGATAAGTAGCTGACGGCACGTGAGGAGCGCTACATCAGCGCTTCGCTTCATGTGAGAACCGGCCTTTACGGTAGCGCCCCTCCAGCAAAGCTGGGCGCTCACGCGGATGCTTTGAAGTTGGGGTGCGGCACTGTACCATTCGGTTTAAAGTGTAGACAATAGAGAGCGTAGAAATTGACGTTGGGAATCAATATATTTTGAGCCGTAATGTTACCCGTTGCCTCCAAACAGGAAATAAGGCGTTTTATACTTGAAATAATTGGCGGGCCACGCCATTGCCCAGCCAATAGCGTGTGAGTGCCTGCCCGTACTTGTTGACGAGTATTCCACAAAACTACACTAAAATGTTTCCCGCATTCTAATATTCTTAAGCGGCGTACACAGTCATATAGTGCCTTTCAAGTAAAATAAAAAAGGTGCCTCTGCTTTCAGTTGTATTAAAGAATTAGTCGATTGCGTCCCGACACTCCTGAACCCCTACTGGTGTTACATGCCCCCGTCTAACTCCGCGGTTATCATTCTCTCAAGAGTTACAAAACGCTCACATATTTATGAAAATCCTAATTGACAGTTAAATTTTCGTAAACATCAATAATTGCGCCAGAAGAAAAGTAGTTCCACGCATACGCCAACTGTTCCGCAAAGCATGAATGTTGCAGTTCTATATCGGGGTCGCGGCGCGAACTCCAATCCTGCCATAGGCGTTGAGTTAGAAACCGTGGAAACCACTCCGAACGTGGCCTTTGCGACCGAAGGCAACTAACTCGCTCAAGGTTGGAACTGAAATGCGGGTTTCGCGACACGTATTCTATCTAGCGTGGGACACAGCGACGAGCAGTAGTTGTGTCCAGGCGCTGTCTACCTGCGTGAGGCGGCTCGTTCACGCATTTGCATCTGGGTGCGAAGAGCGACGTTGCAAGCACTTCTCGCTCTTGTAACCGCTCGTGATTAGAGAACACAGTAGCGTAATCTGTCAAGCATCCCTGAAACGTTTCCGATCTGCGTGTAACTAGACTAAAGGTTTTACAGTATTGGTGAGATCGAATCTACGCACTGTCTTTGAGAAATGGTCCCTTATAATGTAAGTCAGGATAATTTTTTAGCACTTGTCTTTCCGACAAAACGTTGAGCACTTTTTCTCGGAAGCTGCTACGAGCGGTTAGGACGCAGTCTACCACACTCAAACGCTGATGTGTCAACTTTCACGCGCAATCGCAGAATTGCCACCTTTTCTACGCGCTGAAACACATGTCCGAAAAAGAGAAGAAAAGGCAGTTGGATGAAATATTGAACAATTCCAATAAAACTTTCAGCCCCATTCTTTCCAAAACCTAAACAGCAGGCGGGGATTTGTTGAACGGAGATAGAAACTAGGGTTTTAACTTTCAGCGCAATCTCATATGTGACTTCCATATGGCAAAATGGGTCATGTTGCTCTTGTTTCGAAAAACTTGGATGATTTGGCAAGCTCAACTCTTGGTATGATTGTTGTACATAAGAAAATAAAAGGACGATGAAAAGCGTCGACATGTCATCTCTTTCACGAACCGCAAATAAAAGAATCGCAAATGTCGTTTTTTATTTATCTTTTTTTTTGCACATTTTGATTTGTGCAAGTTTTCATTCCTGTTCAATTTCTGGATTGTTTGACTTTTTTGTACATGTGCTTCAGCCTCTCCGCTAAAATAATCTGGCTGATTTAAGAAAGTATGGTATTTGTAGCATTCAACACAGAATGATAAACTTGAAATCTCGAATTTCTTAAAAACTACATATTTAAACGATCGTATATTCTTTGTAGAAAACGGGTGGAAAAACAAAAACGTGCAACCTTCTGATCGAAGTGTCGCTGCTTGAACACGTCTAATTAATCTTCAAAATGGGTTTCAGATAAAAACAGAAAGAATAAACATAGGGACTGACAGAACAGCACCTGGTGCTGTTCTGTCCGTCCCTATGTTTATTCTTTCTGTTTTTATTTAACTTCACCAACGCGCTCACGTCGACCTAAGGGTTTCAGAGTAATAGTGAAATTTTGTCGAAAGTATCAGTCTCTACTTTGAACTACACTTGCATAAACGTGTTCCTCATTTCTTTACGTAAACTTATGAAAGGCTCGCGACTAAACAGAGTCCACCTGTTCACGCCTAAATGGCGACATCGGTGTCGATATTATACAACACAAACGACGCAAAAACAAGTACATGCAACAAAATGGGCGCCACAAAGACGCTTATTGCATTCCACCAGTCTTTCCCTCTGTTCCAGAGGCGTCATATATCAAATGTGGGAAAAAATAAAAGAGCGACAGAAGGTGAGATCGTTACGAGATCCCTAGCTCCTCGAGAGTCCGGTATTGGAACCGTTTCGTCCACCATTAAATTGCAAACGCTCTCCAAGGTTTGAGTGGCTCCCTCTATTAAATCTAGGTTCTCTAGGGACGGAATCCAGCCGTCGCGACTCTAGCGGCTAAGTTGATAACTATATTTCCCACGGGGACATACTTGAACCCCGGGGACGTCACAACTGCGCGCCCGCCGGCAACTAGACACGCCGAGGCGGCGGCGGCGGCGGCGGCGGCGGTGGCGGCGGCGGCGGCGGTCTGGAGATTTGCTCGCTTAAAGGGGCCCTGCAATCATATTTAAGCGTCTGCCTTTTTTGCGGTTTCCACGTCTCTTGGGGTTCGGGAAAGCCAGCGGGCACGGAGAGAGTAACGAAATACCAGTGCGTCATATTTTAACCGGACGACGCGGAAACCTCCTCCACTTACGAGGGCGACCCGCGTTGCCGAAAACGCGCGAAATGTGACGTCTTTCGTCCTGGGCTTACTACTGGTCAGAGCCGCTAAAAGTTTTTTTTTTTTTTTTTTTTTAGTCGAGATACACAATTTAAGTGTCGCGAACCGTTTCAATTATGTATGAAACTAGTTTTTGTTCAGTATTTTAGATCAGAAAAGAAACAAATGCAGTATAAAGTACGGAAACAAGAAATGACCCGTCGACATACCCGCCACCAAGCGGCGGAAAAAACGGCGCATACTAGAAAGGGCTAGTGGGATGAGGCCCCGACGAACGGCGAGCATAGAAAGGTCTCGGATGTACGCAGCGGCGCTGCGATCGTATACCGGCTCGAGGATCCGATCGGTTCCGAGCGTTCTGAAGGCCTTCGGCGCGGGCTTGGTTGGCGATTTGGCCATTTGGCGGTATGGCAGCGCGAAGTGGCTCCCGTTCTGAACTGATCTTTACCCCGTGTTTGCTGTCGTTTGTGGCCAATGAAGTGTTATGCCATATTAGTGTTTAATCGCGCAGCAAATGCAATGCAAGCCGCCCTGGCCGCCCGCTTCATCCAGCCTATCCAACTCATGCTTTAGTGGCGCCCTCTCGAGCCGTCGACACGGAGTGCGGCAGCCGTGAACGCTCCATGAGCCCACTACCCCTCCTCTAGTTCACGGCCACTCAAGCCAGGACCTACGACGTCATGAAGGAGGTTAATTTTTGCTTGTTTTTGTAATTCTAATTTGCCTATAACTTTTAAAATAAAGCGAAATTTGAGAAAAGAAAAGTTTCATTAAGTTACTACGTTCCGTGCGCTCAGGTTTGGTGCAAATTAAAATCCAGTAAAAAAGTCATTGCAGGGCCCCTTTAAGGCACGGCCACATTGGCGTCGCGGAGGTCTGCGGCGCGACGGTCGGCGCTGCCGGTTGCCGACCGAAACCAGTTTTCAGCTTCAGCGGCGCGACGTTCAGCGCCGCAGAGCCAACCGCTCCTTGCGCGGTTCAGAGCTCGGCGCCGCTCGCCGCAGAAGAGAGGAGCCAATGGGAGGTGGCGCAGATAGTGACGTTGCGATGCCATGGCAACGCTCAAGCCGGTCCCCCGCGCATCTTTCACGTTCCGAAGGACGTGTTTCGTGTCGTCTGCTATCCCTATTTCTCCCCGATGCCTTCCCCAACGGAGCGGTTCCTTGAAACTGTGCGACTGTTTCCCTTTTTATATGACAAGACGCAGCCAGACTACCTGGATAATGACGCTAAGAACAACCGCTGGGAAATTATAGGAGAGGAATTCGGAATTACAAGTGAGTTTCTCCGTGGCACTTGTTGCATGTCGTCTGTGTTGTGACGGATGTCGTGTTGATTTGGTGACACTTTCAAAAGTAGCCTTCATCTCTGGCGCGCCGCCGGTGCAGCAAAGCACGGACCTTTCCTTCGGTGTTTTGGTAGAACCAACTCGGCCGGACCCAAAACCTGTGCCTCCTTCCCTTCAAAGCGCGGCGACGTCGCAAGATCAACGAGCAGGCTTGTATAATCACATTCACGCTGATCACCAGCTCAGCATGGACTCCTATCATGCAGGCAGCAAGTGCGGTTTCGATGCTGATACATGCGAAAGATGAGAGCCGAAACGGAAGAATCTACCGAAGAGCAGACGACGAAAGAGCAAAAAGTCCGGCGGGAGGCGCGCGCGCGGTCGCGAGAGTAAGGCCCCTGTACGCGAGAGCCTAGGGAAGCTCTAGTGAGGGTGGGTGCAACTCAAAACCTGGAGAGCGTTTGCAATTTCATGGCGGCGCCTGAGGGAGAGGATTGGGGAAAGGATATGCGCCAATGTTGCCTGCACGAGAGCAGACGCCCGAACTTGCAACTCTGTTGCTTCATGCGCCTTTCCTCCTCTCGCCTCCCATTGCAAGCAACGAACGCCTTGGCGTAGCCTCTCTCGCTACCTTCTCGCTCCGAAAATTGCAAACGTCGAGAGGAGAAAGCAGGGTTGCCAGACAAGCAGCAACGTCCAAGATGGCGGAGTTTATCATTTCTAGCGTTAAACAAATACTTAACCTATCGCAACAAAACTGGTGGCTATGGAAAATTAATCATGTATACCTTGCGTAAATTATTCAAGCACCTTAATGGGCTCTTATTACCTGAGTTAAGAAAGAAAACGAACCTTTGCCCCATAGACTCCCAGCAAAATTTAGCAATTAAATGGCGTCCATGTCCCGTGATCCCTAATCTAGCAATTGCACCCACCCTCACTTGAGCCTCCCTACGAGAGCCAGTGCTGTCACGTGACGCCCGCAAAACGGAGGCCAATGTGGACTCCTCGCGTTGGAACGCCGGACTGCGGTGCCGCCCAGCGGCGCCGACCGGCGGCGCCGTTCACGCTAGTGTGGTCAGGCCTTTACGGCCCCTTGGTTCATCGCCGTCAATGCCTCTGCTCGGTTTACTGTCACGAGTCGTCTTATCTCAAACAACAAGCGCGAAAGGGTCATGGTCGTCTTCTGCTTGTGGAAGAATGGGACAATTAAATAGGCCAATCGGGGCCCTGGATTTGCTCCGTGATTTTACTCCGCGAGGAAGTAGCAGTACGCGGCCCGGCCATCACCGGCCTCTTCCTGAGGGGAGATCGCCTTTCAGAGTCTGAGGCGCAGCGACTCCGCACGGATCGCGTGCTTCAATTGTGGCTGCTGGGCAGCGTCACCGAGCTCAATGCCATTCACTGCGGCCGCTCTGAGCGTTTCTTGCAGTGCGACAAGCCACTCGACGTGCCATTCCTGCAGCAGAATCAAAATCGAGTGACCATGCTGTCTGGTACACTTCAAGAGCCAAAAACTATACGGCAGAGGCACACGATTCCATTTCAACCGTACATCATTTTTAAACCGCGCGGTTTAAATTAAACAATTAGAAAAAAATGAGCTGTTGTACTCACGAGTTCTTTGGTATAATTACTGGATTTACATATTCTAAAACTCTTTGATTCTAACGTGCATTTGTAGAATTGCCACATTCGTTTGAGGAATAAGTGTGCCGCAAATATGCCCATTTATGTTTCTTGAATATGCAATATAAATAAAATGTATTTAGCAATGTGTGCATGTGGCGTTCGGACATTCTAATTGTCATAAATGTATCAACCAGGTATTTACACAATCTCCCTTAGCTTAATGATGCTCGAAAACTGCGTTAATTTACATAATGCAATATACGTGCCACGCCGACGAAAATAAAAACGCGGCGAAGTATCCAGCAAAGTGTTCTAACCAATGTCGTTCCTGCTTTTTTTTTCTTTTTTTTTACGCTTTCATAATTTTGACCAAAATACGTACTGATTGACCGCCTGCGCGTGCACCTGTAATCGGTAAGAGAGAAAGACATGGAAAGACAGAAGGTTAAACGACTTTTCCGATTTGAAGTTCTTAAAAAATAGGCAAGGGCTGCACCATTTTTCCATCTACATTATTGACTTGCGTGAAAACTCTAAATCCGTCTTTTTTTAATTATTTTTTCTTCTCGGCATATTTTGGAACGCCACATCCTGCGTGAGAAGCAGACGACGCTTTTGCTCGCTATGGTTGGAGGGAGACAGTGAGCATAG
The DNA here is from genome assembly GCA_013358835.2 of Ixodes persulcatus. Classification (NCBI taxonomy): domain Eukaryota; kingdom Metazoa; phylum Arthropoda; class Arachnida; order Ixodida; family Ixodidae; genus Ixodes; species Ixodes persulcatus. The sequence goes on from JABSTQ010011203.1 coordinate 746,414, forward strand.
AGGCAAAGGCAGCTAGCCTTTGCCTCTACCCACTAATCCTTCCAATCAGAGCTCGGCGATCTGATGCCACCGCACGCCTCTCAGGTCCTCCTCTCCCTCCGTTGTACAACTGCCGCATCCCATACGTTTGCCACGCAGGTAACAAGCAGCAGAATCCGCCCACATGGAACCTGGTACTGGAGGCTCGAGTCCAATGGGATTGCAGAAACTGCAGCAGCAAATTCCCAGTCCGGGTCCGGCAGATTAAAAGCTCGTCTCGGTTGGTCCTGTGCGAAAACTTCCGCCGTGTCTGCTTCCCGCCCGGACTTCGGAACCCGGAGTACGCGTACTCCGAGAGCGTATCTTCTGGGACTGTGGTGGACGTCCTGCGGCCACAGGCCATGGCTGTCCTGTGCCCGGCACTCAAGCCGCGCTACACCCTCATACAAGGTGTGTTTGTGGCTGCCCAAAAGGTTCAAATAATCTCTGAGGCGCCCTTAGGAGGTTTCTGAGATCGCCTGTAATTATGGCGATAACTCACCCTACGGGCTCTAAGCATCATATAAATTCATAAATCATAATGATGCGCGGCATATTTCCAGATTAAAAAAAGCAATCAAAGATCGAACCCACCAAGGTCATCTCCGGCGATGCGAGGAGCATTGTTCCGGCTGCCAGGACGACATGTAACCAATGAAAACGCGACATTTCGTTGAGATTGCAAAGACTGTTATTACCAAAATGTGAATGATTTTGTTGATGATAAAAGCAAGTAAGAATAATAGAAAAATGTTGATATTTCGCGGAGGGGGAACATAATACTGCAATAATCGTTTCAAAAACAGCGCACAATGTTCTTTCTTTTTTTGTAGTTTGCGGGAGTGATGTGTGTGGTCATCAGCTCTCGAGCAGGCGCTCGCTCGGTTAAATGGTACTCCGGACAGTATGGGTATGCGAGCCGCGCGCATTCGAGATATCACTCCGAGGTTCCACCGGCCAGACGGGCGAGGATCCTTCGCTCGCTGTTGGCTGACAGTGGTCCTGGTTTCGGAACATGCTCCTCCCTTCGCCGGAGATGACCTCGGTGTGTTGCGATCTCTGATTGCTGTTCTAATAAGAAAAGCGGCCGCGTATCGTCATGATTTAGAGATTTCTAGAATGCTCTGAGCCGACGAAGTGAGTTATCGCCCTATTTAGAAGATCTCAGAAACACCTTCAGGGCACCGTTAACGTCACTGCGCACACATTACACAAATACAGGGCGTTTTCTGCAGACTTGATGACCGAAGTAACTGCGGACTTGCCTGAAGCATGTTTGAAGCAGGTTCCCCTCACACATGTGTAACACTTCCAACACGTCTGAAGACAGTTGTTGTACGATTAATGTTACAGGACCGTAGGCAGTGGCGTACCAACTTGTTTTTGAGTGTGTGTGTGTGTGTGTGGGGGGGGGGGGGGGGGGGGGGGGGGCAAGCCGATACGTGGCTAGTGCCGCACTCCAGAACAAATTATGGAATTCAGATGTTGCGAAATACTCTTCCTTGTCTCTTAAATCGTTCTGGGGAATTAAACATAATAATAATAATAATAATAATAATAATAATAATAATAATAATAATAATAATAATAATAATAATAATAATAATTTATTGCAAATGAACAAAACGTATGTTAAATCAGACCTGCCTAATCCTCATTGGGCTTGACTGGCAGCGTCTTACAATTTGTGAAACCAGCCGTTTGCAAAAGGAAGCACGTAAAATAAAATCCACACAAAAAAATTAGAATTACAAAAGCAAACAAGTGAGCACTTTACGAACTAAGATTTCTCAGGGCTTTCTTGAGCTTGTATTTTGTTCTTAAATTTAAAAATACTAGAAGGTAGTTTGTTTATAAATGTGGTACATCGTAACTCCGAGCTCTTTTTCCAAATCTTGTCGAACATCGAGGTATCCGGTAACGCTCTTTGGGTCTAAGAATACGAAAAGGTACAAATGGAACTATAAATTGGCTATCGCAAAAATGCCTATGAACAACAGTTTCCATCAATAGCGAGTTAAAATCAGGCAAATGCAGTGCTTGAGAGATGCTTGAGATGCTTGATGCTTGAGAGAAAAAATTGTTAAATTCATTAGCAATACTCTGTCCATCAGTAGAGAATTCCGAAAGAAGGTATCTATCATTGCTTTTACTGCACTTCTTCGTACCATGGAGATCGTTGATGAGCGACCAAGTTTTTTTATATCAGTACGAGCGTCCTTAAATTTATTTCTAAAGTGCATGTATTTGGCCTGACGAACCATGGCATTAACCTTATTTCTGAATTGCTTAAATTTCAACCGTAGCATAGTGTTACCGGGAGAGCGTTTTGACTGTGCCCATGGGAATCTTTTCTTTGATGGCTGCCAATATTTCTGAAGGCATCCATTTCTGGTCTATATTACGATGTTTAATTTTTACAGTGCGTGTAGCCGCCTTTTTAAAAAGGTTAAACTGAGCTACAAACTGTTCATAACCGTCAGCTGGAGATGTAGTTAGAAGAAAAGTATTCCAATTATGTTGCTCCACAAGTTTATCGAAGTGCCTGGGATCAACTATTGACAACTTCCTCACATCGCCAACATACCTCAAAGGGTTAGATATCTCTGTTAATGAACAATAAACAAAATAATGATCGGCAAGTTTAGTTTCAATAATTGCCGACTGGATTACTACGTTCTGAGCTCGTACGTTTATATGATCAATGTTAGATACCACCAACTGGCCAGATATAAATTCCTCCCGTGTTGCATTCTGAATTGTTGCTTTTAAGCCCCATTTAGACAAAACATCAAGGTAGTCTGCGACTATGGTCACTGTGGGACGAGGTATGTCAATATTAATATCGCCATTTACAGATACAAGCTCTTCAGATGAAAGAGAAGAGAAACCTATATCAAATTCGGCCAGAAATAACCGTGCATTACAGCACGGGGGACGATAGATTGAGAAAAGGACCAGGGATAACAAAGGAGTACTTAAGTGCAGCGTAACTACTTCTGCCTGTTGGAATGAAAATTTTAACTCGGTCACCGACCAAATATTGTTTTATAAACACAGCCACACCCCCTCCTCTTCCCATTGGACGAGTATAAGAGAACACCTGATAGCCTGGTATTTGATACTTAGTGAAACTGTCCGAAGAAATGTTAATCTCGGTCAGTATAAAAGCATCAAAACAAGAGCAAAAAGGGGAGATTAATGCGAGAAAATAGTCCCAGTATTTCCGAATGCTTCGGATATTAACATGGGTAATTCGAAAAGTATTACCTTTGAAACCCGTAAAAAGTTCCGTACTTCTGAAAAGGAAACAAAAGTATGAAAGTCATCACAGTCCATAATCGAACGGTCCTCTCTGGATCCAATATTCTTTTAGTTTATCAGTTCAAGATCGTGTTCACAGCTGATGCGCACTGGGGTTGCTTCATCTTGCCGCTTGGCAAAGATCTTGCCATTTCGAACCCAGACATACTTGAAGCTTTTCTCCTTTCCCCGTGTGCGAGCTTTCCAGAACAGGTTTCGGTTGATTTGGGTGAGATTCTCGTTAAAATAAAGCTGGGGTAGAGTTCTCGCTTGTGCGAGTTCGCGCAGACCGCCACGTGCCTTCATCCATATCTCTCGTGCAGCTGATGACGAAAATCGAACCAAAATCGGGGGGATTTTATCCTTTTTGCTTGAGAGCCTGTGAAGTGTTAACTTTGGTGAACAAATATTTGCTTTCATTTTTTGTTGAGCCTTCAGTGTTAGTGTAGGTGCATGACGTGTGGTGATTTTTCATTTTTTTTTTTTGCTTTTGTTTTATATCAAACGAATAATTATATAAACCATTTCTTTTTGTGTTAACTGTTTTGTGTGCTGTCTCGGCTGCTACTGAGGGGAGATGGAGACCTGTCAAGCAACTGTTATGTTGCTTTTTTCTCTGTCTCTGTCTGTCTCTGAGAAAAATAAAGCATTTTGATTTTTATTTGATTTTATACCCCCCTCCCCCCCCCCCTCCCCTAGGGCCGGGGGGTGGTGCCCTTGGTATCCCTTGGGCGCCGCCGGCCAGTGTATACCCTGCCCAGTGGCGGCTGTTTCAGGGGGGGGGGGGGGGCAAACACATGCCTTGACCCCCCACTCTGAAAACTGGGGGTCAAGCGCTCCCCTTGCCCCCCCCCCCCCCCCCCCCCGGTTGGTACGCCCATGACCGTAGGAAACACGCCTCAGAGAGTAGAGAGTTTTAGGGAACCGTTTTTGCACGTCCGATGCGGTACAATGGGCCCTCTGGTACGAATTGCGGTTGTGCGAGTCTTCTGCGGTAGCGCATGCGCAGTGCATACCGGAGGGCCCACCGTACTGTATCGGACGTGCAAAAACGATTCCCTAAAACTCTCTACTGTCTGCACACTGCCTTTTGTAGGATGCATTAGCGGTGGGACCGCGGCTTGAGGCAACGCTCGTCTTTAGTATGTAATAGCATTTAAATGAATAGAGTAGTACTCTGACAATTGCGACATCGGCATCAAAATCCAGATCACCTTTCAGAGTATGTTGTGCTGCCCATTATTAGATTTCTTTGTGTGTGTGTGTATGTGTGTCAAAGTTTAGACGATGATGTTTTTATTGTTTTTTTAGAGCGCAGCTCTTAGGCGCCCGTTTCCGGCTTCAGCGGCGTCGGCGTCGGCGTCGGCGTAACCGCCGCGCGAGCCCCCCCCCCCCCCGGGGGTCACGTGACCTCGGGGGGGGGGGGGGGGGGGCACGGGGGGGGGGGGGGGCTCGCGCGGTGCATTATGGGACATTTCTCATAATGCACCGCGCGACCCCCCCCCCCCCCGGGGTCACGTGACCTTCCCCCCCCCCGGAGGACATTGAAGAATGAGGGGAGGAGGAGGAGGAGGGGTATTCCCTCCCCTAAGTACCCTGCCCTCCTCCTCCTCAAGAACTGCGCTCCAATTCGGCGTTACAGGGAGTTGTAAACGGTTTTCATTTTTTTAACCAGCTCACCCTCATAGTTTCGCTTCTCGCAGTTTATATTGTTTGCGTACCGCGTAGTTCAAGGATTGTTGCGCAGCCCATTGTCGCCTCGGCGACCCAATTCCGATACGTCAACTTTACAATCGTCATTTAGTCTATTCGCATTTCTTCCGTGATCCTTGGTTTGTAAAGCGAACGGTCATATGAAATCAAGATTCAGGTATGTCTGGATACCCGTGGCGGGAGATTGGATGTAAGACCATGTCGAGAGGTCAGCAACAATGTCAACGCGGTTTTGGCTCGTACGAAAATCAAAGACCGAACTATTCTAACGAACAGCAATGATCAGCTTAAAACGTCCACGATCGCGCTGCTTAGAAAGCGAATAAAAAAAGCCGTTTACAAACCCCTGTAACGCCGAATTAGAGCGCAGCTCTTGACGAGGAGGGGAAGGCACGGGGGGGGGGGTCACGTGACCTCGGGGAGGGGGGGGGGGGTCACGTGACCACGTGACCTCGGAAGGGGGGGCTCACGTGGCCTGGGGGTCACGTGACAACGAGGGGGGGGGGGCGGAGAAAAGTTTCCCGCAAGTATAGCAGGAAAGATTTTCCGCTAGATTTAGCGGGAAAATTTTTCCGCTAAATTTAGCGGGAAAATTTTCCGCTAAATTTAGAGGGAAAAAGTTTCCGCTAGATTTAGCGGGCAAAAGTTTCCGCTAAATTTAGCGGGGAAATTTACCCATCATGCACCGCGCGGTTACGCCGACGGCTACGCCGACGGCGACGGCAACGGCGACGCCGCTCAAGCCGGAAACGGGCGCCTAAGAGCTGCGCTCTAAAAATGGAAGCATTTTACAACTCCCTGTAACGCCGAATTAGAGCACAGCTCTTGAGGAGGAGAATGGAAGGGCACTGAGGGATAGGATGGTAGGGTACTGAGGGATAGGTGACTCCCAGAGGTCACGTGACCTCGGGAAGAGGGCGTCACGTGACCTCAGGGGGGTCACGTGGCATCAGGGGGTCACGTGATCTCAGGGGGGTGTCACGCGACCTCAGGGGGTAACCCTCATGACCCTCGTGAGCGTAACCCTCGTGACCCTCGTGAGGGTAACTCTCATAACCCTTGTGACCCTCGTGAAGGTAACCCTCGTAACCCTCGTGAGAGTAACCCTCGTAACCCTCACGAGTGTTACGAGGGTTACGCGCGGTTACGCCGACGGCGACGGCGACGGCGACGCCGCTCAAACCGGAAACCGACGCGAGCTGCGCTCTTAACCAATATTAAGCGAAACATGAAACTCACTGTACGGTTTCTTTTTTATGCTAGCTCTCCAAATGTAAACAATTAAAACCGCAAAAAAACGAACAAACAGCGGAAAATGTTTTTTTTTCGATTATAGAAAAGAAGTTTCTCTGCCAGCGTTTCCTTAAATTGAAACATGAATCTTTGCGTTGCTCGGTTCTTAGCATTCTGTCGTACCCAGATAATGACACCTCGAACACGAGGCCTTTGACCCTCAAACGTCATCACGAGTGTATCCACGCAGCGCCACCTAGCCCGCGTACCAGGTACTGCCAGCGGGTCTTGCAGCGCCTCACAACAAGCGTGACAATAACACGCAGCGTAACGCACACCGACTGTGATTCTCGTCGAACTTCGACGTGTTGCCGCTAGAGGCGGGGACGTCGCGCACTAGCCTCGTCTGCTAGGTGGTGTTGCCCCGACCCACCTGTTCGACACAACTCGGCCATTCACAGACTCTATATACGCAATGGTAACATTCATTTGCACGCTGGTCACGGGCGAGCGCGTCCTTTGTACGTATCTTATATCTTGGCTTACTCAATGCGTTGTCTCTTGTCACGGTCTCGGTATACCTCTCACGGTGCAGAACGCAGCAGTCCTCTCTCCATCGACTCGGCATCCGGTGTGCTCTCACTGTCCAAGGGTCTGCACTGGAACGACCCGCCGGTGTTGGCCAGGGTGCGCTGTTTTACGGGAGATGGACCTGCCGCGGAGACCGATGTCAGCGTCTTTGTCTGGGACATGGACGATCACCCACCGAGGCTTCCCGCCAAGGCCAGCCTTGAGTGTAGGATCACGCTGGACAAGCTAGAGGCTGTAAGTATTTTTCCTTCGCGCACGAAGCCTTCTGGAGCGCGGTGATTGCGAACAAGTTTACCAGATATGTGTGCATAAAGCGCCGTTCACACATATGCAACTGAGTAAGACCGAGAGAGACTAGCTCCGCTGCAGCGCATCCGGTCCTAAGACGTCGCAAGAGGCTTTAAAACCGGTCTGGTGTCTCTCGGTCTTACTCGGTTGCATATGTGTGAACGGCAGTTAAGGCTCCCAAGCAAACTGGTAAGTAGCCAATCATGTTCAATTTGGACAAACAGCTCTGCCAGTGATGAGGTCAAATTAACACTTCCTTCCAAAATTCTAATATTTTTATGCCATAGTACCCAAGGAGAGAATACAATACACGATGCAGAACCCCGGACCTGCGTCACTGATATTTGAATATTACGCGTCTTGAACGATTTCTCTCAGCTGCATGTATGCAGTTCAGAGACGCGCTTAGCAAAATTATTATTATGGTTTTTGCCTAGACAGCGGCGACGACGACGGACATTGTGCTCTAAAGGCCGGTCCACTCGTACAGCGCCGCGCCAAATCGGCGTTAGAAAACGGCGCTGATGCAGCTCTGTCTTGCACGTGACTTATCGCCGATGTGGTTCCACAGTGGGTCACGTGACTTATCGTCGACCTTGGGAGCGGTGACATAGCGGCGATGCATCGCTGCTAAACCGACAACTGGGCAAAGCATGGGAGCCGCGTCGGCGTCTTTTTGAGCACGCGCTGTGCTGTGTGCATGGACAGGCGTTAATAGTCATCATTCAGTTTCCATGAAAAAAACAAAAGATGCAGGTCTTTTTTGGCAATGATACTTTATGTAAAGGGCGTACCACATTGATTTACAATTTTTTTCCTACAAATATCTGTCACTTTAAGTCGAGACATATGTCCACCTTCTCGACAAACTCTCCGGAAGTCGAATGCCTTTGCATCTCTTGTGTGGCAGCCTCTACATGCCCCATTGTAACTACTTTTTGGGAGTGGCTCACACCCACGGCTGGATAGCTGCTTCCATCTTATAAATGACCACAAAATAATGTTCCTCGAATGTTTTTTTTTTTTTTTTTTTTTTTTATGCTACGTTACAGATGATTAACACTGGGGAAGAGGTCATATGTATGTATGTATCTTTTATTTCAGACACAAAAAAGGGTCGGGGGGGGGGGGGGGGGGGGGAGGCTGGGGCAAAAGAAGACGAGTTGCCTTCTAACGAGGCTCCAGCCCCTTTTTTACAGCACTCGGAGGAGAAACAGGAACATAAACACAATAAATATACAAAGATACAGTAATTTCAAAATCCACAACAGACACATAACTGTCAACGTCGTACCAACTGCACATCATGAGTGGTTTAGTGTATATTCTACAATCCTTTTTTTATGATGGAAAAACGAAATGTGTGCTTGGGCCATTTCTGCTATGGTTGGGTGTGTGTTTAATATATCTGGTACGAGATATGTAAGGTGCTGTGTACCCAAGCACGACCAAATATCCGACTGGTACCACGACATGTCAGCCCCATCATGTGACAAACCAAAAGCCCAGACTGAGCCAAGCCAAAAGCCCCGACTGGTACTACGACAGCCAAACCCCATCATGTGCAGCTCTCTTACTGCATCGTGTGCATTCACGTGAGGCTGTGATGGCCGGTGTCTGATCGGGTTCCGCCGCCTTTTTGGCCCGTCGAAAGAAAAGTCGGACGTTTGGTCGTGCATGGGTATGGCGCGGCCAAGCCTCCAGTGGTTAGCATATGATGGGTGCATGAAACAACCCTTGCGAGGATACCATTTAGTGATCATTAATACGCTGGAAGCAGTTGTCGAGGTGTGTATGTAAGGCACTCCCAAAAAGTGGTTCCTGCAGGACATAGAGAGCCTGTCACAAAGGTGGTGCAAAAGTATTTGGCTCCAGAGCGAATCTGTTGAGAAGGTGGACATATGTGCCGACGTTTAAATGACTGATATCTACAGCAAAACAAATATAGATTGTAAATCAATATGGTATTGGTATTGCGAGACCTATTGGCAACGTGAGCGATCGAAAGCGTCGCTGTGGTCGGCCCACCACAATTGGCCGAATGCTGACTATGACGTCAGCAAAGGATGTCTCATCGACGGAAATAAGAGGACTGTAAGAACTTCAATTTTCACGGTGTGGGCAGTGTTGCTTTGAAAGCGCTATGATTTCAGGCTTCCACCTGCTCATTACAAACACCATCCAACTTGTTGTTCACAAGGTAATGACGTCACGAAAGGTAACCAAATGAGGGCGCCACCGAAACATCTCGCCGCTAATAGACCCCAAGCGAGCCAAAGTGTTCCCTTGAGATGTAGCGAAAGAAGAGATTAGCACTGTCCTCATTTTGTAAGCTCAAAAAACTTTCAATGAGTTTGCCCTTTTGTATGTCTTATGTTTACCTACCATGCCTAGTTTGTAACTTCGTTCTTAAAGAAATAAAAAAACAACAACAGGGACTCATTTATGAGTTTTAATATCACAAATATCTAGGACGCTACTGTTTCTACTTGTTCTTGTCATTTGGATCATTCGCGTTATCGCTCATTTTGTCAAAGCAGTCTTGGTGCCCGGAAGGTGACCCCTAAGTGCCACTGTGAAGGTGAGGTCATTGGAGCATGGTACCGAACATTTTTCGCAACGGTTCAGCTGATTAAAAAACGTCCGATGACCAAAGTTGAGAGTAAAACGATACTTACTATACTCTCGAGTGCTCCAAGAGTGTACTTCTAGGTCTTCTCCTTTGGACTGTCACGTTTTCAATGACTATCTAACTAGCCCATCGAAGCATGTTGACAATGTCCGCGGTCGCTTCTCGTTCGGCAGCACACCAAGCTGGACTGCCCGCTATCAATCCTGGACGGAGACTCGCTGGACGCAAACAAGTTCCGAGTACGCCTCGAGGGAGACGACCTTGAGCTGTTCAGGGCAAAGACGCCGCTTGACGAGTACTTCCTCGGGGAACGGAAGGAGACCTTCGTGAATGTCGGTTAGTTCCCGAACCCCCTTTTTCTGTTTGATAGATTACCTGAATATGCGATTGATGGCGGCCAAGTTTCTTATTATATTCCGCATGCCACCCCGAGCTATTGTGTTAATCAAATAATGCGATTTTAAGCATGAGTTTTACTTTCTTGATTCGTTTCACACAATCAGTCCAAGGCAAAATAGATCACAAGCGGAAGAGAGATGATAGACACTAATTCAGTTACTCGAGATAAGTTGTGCACTGCAGATGTGCCACTATTTTTTATTTACACTAGCAAAGGGATCTAGAGAAATATCGTACACAGGTTTGGTTCGCCAAGTTTTTTGATACGGTGCACTGCCAACAGTTTGTTTCTTGCGACCACCGCCAGGTATTATTCCCGGCTTCTGGTTGGTCACATTAGAATTTCTGAAGACGCCCTGGAACACGCCCAGCCCGTTTTCGGCCAATGGCGCCTCCTCATTTGTCTCCTATACTTCCCAACGAATGGCCAAACTCTCTACATATACGGCTCTGGGCAAAGCTACCCATTCTACTCGTATATATGCACCCTTGAAATGTTTACAAATCCACAGCCAATGTTCCATCTGCAGACCACTTCGCGCGTATTCGTCTTCTGAAAGCGAGCAAAGTACACACTCTACGAAAAAAAAAAAAAAACTCTGAAAATGGTGCCTGACGGAGGCACTTCATTGGCGTCATGACATCCCTGAACTATTTCCCTTTCCACTTTTCAATGAAAAAAATTATCTTTCCTCTAAAAGGTAAACCTTTCTGATTTTTCACCGGATAGGTTTAAATATCAAATGAAAAGGTTTACCACGGCATCTTTTTCTGGTGGTTCCGCAAGGGAAAGGGGGAGGTCAGGAGAAGTGCGGCAGCACGCGGTGTAGTTGGCACCGCAACTCATAGAGGGCCGCACTAGTCCCGTGGAATCGATTAACAACCAGCATTACCCGAACCAGCCCGAACTTCAAAATTGACTTTCGCGGCACAATTTGCAATAAACGTCTTGTATCGAGGTTCGGCGTCCCATTAGCGGGCATCGTTGCGATCGTGCTGCAAGGCGCGTACCCTATAGCGTGGGTTTAATATCACAAAGTTTGGTTTTTTTCCGATCGGAACAAGTTGAAATACCAGCAGTGCAATGGCGTCACGTGCGAGCCATGTATTGACGGGTGTCTTATCTTTTTTTATATATATATATATTGTCACGGAGGAACAGCCAAGAAAACAAGGAATAACTGGGGGAAACTGAAACGTTTAATGGGGCGAACGTGTGCCCAAAAAATAACAAAAAGGGAACAGAAGAAAACAGCAGAGCGTCGCAGGCGTCGATGTCGGCGAAACCGCAGGATCGAGCGCTGGGGCGAGACTGACCCCGGTTCGCCACGCGGCGCCCCTTATGTACATGCGTGAGCTTCTGGAATAATCAGCGTAGAATGTTCGACGCGTAGAACATTCGGACCTCGAACACGCAACAGGATTCTCGAATTTACCAGAAAACTAGATTGCCGGAATAACAAAAGATGCGTCGCTCCCAGGGATCGAACCCTAGCTTTTCGCGTGGGAGGCACGCGCGATAAGCGTTAGGCCACGAGCGCGCTGCCTGCTTGGTCAGCTGCGCTCGCGGCAATATATACGCTGGTCAGCAAAAACATTATGAGCACCTACCTAATATTTTGGCATGCCTAACACTTGTAAGTGTTGTCTGCTGAAGAGTCCTATATCTTACGAAGTCCGATGAACTGTGTGCTCAGAAATACTTTTACCTTAACCTGCATTCCATCTAGCTGCCACTTGAGCCACAGGAAGCTTCCTATTTCGCTGCAGTGTTGCTTCACCTAGCGAGAAATCCTCTAACGTCCACATTCTGTGGTGACGCCTGGACGCGCAACGCCTCAGCGTCTATGCGGAGAGCAAGTCGTGTGATTCTTGCGCAGGGGTTGCGGTGACGTCAGGACGACGACGCCGAGCTCTAATTAGCTTTGATTGAAGGGATAGTGGGTAGACCTTAATGCCTCGAGGTCTACCCACTATTTGTTTTTTTCAGTCAGCCAATAAGAGCTCGGCGTTCTGACAGCATCGCAACCCCTGTACAAAAAGCAGACAAACTTGCGGTCCGCATTAACAGTTTCATGGTCGCCATTCTACTTTTTATAGGTACTGACGACGGCAGCTCGCGAACACCCGGCGAGCTTTTCACTTTCCCAGATACTTGTTCCGAACCGTGGGGCCATCACAATCTTTCCTTCGTTAAAGTCGACAAAATCAGCAGCCTTTCCCAATATGTGCACACGTAGTCGACAAAATGACCCCTCTGTATTCTTGGCAGCCGTTAACTATGTATGGGCAGGAGATCAAACTATAGGGGGTATTCACTGGGTGCCATAATTGAGGGCAATCTATAGAGCGCATGCTCGGAACGAGCTCAGATTAATAGGCTGCTAAGACCGGCATTCTTGACAGTGCGGAATGCCCGTTGCAAAAGAACTGTGGAAGCTCGCCGTCAGCACGCGTTTAGCAATGGCGCACACAGCTATGGCCCCCAGTGAATACTCCCTTTTTGCAGCAGCTGTGCATGGGTGCCGCCATAACCGACTTTCATTTTGTGTTTCGTCTTATTTTGATCACTTCGCTCCATCATTTGATCACTTCGCTCCATCTTCTTAATAATAATATTGATATATATCAAATGGGAAGGAAATCATTTCTTATGCATTTCTTATGAATTGTTCCGTGAAATTTCTTGGGCATACACATACCTTTGTATAAATTTTGCATTTCGTACAGTGCTGTTAGAAGCTATGCGTATGTGCGCCTTGTGTTGTTTTGTGTAATTTTCTTCTATATGTAGCTGTATATGTTTTCAGTCTGTCACAAGTTCTGCGAATATTTTTTTTTCCTTTTTGTATAATACTGTTAGAAGTTGTATGCATGAAGTGATTACTCAGCGTATCTTTCCTTTGCATATCCTTTTGTGTTCTGAATGGATGATATATTTAAATGGGAAGGAAATCATTGCTTATGCATTTCTGTGAATTGTTCCGTGAATTTTTGGCTCCCTACCTTTTATAATTTGCTTTCGAAGTGTGTAAGCTATCAGTGTGCTTGTGTTGTTTGTATATTTTCCTCTTATTACTTATACTTTCATCTGCCGTCTGCGAATATTTTTTTTTTTTTCTTAAATTGTCATAAGTTGAAGTATGCACAAGATCCGCAACCTCGCGGCCATGACTTTTGCCGTAAGGAGAAGAATATATAACAAACACAAGAACTGAGACATCCGCCAGACGACCAATGTGACGAATGCCAAGCTGCGGCGGGCATACACAACTTTATCTGGGAACGCCCAAACACTGCGCTACAGGCAAGAACATTTAAAACAAAATCCCCAGTGCGCGAAGACGAATTTGATGGTCAAATTGGATCACTCCAACTGGGGAAGCGGAGCACCTCGAGGGAATCCTCGACCTCCCGCTAGACTTCATGAAATGGGAAGGTCTCGTCCCCTTCATCTAAACCACCCGCCCTGCCCTACCCCATCCCACCATCTCCCAACCCAGACGACCGAGGTCAAAGGGGGTCTGTGTAGCTTTCTATATTAAACATTTATTCGTTCATCTAAGGAATACGCCCTCCCGTTTTCACCTTATACAGTGACTATAGAAGGGCAGATCGCCTCCTTCTAGATGGCCTGTGTTCGCGACCAACGACCCGAAGCAAGATGGCGAAATGCGCATGGGAAAAAGAACACGCGTACCTTGTTGCTCAGGTCGGCGCGCACAAGGTCGACGTCTTCGACGATGACTTTGAACGTGTACTCCTGTCCAGGAAATGAGAGGCCCGACTTGCGAGGGTACAGCGCTGCATAAAACAAACAACTCTCTTTTACAAGCTACGTCTCTGACGAGCTATGCTCACCGACAACTTAAAAAACGCAAGCCGTGACGAGTCCCGACCCTCAAATTATCTCTACATGGCCAATGAGATTGCGGCATGAGTCATGCGCGCTGTTTTAATATTATGGCAATATAGCTCAACTCACCACATTACTGCCGCAGATCAGAAAGCGAGAAGGTACATTGTATTTTTGTGCGAGCATGTCCTTTCCCGGTGAGATTTTTGAGGCGCCTGCAATTTAGCGTACACTGCGGACTGTAGGCGTTTAAATTTAACGTTGAAATGCCGGTGCCGCTGGAACGGCTGCTGCGCGCCAGGCTGCAAAACAGGCTACTCTCGTGTGAAAGGTGAGCGGAAAGCGTCAATCTTCGTCATTTTAAAGGACAAAGCCGCAAGAGAAGTCTGGACAAAAAAAAAAAAATATGTAAGCCGCGTCAAGTAATGCTGCAGCTTTTACCTTGTCTCCTTTTTATATGCTTGTAAACACTACCAAAGTGACACCAATATTTCGTATTCCTCGCGTATCGCAGCGCACGGGCGCACCGCACGCCATTCAGGTGCAGGACGCACCTTGCGCTACTTTAGAAACATTAAGGGGCTTTAAGGTGCCGGCGCCGGTGACGCCATTTGTAAGGATCGATTCGATGCGCCTCACGGGAGCTGAGCCGGTCCCACAATACCCCCATTTCTAGCACACTGTAGCTCTAGTACTGGGGGAGGACGTCGATCAGTCACGCCCCCAATGATACGCTTCAGCTATGGGGACAACAAACCGAATTTTGGTGCTTCGTTTTGATCAGAGAAGGAGCAGCCTTCGAATCGTCATCTTTGATTTCTCTGATCAAAACGAAGCACCAAAATTCGGTTTGTTGTCCCCATAGCTGAAGCGTATCATTGGGGGCGTGACTGATCGACGTCCTCCCCCAGTACTAGAGCTACAGTGTGCTAGAAATGGGGGTAGTGTTGGGACCGGCTCAGCTCCCGTGAGGCGCATCGAATCGATCCTTACAGATGGCGTCACCGGCGCCGGCACCTTAAAGCCCCTTAATGTTTCTAAAGTAGCGCAAGGTGCGTCCTGCACCTGAATGGCGTGCGGTGCGCCCGTGCGCTGCGATACGCGAGGAATACGAAATATTGGTGTCACTTTGGTAGTGTTTACAAGCATATAAAAAGGAGACAAGGTAAAAGCTGCAGCATTACTTGACGCGGCTTACATATTTTTTTTTTTTGTCCAGACTTCTCTTGCGGCTTTGTCCTTTAAAATGACGAAGATTGACGCTTTCCGCTCACCTTTCACACGAGAGTAGCCTGTTTTGCAGCCTGGCGCGCAGCAGCCGTTCCAGCGGCACCGGCATTTCAACGTTAAATTTAAACGCCTACAGTCCGCAGTGTACGCTAAATTGCAGGCGCCTCAAAAATCTCACCGGGAAAGGACATGCTCGCACAAAAATACAATGTACCTTCTCGCTTTCTGATCTGCGGCAGTAATGTGGTGAGTTGAGCTATATTGCCATAATATTAAAACAGCGCGCATGACTCATGCCGCAATCTCATTGGCCATGTAGAGATAATTTGAGGGTCGGGACTCGTCACGGCTTGCGTTTTTTAAGTTGTCGGTGAGCATAGCTCGTCAGAGACGTAGCTTGTAAAAGAGAGTTGTTTGTTTTATGCAGCGCTGTACCCTCGCAAGTCGGGCCTCTCATTTCCTGGACAGGAGTACACGTTCAAAGTCATCGTCGAAGACGTCGACCTTGTGCGCGCCGACCTGAGCAACAAGGTATGCGTGTTCTCTTTCCCATGCGCATTTCGCCATCTTGCTTCGGGTCGTTGGTCGCGAACACAGGCCATCTAGAAGGAGGCGATCTGCCCTTCTATAGTCACTGTATAAGGTGAAAACGGGAGGGCGTATTCCTTAGATGAACGAATAAATGTTTAATATAGAAAGCTACACAGACCCCCTTTGACCTCGGTCGTGTGGGTTGGGAGATGGTGGGATGGGGTAGGGCAGGGAGGGTGGTTTAGATGAAGGGGACGAGACCTTCCCATTTCATGAAGTCTAGCGGGAGGTCGAGGATTCCCTCGAGGTGCTCCGCTTCCCCAGTTGGAGTGATCCAATTTGACCATCAAATTCGTCTTCGCGCACTGGGGATTTTGTTTTAAATGTTCTTGCCTGTAGCGCAGTGTTTGGGCGTTCCCAGATAAAGTTGTGTATGCCCGCCGCAGCTTGGCATTCGTCACATTGGTCGTCTGGCGGATGTCTCAGTTCTTGTGTTTGTTATATATTCTTCTCCTTACGGCAAAAGTCATGGCCGCGAGGTTGCGGATCTTGTGCATACAGACCCTGCTCCACCGGCCGCAACTGGTGGATGCGGAACAACGGGAAGACTTTCTTGACGTTCTCATCCTTTAAGCGACTAGAGCTGTAACAAACTAGTGGCGTATAGCAGAGGAGGTACAGTGGGAAGAAAAACTTTTCTGAATAAAGATGCGGGGCTGAAAAGGTGTAGAACGTCCAACACCGTGAAATGTATGTTTTGATGACCTAATATATTTGCCTGATGTTTTTTTTCACAAGTTATTGCGCGGTAATATGCGGTCTACCAAACAAGTTAGAGCATAATTTTGGAATTAATTCATATTCAAGCAAGCGACAACTTTTAAGGATGATTCCTGCTTGTTCTCGTGTTGCTCCGATTTACGTTTTGTCACCTTTGACTACTCGCTAAGCCAGAAGAATCTCTACAAATGCCCTGCCAGGTCCCTTCAACAAAGAAAGAAGGGACAGAAAAGGAAGGGACAAAACTTGATTCGAATAATTGTCCAGGTTGACTACTCTGCTGGCGTGCCGGCCTGGGGGAGAGGAGAATACCAACTGATGTCACTGACCTTAGTTCCAAATATTGTCGGTGACGGCAGGTTAAACCTTATAAAGTATTTTGGTTAGGAGTGTAGGACAAGCTACAACCGCAAAGCCCTTTACTCTTTCCACTAGCAAACACGGAAGAGGAGGTGAGGAGGGACTCGCCTCCTCTCCATTGTTCACTCTGTTAAAGTGAAAAGAGAGGAGGGTCTCGCGGGAGGAGCTCGCGTCCTGCCCTCTTAACCTGCACCATGCTATAGACGATTGCGTGCAGGGTACCTGGCGACAGCCATGTCTTTGCTCGTGCGGGCATATACGTGCAATTGCAAGCTTGCCAAAGCTACGTTGACGCGCACGCTGCAAATACTCGCACGCTGTAGGACGGATTATCGTTAACAAATTTCTTTACTTTTCGCGCTATGTCTCTGCTTTCTAAGCCACAGGCTTTGGCGTTGCGTGAACTTAATACCTATAATGTACTTCTCTGGATGCCCTTACGCTGTCGTCACATTCGTGCTGGATGTGAGTTATATAAAAGAGACTGCCCTTCTGCCAATTTTCTCTTCCTTTCCAACCTTCTGCAGACAACTATGTTGGTGCACAAAACATTTTAAAATTAAGCAAATAGAAGCCGAAGAAACAAGATTGTTTTGGTACCATACCTATGGCAAGCCATGAGTTGTTGAAATTTTAAGAACTTGTTTTTAGATTGCTTGGTACCGCAGACATGACAAAATTCAAGACTGAAAGACTAAGAGTCTTCACATGAGAGTACGAGGACCAATCTCTCTGTCGTCTCCTCTCATACATTCCATTTATATGTTTGTCTTGTGGGGATTTCCGCTGGTCGTTTATGCGCTCTCAGCCACCTAACCAACTCTTCGATCTTAGAGGAGGTTTTGTGTTCCATTACTAGATTGGGGACGCATTGGTTCCACCAGGATTATATGCTCCATTGCGGAATTCGGACATTGCTCTACAACGACCAGAGGAAATCTCTATTGTAGTAGAGAAATGTGTGAATGCACGAGGCAGGCACCCCGTGCGGCCTTTGAAAACAAATGGCGGCGTAGCACTCGCTCGTGGAAAATGTCTTGCACGTTCACACAACAATGGTTGTCGGTACTTGTAAGAAAACTTGGAGCGCGCATTTTATCAAAATGCTTCTTTTTGTAGCGCCTTGACTATGGGTTCGTACGCTCAAGGCTCAAGCGACGCGAGATCAATATTGAACGATAATTCACTCGAATGAGTTGGAAGTGAAACAGAAAAACTCAGAGACGTATCCTGTACAGCTGGATATAGCACCTCAAAATAGCGTGTTTTTTTAGCAGTTTAGAATTGCTGCCAGCTACTCTGCTTTGCACTGCTTTATTTGACTATATATCCGTAGAAGTTATTTCAGTCGTTAGCGCATTTAACACATGCTTTACTCACCTTCTTGAATTTCTGATATCGTTATTGCTGGTCAGAAATGTTTGCATCTAGGCTGTCTTTTTTTACATTTGAATATTTTATGCATAATCGACGGCTGCATCTCTCTTTGCGCACTATCTGTAAATGTCTAGGAATGAGCAATGACGGGACAAATCTGTTCGTAATTTATTGCAGGAGAAAGCAAATTTTGTTGTAGAGAGAACAGTCGGGTGTTATTGCTGCGCGTGGCCAAGTGTCTATACTTTTGGTTCCAGGTTATATTCACAGTGATCATCACCAATAGTAGCGTCCAGAGGGTGCCACTGCAACTCCAGGAAATCTACAATATATCCATGTCCCGAAGCGCCGCTGCTTTAGCCAGGGTAAGTGCTTAACATCCGACCCGCCTTCGTAACGAATGCTTTGCACGTCAACGTTGTATACAAAAGCCCGAAAAAGCATTCTTTTTACAAACAAGGTCAGTGTAAATGGACACCGAGTCAAAACTGACAACCCACTGGGTTTCTAGCGGTTCGTCAGCCCTGACTCATCGGTTTCAAACGAGGCGAAAAAGAAAACTCAGTTTTGAGAGAAGGAACAAATGGAGAATGCTTTTGGTGGCGGCCTGTCACGTTTCTTACCTCGATCGTTAGAATCCATTATGATCCATCTGATATCTCATTAGAGAAAATTAACTTTAATTAGGTTGTCAAGAAATGATGTCGAAGCTCCATATTCGGCCTTTGAACTGTAAGCATTTTCGATTTTAGGAGTAAGTAATTGCATATTTTTGGGCTGGGCAGCCTGCATGGTGTGTCATAAAAAATCATCTAGCTTTAAAAAAAGATTTCTAGCTCTTATGCGACGGGTTACAAGGAAAAACTCAGCGGCGAGAGAAGGAAATGCAGCGTAGATACCAGCGTCCGTGGGAGTAATTTAAGTTCCATCGGAACGGAATGATACTTCACTTTGAGGGCGACTTTTTGTTGCCTTTCAAAAGAAATAAAGGGTGCGCGTTAATACGTATTGTTTAACGGACCATGGCATGCTTTATTAGCTCACAAAAGAGCCTCGTATCATTTATAAATAATAATTAACATATAATTTTGGCATTCTCAAAATCACCGACACCTCGTCATAATCAACAATTTAGCAAAAATTAAACCTCGTACAGTCCGTATGTACAGAGCGCGACATTGTTAGCGCGAACAAGCGATCGCAGGTTTTTCCAATTTTTCTTTTTGAAACCAAGGGATGTCATCCAAGTTATTATTGCTACGGAAAGAGCTCATTTAGTTCCATAATGTAAGCGACAAAATTTCGTGCTCGCTAATGCTATTTAGAAGTAAAATGCGAAAATGCGCCGATGTCGTGTTCGCGCTAACAGTGTCGCGGTGTGTACCTGTAGATCGTGCGCACCCCGTAAAATGATTTAAACTTCTCCAACATTTACAGTTCGCTGACTATTTAGTTAGGAAAATACAAGGGCCACATAGACGAGTTTGACGTCTCCGGTCCTATCCCAGGTGTTGCCTCCCCTGGCGAATCGCAGCTGGGGACACTCTTTCCGGCTGCTCACTCCAGGCACGGAAAAAGACAACGGTTCTAGAGCAGCCGCTGATTCAGCCGCGGATTCTTGGCTGGCCGTAACGCCACGCACGGGCATCTTGTACGTGGGAGACGCGCGGAGGCTGCGCCACCAAGGAGCGTCCCCACACTACAACGTCGTCCTCGAAGCGACCTGGAACGACAGCGGCCGAATACACAGTCAGAAGTGCGCTATCTACGTGCATCTGACAGACCACGAAGGTAATTTCCTTGCTTTTGGCGTGGCAGCGTAATTTGTGTGGCGGTGAGTGTACAAAGTGCCCCCTCCCCTCCCCCTGAAGCCCCCTGAAGCACCCAAAAATTGCCAAGTTATTTTTTATGCGTTAGCATTATAACGCTTGTTTTGACGAAAACCCAGCGGTGTCTGTCAGTTTGTCAGCGCCGGGGAGAGAGGAAGAGGGTGACGCGAGCGACGCTCCCATTGGTCCGAAGGGCTGGCGTCAGGACGCGTCACCCTCTTCCTCTTTTCCCGGAGCTGACAAATCAACATACACCGTCGGGTTTTCGTCAAAACGAGCGTTTTCGTTTTCGTCAATAGAGCGTCGCACAGCTGGCGCGGAGCCAGAGAGGGGGAGGCGCCGCGGCGCGGTGGAATGCGGGCCTGCTCAGTTGCCGCTCTGCCGTTGCCGGATGTTCTTCGCTCTGGGTTTCCGTAGTAGCGGTGCGTGGGCTGAGATGTATGTGTGTAGTCAAAACGATGGCCGCGGTTCCCTCCACGCGTGATATAGATGCGGTTCCTTCCTCGAGTTGTACGGATGTGGTTATTTTCACGAGTGAAATGGGTGACCGTATCCAAGGGCTTTGACGTGCTCTGACAAGCAGAGCAGAGAAAAGGGGTGAAACCATTTACAGGAAGATCCATTGGTGGATTTTTAGGGAATGCGTTAGAATGACCCCTGGGAGACGCCACACAAGTCCCCCTTTGGGAAACGCAAACACTGACCCTGTAACGAGACCAAAAAGAGGCAGCAAAGAATAGAGGATGCGAAAGAGAAAGCCAGAAGAGAAAAGTGAAGGGGTCAGCGCTAGCGTTTGCCAAAGGAAGACGTGTGTGCAGTTCTCCCAAGGGGCCTGCTGACGCATTCCCTGAGAATACACCAATTGATCTTGCTGCAATTTTTGACCGCGAAAACGAACTACTCATAGCCGATCGCTCATTCTCCCCCCAAATGTAGCCATAGCGGTCTGAACCACATACAAAGATTCAGAACCAACCGTTATCTTATTAAAAAGTTGTAAATGATTTTCTAAACATTTCAATGGGAAAATGGCGGCCGATGGAGTTCTCGAATACATGGAGCGGAATAGCGTCAGTTGCCGAAAACGGGCATAAACAAGCCCCATCTTACAATTAAAATTAGAAAAAAGTAATATATTTTAAATGAGATAACGGTTACTTCTGAAACTTTTTTATCTGGTTCGAACCGCTAGCGCTAGATTTGGGCGAAGAATGAGTGTTCGGTGATGCGTAGTTTAGTTTTTTTTGCGGTAAAAATACTCACTGTAATTTGTATTCTTTTCTTTTTTTTTTTTTTTTGGGGGGGGGGGGGGGTCTCATAACGGACTGCTCTAGTTTCTCATGGGGACAATAACAATAGCCAACTATTTTTTTTTCTACTTGTAATTTTAATGCATGTTTATTCCGCTTCCAGATGCCGTTTCTTTGGAAGAATGTGGTAAGTCTGGACAAAATATTTATTTATAATAACGGGTCAGGCTCGAATATAGGCGAGGAAAACTAACAGAAAATAGCACGAAAATTGTAAAACATAAAAATAATTCCATGTCAATTTTTTTTTTTATGGCGCCACGCGTAGGGCTTTGTTGCACGGAAGTTGTAGGCACGCTTTTCACTCAACCATATTTGTGATTTACATGTAGTTTTCAAATTCAACATCTGTCATTTCAGGACGATAAGTAGACGTCAGGATTCTCCTGAACGATATAACGAGATAGGGTGAGGTAGTACAGGTAAAAAGAAGATATAGAACAGAAAAACCAGGCAAGCAACGGAGCGCCAACCTAGCTCCCGTTTCGTTTTATTTGATATTTCTCTACCGTTATTATACAAACTACCAGGGTTGTAAAAGTTACTTCAAAAATTTATTTAAAATACAGTTACTCAGGCGAAAAGGAACCTAGGTACGTACCTACGTACTCACTTAAAAATGTACCTAGGTACAGGTACAGTTACTTCAAAGATACTTTATTTATTTTCCCAAAATTTGTCAGAATATGTTGGAAGTAAAGCTTTTTTATACTAAGTATACACACAAAAACGAGTTCGATAAATGTGCTTTATTGGTGTCGACCCGAGAAATAAGGAAAACCGCATTCACATAAGCATTTCAAGAGACGTTATCTTTTTTGGTTTCGGGTTTGAGATGAAGGAAGCAAGTCGCTATTTTCCCTAAACGGAGTTCCGAAGCTATTCGATAAATAAGTGTCGCTAGAACGGCATCGCTATTCCACCGTTCGTTGAAATGAACACCGCCATTCGCTAAAGTGTCCTTCAATGAAACATCATGGGCGGGGCTTCAATCAGAGAGCTTTGCTGTGTTTCCCAAACAGCTTTAGGGGCTTTTTTAGGGTCATACTTGGCATAATAAAACAGCACTGAACTAAACAAATTACACGGCAATCCTGACCACTATACCATTCTTGAACTTTTTAAAAGGTATAAAAAAGTCCGCGTGAGGGTTAAAAAACTTGTTGTACACGAGCATCATCCGTGTCAGCGGAGGACTGGACTCTAGATTAGATGGGTAAAACAAGGAGTAGACCTATTTTGTCGCTGGGGGACATGAATTGAGATTCGACTCAATAACATTGGGGAATAAAAAAAAACTTGTATAAAAACACCATGTCGCCTAGTTGAAAAAGGCGAAAGACCAAGAGTGTCCACAAGAACCACATAGTCATAAAAAAACACTCCGTCACATTTGGCGATCGTAGACAATTCTCACAAGTCGTCTCTGTATGCACCCCAACCTGAGCGCCTAACTGACACCCAAAGAATTCCATACCCTAGAACAAAAGTCCAATCGTGATAGAACCAAAGTTCGAAAAAGGTTCAGTATACAGGTTTAATTCCGGAAGTCATGCGTGCAATTATGCCCAGGATGCGCAAGGAATCATTAATAGCCTTTGAAACATGATAGCTAAAGTTCAGGCGTGAACCGACCAAAATGCCAAGGTCACGCGCAACAGAAGATCTTGAAATTTCAGAGCCGTCTAATGTGTAAGGATGAACAACAACATTTACCTTACGGGAAAAATAAACAAGCTTAGTTTTGGTGGGGTTTAAAACCAGCGACTTCGCAGAGCAACACAAATGAATTGCATCAATATCTTTTTGTAACAATTCACAGTCCACAGTCATGTGGATACTACGATAAATTTTCACGTCATCAGCATACTGAATCATCATTGAGTTACTCGCACTAGTTACAAGATTATTTACAATAATATTAAAAAGCAAAGTCCAAGGTTCAGCCCTTGAGGTACCCTACAGTTCAACGGATAAGGGAATGATTTGCATCCTAAGTAGGAAACCATGTTTGAGCGTTCACCACGATAACTAGCAAACCTGTCGCAGAAACCCGAAAAAAGACCCATACGTAACAGCTTCGACAGCAATAAATTGTGATCTACAGGGTCCAGCGCCTTCGAACAGTCAAAATAAATAACATCAACTTCACCACGGGACCCAACTATAGGTTTCGCGAACTCCAAAAAGGTTAAAACATTTGTTTCAACAGATAGTCCCCGACAAAAACCGTGCTGATTTGGACTGAACGTCTGCTTAAAACGAAAACTCACACGCTTAAAAATGACTTTTTCAAGAACCTTTGAAAAAGCAGAAAGCAATGCAATTGCTCTGTAGTTATTGATACACGTGGAGCTTTCAGATTTGTGTACTGGCACAACCAAAGCAGTTTTCTAGTCTGAAGGAAGTGTACTTGTTATTAAGGACATGCTAAAAATGTGATGCAGTACAGGAACCAAGATATCAGAGCACCCTTTAACAATAAAGGCCGAGATCCCCTCTTCCCCACATGACTTTTTTGGGACAAGTTCTTTTATGGCCGAGACCACGTCATCAATAGTGAATACAGGAATTGACATCAGAAGGAGATTTCCAGATCACAGGGTTGCGTTGTTGGACTGGGGGACATTAAGGTTTCCTATTGATGAGAAGTGTTTTGCAAAGAGATTGCACACACTGAATGAGTCAGAAACATGACCTGTCCGAGTCTTCAAAGTTATAGCATCAGCTCTACTGGATAGCTAAAA
This sequence comes from Ixodes persulcatus, assembly GCA_013358835.2. NCBI lineage: Eukaryota > Metazoa > Arthropoda > Arachnida > Ixodida > Ixodidae > Ixodes > Ixodes persulcatus. Next base: position 770,611 of record JABSTQ010011203.1, read on the forward strand.
CGTCGTTCGATCAAATCAGTGTCTCCCAGGTTATACCCAACTCAACGTTGATCACGGCACATGGTAGTGAGTCAATACTTCAAGATTTATAGCTTCTGCCATTTTGACGAAGTGAATAGAAAAGTAGCTCTAAATGTAACCTCACTTAGCTACAAGTTACTGGAAAATGTACCTAAGGTACAGATACAGATACCGAGAAATGAAAGTACCTAAGTCTGTACCTCAGGTACAACAAAAGTACTTAGATACCGATTTCCAATTACTTGTACCTAGGTACTTTACAACCCTGCGAACTACCTATATTGATTTAAATATGCGCAGAATGCAAGGTGCCCGAATATTTTATGCGGAATATGCGAAACAGTTTACATTATGTAGGACCGATATCCTAGCGCCAGCCCAAGAACTGTTCCTTGGTCATATCACTCGATGGAATAACCCTTAGCATGCAAACGGAGGCCGCTCGCTCAAGGTCAAGACCGCGGCTGGACCGCGGGTGCTGCAGCAATTTAGCTGGACGGACAATTTCACTCACACGAAGGTTCATAGGTACAGCCACCTTCAATTTAAGAAACACGGGGCTTGGTCAATCTCGAGCATCTTAAACTCGCGGACAACTTTCTGTGACGTTTCAGAACTGAACGGTGCGCGTGAAGAGCTTGATGGGTGCTCAAGGTACGCAAGCGCACGTGTGCTCATAGCTTTGGCTGTATATCCGCTGACAAATGAACGCAAGTGTTGTGTAAACGCAAGAATGAACCACAAAGCAAGAAACAAGACCATAATAAACTAAGTCACGTGTTTCTTAAGTGCTCAGTGACACTAAACTGAATAAAATACCAGTGATTGGATGGCTCGGAAGTATATTTCGTGTTTACACTGAATGAGCCACCCAATAAGTTACAAATTTGGCAGTACTTACATGCACAGTGGTGCCAGCAGATGGCGAAAAGAAAGGTCCGAGGACACCTGAGCACTGCTTATGAGTTGTGAATGCGAAAGCATTCCGCCTCCTTCGACGTATTGCTTCCGCCTCGCGTTCCCCAAGGGCCTCGTCTTCTTGCCGCCTGAGGCGCTTTGAATCGCGACTTGCTTGCGCGTCACGCTTTCGAAAGGCTTTGTACTGTCTCCTGGCGCGTTGCGCCGCTGCTCGTTCTGCCCGCCGTGTATTCGATGACTTGAAAATGATGGTAGACTTCGCTCCCTGCCTCTTGCTCGTTGTTCTGCGTTCGTAATCGTAATCGTAATGTTTATTGGCTCAGGAGAGCCGCGGTACCGCGGAAAGGCGACAGCCCGTACCATGGAGGCCCGCGGTGCCATGTCTAGTGATGATGTTTATGAGATGATATGTACACTCGCCGCGGGAGTTAATAGCTCCACGCGAGCGCGCGTTTATTTTCGAGGGGACATTGACAGGTGGCTTGCAATAGAACTAGAGATGACGTTAGGGCGAGTCCATGTGGAGTGGACGGGGGAAGCCGCTCAATTCAAGGGAACCGTTGTTATCATCTGCCTGCGGGTGAGCGCAGAATTCGAATGAAAAGGGGAGATGATTCTGCAGAAGTTAGAAAATGCGACGTGGCGACGTGTTTTCTTCTCTGTTTACATGCAGCCGTCTCATTCGTGCTCGGCGATCTTGACTTCTGCAGAGTCATCTCCCCTTTTCATTCGAACTACGTTCACCCGCAGGCAGATGATAACAACGGTTCCCTTGAATTGAGCGGCTTCCCCCGTCCACTCCGCATGGACTCGCCCTAACGTCATCTTTAATTTTATTGCAAGCCACCAGTCAAGCGCCCCTCGGAAATAAACGCGCGCTCGCGTGGAGCTATTAACTCCCGCGGCGACTGTACAAGGGGAGGACGACGACGTATAGATGACAGAGATTCGCCGACGATACTGAAATGGAGCCCGCGAGCGAGGGTGCGGGCCGATGTTGCGGGCGCTGAGGGCCCAGAGCCCTTCAGTGGGCTGCTCTCAGGGCCGGTCCTCCGTCCAGTTGGCAGAAGCGTCTTGGCCAGCTCTCAAGGGCGGTGTCCGTAGGCTTCATGGTGCGTTAGGGTTGGGAAAGCCCCGGCAACCCGGTGGTGATGAAGACGACATGCTTGATGAGGACGACCTGCTCTTCTGAACCGCCGCGCAAGTCTTGAAGGTTTGGTGGTGGTTCAGGCGAGCAGGCCAACGGGCCAAGGCGACCCTCGGCAGGGAATTCGATGCACGTTCTCAATGGCAAAGCCCTGGCGGTTGACGGTGCGGCCGCTCGCTTCGGTGAAGGCAGCGGCTCCAGGGGGCGGCCCACTCGAGGCATACGGCTTCCACCCCCGATGCATTCATGTCCAAGGTCCAAAAGTAGCGCCGCGGACACCCGATACAACCGCAGACAACTAAGGAAGCGTCCGTCCGCTCCATTAGTTTGTCAGCGGTGTACTTGCGTGGACGGGCAGGTTTCGCTACTCCTGAGGTTGCGGCCGTCGACGATGTAGATGCTTGAGGCGCCGCCGTGTTGGTCGGCGTCCGGAGGAGCAGAAGCGGCCGAGCGCGCGCCACCGTGTTCTTTTTACCGGCGCGCTGCCGGCGCGGGGCCCACAGCGCCATGGGGTGGTGTTCCTTGAAACTATGACGCGCGCCAACCAATGGGAGCCTATCCATCAAATCGCTGCCACAGACTACAGGCTTCGCTAAATTGGGACAAGGGAGTCTCGGTGCCGTCTGGCGCACTGCTTCAAAAGCTGACAACGCCGGTTCGCTCCATGGGACAGTTAATGCTTTCGCATTAAAAGTTTGTTTTGTTCTGTTTTTATTTTGAGTGACCCACCAACAGCTTAACGCCTCCTTAGTGGGGTACTTGTTCGCCCGACAGGCATAATTGCTGCATTGTTCCCGGTCCGGCCACAGTTTCAGCCTTCAACGAGTGACCTCATCTGCTCGGGCTATTTCAATGAGTGCTATGTGATGGAGCAGTCGTACGGCTGCCGCTGGAATAACGCTGCATTTAGACAAGATGCCGCTCGCGTGGTTCATATACGTTTAGCAAGCACTCTACCTGAATAGAGTATCAACGATCTGACATTCGACTCTACGTGATTTTTAGAGGGCCGCCTGTGCGTCCAGCAGCTGAGCAAGAGCCAGTGTCTGTCCTCTTGCGGTCCTGGGGCCCCCGATGGCCGCTGCCATTGGCGGGAGGGACCCGAGGGGCGCTACCTGTCGCCTGGTTACAGCACCTGCACAGGGGACCAGGCCACATGTCCAGACGGCACGTGCGACGAACTCGAGACGCTGCGGCCGGAGCTCTGCCCGCAGGACTGCACACGTGAGGATCCCCCTGTGATCACTACGCAGTGTATACTGGTGTACATTGGGGGAGAGGAGGACATGAGAGCGCGCAGGGGCGTCAACACACCAAGCTCTGGCTGCAGTGATTAGTGGGTAAACGTAGGGTGCCTTCTTGTGCGCTTTGCTTGGGGTGATGACATCTGGCCATTTTGTTTCGAGCGCTTATTTTTCTTTTTTGTTCAGAAGCGCGTGAAAGAGCGTGTCCCTGCACGCGCTCGTGGCGCTGACTGTGCTAAAGCGACATTTTGTTTTCTGCGATTTTTTTGTATTTACCCTGTGAGCACGTGCTGTCGACATCGGATACTAGAAACGATGGCATCACCTATACTCTGTTCCATACTTAGCGTTCAACGCTGTCAAAGCTACTGGCGCGAGCGTGGGGCTTGATCTCGTTGATCATTTGCACGCGCTCTCGCGCAAACAAAACCATAGATGAAGCCACGCGCTCGCGCCAGTGGCTTTGACAGCGTTGCACGCTAAGTATGGAACAGAGTATAGGGTGCCTCAATGTCCTTCTATTTAGGGTGATGTCACCCTTTGTAGTACCCGATGCCGACAGCACGCGCTCGCGAGTAAAATACAAAGAAATCGACGAAAACAAAATGTCGCCATAGCACAGTCAGCGCCACAAACGCGTGCAGGGACACGCTCTTTCACGCGCTTCTGAACAAAAAAGAAAAATAACCGTGTGGTATAAAATGGTCAGATGCCACCACCCTAAGCGAAGCGCACATTAAGGCACCCTAGCACCACCCTAAACAGAGGGACATTGAGGCACTCTAGGTAAACGCAATGCATGCTGCCTTGTCTCCACTCAGTGTTCGAACGCTTTGGAACACGAACGCGTAACGCTGGACGCCGTCGTTCGGCATTCGAACAGGGTCGAACAGTGAGGGGAGTCAAAGGCAGCTAGCTTTACATCTAGACACTAATCCTTCCAACTAGGGTGCCTTCATGTGCGCTTCGCTTAGGGTGATGACGTCTGGCCATTTTGTTCCAAACGCCTATTTGTTTCTTTTTTTTTTTTTTCTGGAGCTTGTGAAAGAGCGTTTTCCTGCACGCGCTCTTGGCGTTGACTGTGCTACCGTGGCATTTTGTTTTCTGCAATTTCCCCGTATATTTCCCATGAGCACGTGCTCTTGGCATCGGGTAATAATAATAATAATAATAATAATAATAATATCTTTATTTTCATCAATTTTGATGGGGGAGCCCAAAGAAGAAAGCTGCGATATGCAGCTTGACTGGTCTTCGGTCCCCTTACAGTGGTCAACGGCAAGCATCGAAGAAACAAAGATGAAAATCACATCAAGTAGCAGCTGAAGGTATTGTTAACAGAAAAAGAAAAGAAAACAAATAACGTTTAGCTATAGTTTAGCTATAGTTTAGCGAAAAGAATGCATCATGTACAGAAATATCCACGCAAGTCTTTGAAAGTCAAGTTTTCGAGGGAAACATTACTAGCGCAAAAAGTATTTAACGAATTTGGAAGAGTAAATTGGAGCATCTGAGAGCCATAGTTCGTTCGTACTGCAAAGCACGTCATCATTGTAGACAGAGGTACGTTGAAGCACCCTAATAGACAATTGAAAGCATGGCGCCCCGCCCAATGAGTGCAAGCACGTGCAGCTTGCGCGTGAACATAGCTTTGATGAGCTTGAAATTGCTTGGGCTTGTCCGCACGAGCAGAGGCATGGCGGCGGCCAGTAGCAAAACTTGCAATCGTCTATAGACCAACTCAACTTGCTGACGTCATACGACCGCGGTGGCGCTGCTGTCGGTACTGCGCATGCGCTAACGCTTCATTCCTCCCAAATTTGGCTTCTGCGCATGCGCAGTGCCCACACCTGTTGTGGGCAAAGCGGGCTTGTTTGTAAACAGTGTGTTGGTTTATAGACCAATCTCTCCATCCAGTTTCAATACGCCACCGCAACCGCAATGCATCGAGGGAACTTCAGTCTTTCTGCACGTGTGACAACCTCGCTGGAGCTCTGCGCGTATGGAGTGCGAGACGGAACGAGCCCTCGCAAGCACGGCCGTGTGCCTTCGGTGAACTAAAGTTATGGCGGCGTCACGCGTGCACCGAACGCTCAGTGAGATCGGTGTATTACGCTCTGACGTCCTCGCGCGCTCTCGTCTCATCGTCTCCCCCAGTTTCTACCCGGGCGCCATATTTTTGGGCGCTGTCTAGAGCGCATGCTCAGAACGAGCCCACATTAATAGGCTGCTAAGACCGGCAATCTTGAGGGTGCGGAATGCAGGTTGCAAAAGAACTGTGGAAGCTCGCCATCAGCATGCGCTCAGCAGTCGCGCACACAGCTATGGCCGCCAGTGAATACTTCCTAGAGACGATTGCAAGCAAAGCGACTGGCCGCCGCCATTTCTCTGCTCGTGCGGGAAAGCTCATGCAATTTCAAGCTTGCCAAAACTATCTTTACGCTCACGTTACACGTGCTTGCACGCCTGGCGCACCAGTCGTGATGCCATGCTTGCATTTGTCTATAGGGGAGCACGTTTCCAGCTTTGATTGGCACCTAAGCACGCGCTTCCTAATTTTGGTTGGCAAGGCACAAAAAGTTGTCCCAGAGTATAGCATTATAGTAAAAACTCAGAACGCGATTATTGAGCAAAAAGGAGGATCTTATAAAAATAGATAATCACTAATCTATAACTACTGATTATTCAGTATTTCGGCTCATTGACATTTTGGTTCTAAGCTTGTTAGTGACGTTTAGTCTTATTTTTGTGTGGACCTATTGTTATTCGTTTTATTTTTTTACGATTCGGTTGATAGCGACTGCTGTCTTTCGTGGAGGATTTGCAACTCTTGCGAAGTGCGACACCACGCTCGCGTTGTTTTGCGCCATTTTCTTTGCAAACGTAGTACATTAGCATCGTTCTTCCACTGACCAAGGAAGTCACTCGTTTCCTAACCACCGTTCTGACACCATCTAATGACGGTTTGAAAAGCCCTCAGCAGCAGTTGCCGTTGCTTAGTGCTTCGATGTGGCGCAACATAGTCCCTGACTCGAACTTTTCTACTCGAAGTCCCGAAGTCAACCGGAGTTTCGAATTGGTTGCTCCGCTTAAATGCTTAATAAAGGGGCGGTGCAACGATATTCAATTGGAATGTTTTTCACTTTACACACGCGTACTGGCACTAGTGGGACTCAAGGTTACTCGCACGCAGCGCCACTGGCCAAGAAACTCCTTTGTTGCGGTGTAATTTCAGAGACCAAAGTGATCATTTTCATTCAATCTCTCCTTTGCAAAATTTGATGACGTAAAGTGGGGATCGCAGTACACCCATATGACGATATTTGAATTCTGTTCATAGATTGAACCCGAGCATTGCGTGGGCACTCGATTTGGGCTCGTGATAATTACTAGTTCGAGAAGCATTCGGGTACTGGCCCGTGTCCAATCGCTGCAACGACGACAATAGCCGAGCCATAACAATGTCTGGAACTCAGCGCGTGTCCTGTGCTTTGCCAACCCCAGCGCGTGGCTATGATCAACATTGGCGGCATATAATCGGCTCCAGATCACGTGGCCGCTTGTTCTGGCTGCGAGTTGAGGGGGTGAACGCTGCTCGTTTTTCTTTAATTTTTTACTGGGACTTCTATTGCGTGGGGTGAAAAACGAACGCGTGTTTCATAGGTCATTAACATCAGGGATCTGTTCTAAGCGGTATTTGCGCAAAGTACAAAAATTGTTGCATCGCCCCTTTAAGCAAGTAAATTGAATCCACAATGCACTCAACGCAACATGGTTTTGTATATTGCGTCTTGTACATTCGTAGCCTCTCTTGACATTTGTAGAGCACGTGGTGGGCGAGGCTCTGCTTCGTCAGCCTGGCCGGGGCATCAAGGCTGCGCAGGGCATCTGCTCGTGCGCCTCGGCCGACAGCTGCACCTGCACCAAACTGGTGTTGAGGCCGGAGTCGAGAGACAGCGTCGTCGGTGGGCACGAAGACCCTACGAATCCGGCGACGCTCCACTCGGCGGGCCCGGACACCGCCGAGGCCGCAGGTACTACGCGAAGCTTCTCAAACCGTTCGTGAGAAGAAAGCCAAGGACATCAGATTTGTGTCCAGCTCAACGTTACTGTCTAGACGTTTGCTTTGCACAAAAAATGAACACACGATAATTTAAGAAAAGAGATAGCGAGAAAAAAAGAGAGAAAGGAGGAAAGATAGGGGGTGTCTACCGGACACCATATTTGAGTGCTTTGTTTATAGCGCATGCTCAAAACGAGCACCAAATAATAGGCTGCTAAAACCAGCAAGCTTGATGCTGTAACATGTACCTTGCAAAAAAAAAAAAAACTGTAAGTTTGTAGTAATTACGCGTTCAACAGTCGCACAAACAACAGCTACGGCCGCCAGTAAATACTACTTCCTACTGAAGAGCAGAATATACTAGGCTTGTTTGATTTCCCTGCACACTCTGCACCGGTGCAGGAGAGTGTATAGAGCGGTGTAATTCCGGTTGTATTCTCAATACACATTTCGGAAGTACACCGCCCGACACTTTTCTGCACAGGTGTAGGAGGTGGAGGTGTATCGGACGAGCCTATGATTCAGAACGAAGGATGGAATAGACCGATCTCACTGAGCGTCTCAAGTATGCGCCACGACATGGTCAAACGGTGTACAGAACACGGAGGAAAAGAAAGGACAGGTAGAACGAAAGAGAGCTGACTCCCGACTGATTTACTTTGAAAGAGGAGAAAAAGGAAGCGTCAGGAATTAACCCCACGTAATAGCAAAGGAGGGGGGAAAAACGAAAAAAAAAAAGACAATATAGGCTGGCAACGTAACTAGAATATTCAGTTGGGAAACTGCCATAGGAGCCTGCTTTCAAAAAGTGGCTCCGATCCGTACTCGAGCACCGAACTAATGGCGATCGCAACGCCGCCATTTCTCCCGCAGCGGCCACTCCGGGAACTGCACGGCTGCAGGTATTGGTTCAGGTTGAGTCGCGCAAGGGCCGGTGGCGCCATCTCGCAGGCCATCTCGCAAAGCCATCTCGCAGAGCCATCTCGCAGGGCCATTTCGCAGTAGCTATATAATGCTATTTTCATGTTTTGACTCGTCGCTAAAGGGGTATTCACACGAGGGAGAAATCCCGGGGATTTCTCCCCGGTACGCGCATCCCACGACGAAAACGTCAGGCTTTGCGATGTGCAAAAGCCTCGCGTTTTCATCTCGTGAGGCGCGCGTGGCGGGGAGAAATCCCCGGAATTTCTCCCCGGCACGTGCATCCCACGACGAAAACGTCAGGCTTTGCGATGTGCAAAAGCCTCGCGTTTTCATCTCGTGAGGCGCGCGTGCCGGGGAGAAATCCCCGGGATTTCTCCCTCGTGTGAATACCCCTTAAAGGTGCCGCTGTTATCGTATTCAATATATGGTCTCGGTGGTAGCCAGCGGTCTAGGTTTCAAGGGCGACTTTCCCACCTGAGTGTTTTTGTAACGTAGTAGGCTGGGTATGATTGATTTGAGCGAGAAAAAAAAAAAAGGAAACTGGCTGGTGATATCGGTCTATTCGCCACATGATAAATGAATTCAATTTTTTCTCGATTTAGTTAAAAGTGTACAGATGCGTGTGACCGCTACGCTTCTGTGTAGATATTTGAAGTTTAGATTGTATGGATCAGAGTGTATAAAAGAAATACTCAGTACTTTAGTATGTTTTTTTCCTCGTATTTTGGGTATATACGTCAGCAGATGGTATAGGGCGTTTGTATTGACGTCATTATGACCAGAATTTTGTTGTTATAAACTGTCTGGCGCGCATCGAAGGCACGCATTGCAAGGGTTCATCTGACACCATCTCTTATGTAGTGCACAAAGGCCCATGGGTTTTATAGCGCTGACACCTAAATACAAAATGGCGGATTGACGTCACGTGAAAAACTCCCAATAGAAAGCATTCACTGGCGGCCGTAGCTATGTGCGCGACTGCTGAGAGCGTGCTTCCGGTGAACTTTAGCAGTTCTTTTGCAACATGCATCCCGCACCATCAAGATCGCCGGTCTTACCAGGTTATCAATGTAAGCTCCTTCTGAGCATGCGCTCTAAACATCGCCCTCAAATATGGTGCCCAGTGAATACCCCCAATAGCCATCTGCTGATTATACTTTATACATTGCCGCGAGTTGACTCATGTCCACACTTACACTGGGTACGTACCAGTTTTTCATCCCTTTCTGCTTCGCCAAACGGAATGTCTATAATATGACACTTCTGAGTTATGGAACAAAAGTAAGGTAAATTGAAGTATAGGGAGTTTTCGAGCAACGAGAATTGTGTTTTTAAAAACAGCCTGGGTTAATACATTATGCATCACGGAATGCTTAAACTACATGAGAATGTGACGCTAACGGTTGGGACAGAACGCAAAAGTTTGAGAACAGGACGTTGCCTGGATCAAAAGATAATTGAGAAAAAGCAAAATTTCTCCATAAGCGGACGCCCACCTAAGCCTAAAGGCTCTGTTATACTCCGACGTAACGCGTGCGCGCGTGCGAGCGCGTCACAGCGACGTCACGTCGGCGAAAACCCGACGCTCTATACCCGGCAGCCCTCGCGCGGGAAGCGCGGCGAATACAAGCAATAGCACACGACGGGAGCACCACTCCGTGTGTCGTCATGTTTGAAGAATCGGACTCGGTCGTCGAGAAGCTCATCGAGGGAATTCGTCCTCACCCGTGTGTCTACGACACGAGGAAGCTTGAATACCGTAGACCGTGCGCTTGTCAAAGATGTACCGTATGTACATCGACCGCCTACGCTTGCGGCGCAGGTGGTGCACCAACAGTGCAAGCGCGAGTTTTCGTCGTGCAAGGTACGTCCCCGCCATCACTCGAACTTGACGCTCAAGAAGCGCGAGAATTTTCGTCTGCTATTCGAAACGAAAAGGAACCGGAAGTGGCGCACTCTCGCAGGAAACATGCCCTCGTAGTCAGATTCTGCGCATGCGCCGCGCCGGCGGCCCACCGACGCGCGCCGCGGGAGCCGCCAGGGCCGCCGGAGTATAAAAAAGGCGAATTTTTGACGCGCGCGGCGTGACTGACGTGACGTAGCCGACTTCGGCCAGCGTTCCCTTAATACCGTCAAAACAGAGCTCGGCATTGTGGACGCTTGTGTGGTTTATATCTGTGGAAAACACTTGTCAGCAAGAAAGTGGACATTGATTTCTTTTTTGCTGACAAGTTTTTTCTCTGAAATAGGCTACAGACACCCACAGTGTCATTTCTTGTTTTGGCGATATTAGGCTTGGTTGACGTCGGCTCATTGAAAAACTTTATTTTTCTAATTATCTTTTGGTCTGGGTGACGTCATGTTCTTAAACTTTTGCGTTCTATCCCAACCGCTAGCGTCACATTCTCACGGAGTTTGAGCATTCTGTGATGCAAAGTTTATTTACCCAGGCTTCAAAACGCGGTTCTCCTCTCTCGGAAACTCCCTATTGTCTTCCTGGTGCTTTATGAATAATCACTGTCACACGATTATTCCTGCTGCAAAAGGACAAAAATGAAAAAAAAAAACATACAATTGGCAGTATCTGTAGTGTACCATAGTAAGTGAAGTTTGAAATTGAGACACGTTATGTCATAAAAGGCTCGTTCACCGCGAACTAGTGCGTTTCCAGACACAAATATATTATCGGTTCAACGATTGTGAAAGGACTGGCAGGTTTCGGCGCATTTACGCTGTTACCTCTTATGAAAACTTTTAAAACGTGGACGCACAAGGCGCCACCGAGCCGTACCGCAGTGGTCTTCAACCAACGTTGTTCAAAACCCTGTTTCGGCGCACGACGGTGTATTTGTTTTTCATGGAAGGATCGAGCCAGTCCTTTCGCAAAGCTTCGCGGAGGTCTCTCGAAGTGGCTATAGTGAGCGCGTTTTCACGCTCAAAAACACTTGATGCGGTTGGAGCGACCAGTGTCCCTGAGCACTCTCTCGGACGCGATGTGTCCGCAGAGGCGTCGTCGAGCGCGGTGTCGTCTCCATCCTGCGGGGTGGTCTGCCTGGCGTCGCTCTGTCTGTGCGGGCTGGCCCTGTTCGGCGCCACACTGGCGGGACTCCTGTTCGCCCGGAGGCGACGCGCCGCCGCCAAGCACAAGTACCTGGGCTCGAGAGCCTCGTTGTCCGTTCCGTCGGACTACGTGGACGGGCGGAGACACCCGCAACACCCCCAGCAGGAGTCCGCCGACGCGGGCACGCAGGCGTCGGCACCGCTGGTCTCGGCGTCTCCGCTAGCCAAGCTCGTGGTGAGATTGCATTCGAAGATCTCTACGCGGCGTATGCAGATAACACCGATACGAAAGCACGCGGCCCTAACGTCAGGGGTGCCGGTGCTATTGGCAGGGCACATGGGAATCTGGTTCCCATGCGCGAATCCACGCCAATCTGGTTCCTGCACGCGCGCAGTGCCAACACTGTGTGTGGAAGAGCGCGTTTCCCCACACCTCGTTTGGGCTAGAGGGCCTTCATACGTGCTTTGCGGGGTGATGACATTTGGCTATTTTGTTCCGAACGCTCATTCGTCTTTTTTTTTTTTGTTTTGAAGCATCTGAAAGAGCGTCTTTTTACATGCGCTCTTGGCGTGAAATCTGCTGCGACGACATTTTGTTTTCGGTGATTTCTTTTGTATCTTCCCTGTGAGCGCGTGCTGTCGGCATTAGATGCTAACAAAAGATGTCACCACCGTAATCAGAAAGATGCATTGAGGCACCCTATACTTGGTTTCAGCTTAGGTGCGAGCGTGGCCGTTGTTATGAGCTGAAGGTTCAATCAAACAGCGCAAAAAGTGCAACGTCATAGCGTTCTTTGCTCTTGATAGGACGGGCCGGTGGAGGAGCACGCACTGAAAGACGGCGAACACCGCTGGTCCTATCACCTGCGGAGAGCACGCCATGACGGTGTGCCTCTTTCGCCGTTAGATTGGCCCTTCGGCTCATAACGTTGGCCACGCTCGAACCTAAGGTGAAACAAAGTATAGTGTGGGCTTGTTTGCAAACAGCGCGTTGGCCTATAGTCGATGACAGAGCGAAAACGGCGGGGCGTGTCTCCAGCACGCACTTCACGCCTTCCGTCGTGCTTTGGCTACGCGCGCCCGCTCGAGGTGCACGAAACGCCGAAGCACTGTCGAATGTAGGAAGCTATCGCTAGAGGCGAGACAACTGAAGCTTTTCCGTGCCATTCTCACATTGTCAGTGATCATTGAAGAAAAGGCATGCGTTTTCTTTCTTAACGTCATCACAGTGAATCCACGCCGTTTAAGTCAGGTCGATCTTCTTTCTTGTCCCGGACTTCATTGACAAATATTTCTTACTGATTCATGCGTTTTAGCAATCTGCAATGATAGAAGGCTCCCCAGCAGAAGTGTTTTCGCAGAATATTTACAGAAGACCTTAAAACACCCACTGAAACTCTACGAGGCAGTTGTGTATGTGACGACCAACATTCCCGAGATAGATTAGGGGTGGCTCAGATATATATAATAAAGCAGTTTAGGACTGCAGCATGTAAACAAGCGCGACTTCTTTCTCAAGGAACTGACGATTCAAATGATCTTAGCTCATTAACGTGACACGGAGAAGCCTGCCTTCCATGATACGGAGCTTTCTGTGGCCCTCGGCCTCCGCCCAGGTGGACTCCCAGTGGGAGTTCCCGCGCGAGAACCTCTTCCTGGAGCAGAGCCTGGGCGAAGGCGAGTTCGGCAAGGTGGTTCGCGCACGGGCCAGAGACATCGCGGGAGTCCGGGGATACAGTACCGTCGCCGTCAAGATGCTCAAGGGTGAGAAACACTTCCCCGGAATTTTTAATTCAAGATTTAGATATGTTCACTCCATCACAAAACAACATTTCCATGAGCAAGCTCGGCGCGACTCGCTCGCACATCGCGCGGAGAGAGACAGTGCTGTTGGGATTAAAGACTGGTTCACACATTTATCTGGAAATGTAATCGACTGCGTTGCAACCGCTGCGACCGCGTCCAGCGAAAAAAACTAGAGAGCCTAGATTGAAGAGAGGGTTCACCTCGAACCATGGGGAGCGCTTGCAATTTAATGGCGGAAGCCTGTGGTGGAGCTTGTTCGAAGTGCGCATGCGCTGCATTTTCGCTTGGCGAGGAGGAAAGCAGGCGGAAAACGGAGGCGTTCGCAGACGATCTACGCTTCGTCCCCTTCCTCACAGCTCGTATTCCAAACGCGGCTTATAAACCACCTGACCCCGATCGAGCAGTTGGACACTCTCAGTAATACAGTCTCTTTACGGAAAAAAAAAAAATGGCGCCATCTATTGGGTATCCCTGAACACTTCTGATCTGAGTATATTTTACGCGTCATTCTTTTGCCGTGTGCTTGAAATAAGTTTGGGAATGCTACAGGCGACCACTTCTCGTAGGGAGTGCGTAGATTTGGTATGGAAAATACCGCAAAACCTTCAGTCTAGTAATGTACGGAGAGAATGCGTTACAAGGCCACCCAGTAGGTGGCCCCAGTGTGAAAGTGGTGCAAGCTCTCGCAGCGCAGTCGATAGCATTCAAACGTAAAGCCTGGTTCACATGCAGCGATTTTTGCCCTAGCGCGGCGCAATTTCTGCCGTCGCGGCGCTCTGGCCAGCACCAGCGGTTGAGCGGCACGAGCGCCGCGACGGCAAAAATCGCGCCGCTTTAGGGCCAAAATCGCTGCATGTGAACCAGGCTTAAAGCGTGTTTCACATGCAGCGGTTTTGGCCCTAGAGCGGCGCGATTTCTGCCGTCGCGGCGCTCTGGCCAGCACCAGCGGTTGTGCGGCACGAGCGCCGCGACGGCAGAAATCGCGCCGCTCTAGGGACAAAATCGCTGCATGTGAACCAGGCTTAACTCTGTGAACCGGCCTTCGCGGAAAGAAAGCGGATGACGATGATGCAAGGGTGGCATCCTCCTTTTGATTTGTTTCCGAGTAAAAAGGGTTATTCAGCCGGCTTAAAGAGGACGCGTAAATTTCCTGTAACGTATAAGACACGGCAAAACAGACACCAGCGTCTTCTCATAGGTACCCGTCCCGCGACTCGCGTACGTTAAGGTGTGCAACTTCATCGTTTTCAGGTAGTTTCGAACTGAGGTTACAAGTATACTTACATCTACTTTCATCATAAAATTTAGAAAAAAATACTCATAGTCATTTTTCATGTGGAGATAAGCTTATGCGAAAATACCAGGTTGGTGTGATTTCATTTATCTATATAAATACTTCCAAAATTCGCATCAAACGTTCGAAGAAGCCTGAGTGGTAAAAGGCAGCTGGTTTTTAAAGTGCTTTTTTTTTTTTTTTCCCGCTAGAATGACACTGAACCGTTTTGTTGTACCGTAGCTTAAAGTGGAAACAGAATTAATTCGGGTCATCGGTAACAAGTTCAACGTTGCTAATAACGTTCTCTTCTGTCTTATATGAAGGCAACAGCACACCAGCCGAAGAACAAGACCTGTTGTCCGAGTTCTGCATGCTCAAGGAAGTGAACCATCCCAACGTCATCCGGCTCCTGGGTGGCTGCACGAGCAAAGGTGGGTCCCCTGTTACACCGCACGGTGCTGGGCGCGTGTAGCATTCCTTTCAACCCGTACGAATGACACTTGAAAGGCACTCGTAGGAAGCGAAGCACGGCCACAATTCCATTTGGTGAGCAAGTGAGGCAGAGAAAGAGACGAAAGCGTGCGGGGAGTAGGTCGGAGCACCGAGCTCGGATTGAAAGGATAGTGGGTAGACGGGAGAGCTGGTTGACTTTGTCTCCGCTCTCTGTTCAAACACGTTCAAACGCAGAACGCCAGCGTCCTGCGTTCAAACTAAAAAAAAAAAAAAAAAAGGCGCGCGATTGAATGACCTGTCGAGCACGTCCGTGTCAACTTAGTGCTGAGCTGAGTATACCTGATTTTCACTTTCGTCGCAAAAGTGCTCGTGCAGCCGTTGCAGGCTGGCTTCGGGTTCAATTTCGAGTGGCGTTGCATTTCAGTGAAACTGGAAAATCATTCTGGGTCCCTATGGTGAGGAGCTGCCAGGAAACGTGAATACCGAAAGAGCGGTTCGCTTTTGTGAAGTCTGGATTCTATAGAGCGAAGGAAACGACGAATTTTATCCCTCGACGTTCGTCTGGCGCGCCTGGGCCGGCTTGCTAGAACAGCGTCTCAGCTGAGACTGGGTGAAAGAAAGCACTGCAAAGGCTGGGGCGCGCGAGCGTTGAGACGCAGCTTGAGTCCCGCTCAGCTCGTGCGCTGGCTTTGGCAGTGCTTTCTTTCACCCAGTGCCAGCTGAGACGCTGCTTCTAGCAAGGCGGCCCTGGTTTCGGGACAATGGCTGCTGCACCGCGCAGAGCAAATCTGTCGCCGTGCGAAGATCGTTGATCGTTCGCCGCACGTTCACCCCATTTGAGCGCACTGCTCATAAATCATACAAAGGACACGCTGTTCGCCGCACACATGACGACAGAATTACCTGGGAACACGGCTCAATCATGTTTGAAGCATGTTCGTTTCATACATGTATATTCTTCAACACGTGTGCAGTTATTTTCGGTATGACCAAGGTGAACGACAGTCATACAAGAAAAACCTGCCTCAGGCAATTTCTGTAGACTGTCTTTTGTATAATGTTTAGAGCCGCGTCATGCGGCTATTACATCGTACAAAATACAGTGCGCAGACATGTTTAAATCATGTACGAATTTAACTTGCTTAGAACATGCTTGGGGCGCAGATTATTATGTCATCATGTCTGCAGAAAACAGCATGTACGATGTACCAGTATGTTTGCGTCTTTAGCAGCGTGACCTACGAGATGAACTAAAGTGGCGTTGTCGGGCGAGTTGGCTCCTGACTATGACGGTCTGCTCGTTGCAGGGGGTCCGCTGTACGTGATCGTGGAGTACGCCGAACTGGGTTCTCTGCTGAGCGTGCTCCGCCGGAGCCGGCAGCTCGCCGCCGACAGGGCGACGGTGGTGTGCAACCCGACCTACATGTCCGAGGGGGCCTCGACTGCCGAGGGGGCCTCGGAGGAGGGGGCCTCGGACGGGGCCGGACTCCTCAGCCACGGGGACCTGCTCTGCTACGCCTGGCAGATCGCCAAGGGCATGGCCTACTTGGCCGACGTCAAGGTGCGTCCGGCGACACGGCTCGCTGCGTCCCGCGCATCTGTCGGCAAAGAGGGCTGCTGCCCGTTAGAACGCGGAGCCGCCGGTACACCACTTAGCGGGATCGTTCTCGTCTGTTTTGGAATGCGCCAAGAAGCCTGTTGCTTGGGAATTGTGTGTGAGTGGCGAGAGCGATCGCCACGGAAATTATAGATATTTTTATATATATATATATATATTAAGAACAACTAAGTGCTTTGGAGAATAAGTTAACTTAGAACCGTGTTGTGGAAGAGAAAGTGGAATGATGGATGCCGAGGCGGAAAGCACGACTCAGTGCGGGGGCATCGAGTCGGATATTCGGGGTTTCTGGTGGGTGCTATTCCCAGCGTTCGTGTGTATGGAACTTTATTTACTTTTATTTCAAACTGACGAACAATCGCGTGTTGGGTTATACTTTTGTAGGCATTAGAATAGTTTATTGGTGCACCTTGGTTCTCCAGTGTTCTAATGAGAGTGCTCCTATCACCCGATGATGCGAGGTGTGCTCAGTGTGTATTGTTATTGGGCACCTTGACTTATTGAAGATCAGTATCCCAGATAACATCAGTGATTTTCGTATTACTACGAAACAAAGGGTTTGGACTTATATGACGACAGGCTTATCTGAGTAGATCGAGGTGCTTTGTGAAAAACAACCAAGCCTGGTGAAGTGCGATTTTCCATCGAAGGGCCATGCCCTGATATTTCAATTTATTCGGTGCAACGAGTTGTGAGTTCAAGTAATCAGGGAGTGCTCCTTTTGTACTCTGCATCGTTGTAGCATTTCGTTTGTAACGCTATGTTAGTTGCAGTTTGTTGTTTCATTAATGATAAAAATATTATTGGAAACATAGCGAATGAACCTACTAAAATGACGAAGGACCCGGTAGGTATATCATAAGAAAAAAAAAGAGTGTAATACATTAGTCGTGTGCTTTCTTAAGCCGGGGTCACACTGCTTATACATCATACAAAAGACAGTCTGCATACAGGTTCGAAGGCGAGTCACCGCTTGATCTGTGCATCGAGTGCCGCGTGGCAATGAGTTCAAGGAGAAAACTTGGCACGCAGCATTCGAACCACGGATATTGCTGTGACTCATGCTTACTTTTTTTTTTAAATATTATGTATGAGCAGTGTGACGTCGGCTTTAGCTCTTCAAATGTTGCATGCTTTACATGATAAATCATAAAATGTATATTTTTATTGTTCATTACCGATACGCCCGTTAAGGTTGTTGTTGTTGTTGTTGTAAAAATCTTTATTGAATAAAAAGGAGAGGAGGGGAGAAGGGATGAGGGTAGAAAGAATTAGAGAACTTGAGTGGGTGCCTCTAGTCCGAGGCTCCTGTTGCCTTGAGTGCTGTCATATCTCTCTTGACAAGCGTCTTCTGCCTGCTCGAGTCCTCGCCTCGCAGCTCGGCCGCCCAATCCTCTTCCCTTGGGTCTTTGATGGGAGTAATCAGGGAATCTTCTTGCAGGCCCATACCAGGTGGTATGCGGCCGCTTTTACCCAGCCGCAAACGGTGCACTCTGGGGAGGGAATCGTCGCTGGGTACCAGGAGTTGAGCTTGACGGGTGTTGTTAACATGTTGGTCTGTAGTCTACGTAGGATGAACTCCTCTTCCTTGCTGAGTGTCTTGCAAGGTGGATACCATCTTCTTATTAGTCTGAGGGATCACAAATACTTGTCGTGCGGCGTGTCCACCGTTGGCTCGGGTAGGCAGGGTGACGAGTCTTGGTCAGGAAGAAGGCCTCGGGTGCGGTGATCATGCTTTGAAGAGGTTCTTCTAGACGCGAGGACGTCACTCAGAAGTCTCCCTGAGTGTCTAATGACAATGCAAATCAAATTATGTTTTTACGTTTTACATTCCTTCTTTTTTTTACCATTAATAAAGCGGGTTTTGGATGTTAGTTGAGAGCAGCAGTTATCAGTCAGAAAAAAATCCTAACATTGTGTATTACAAAAAAAAAACAACAACGTTATGCAACCCTAAAAACAGCAGAACCTTAGGGTCATAAAATACGGCCTACTATAACTTTGCCCTATTTTTTTTCTTTTCTCCCCTTCTCTAAATAATTATACAACTTACTCTTAAGAAAGGAGAGGGGCTATTTGAGATTGCTTTGGCGCCCTCAACAATCTCTAAAATAAGCAATGAAATCGACATCCCACGCGTTCAATAAATTGCGTTGGTGACTGTCAGCAGAAGCACAATGCCACCCGGAAACAACTTGTTACAAGAGCTGCTCAAACACCGATGTTCCCGTGGCTTTCTGATTCCATCAGTTTAAGACAAGACCCTGTTTTATATTAATTTCATGATGTTGCCGGCTCTCGTTAGATCTCTTTTATCTATATATGCAGTGAAGCTTTCATTCCTTTCCTTCAGCGTTTAAACCAACCCGAAGCTTGGGTTTCACCGGAGAGCATTGTTGTTTGCTTCCTTGCAGATGGTGCACCGTGATTTAGCAGCCCGAAACATCCTGCTCGCTGCCGGCAACGTCATCAAGATCTCCGATTTCGGGCTGAGCCGGGACGTGTACGAGGGAGACACGTATCTCAAAAAGAGCAGGGTCAGTCTTTTTACGAAATAAACGCACTGAAACTACGGGCACGACACCAAGTTCTCATCTTACAAACCCGTGTTTTCAAAATAGGCCACGCCTACAGCGTAGGCGTGCACTAATAAGCCGTAGTCAGATTGCTCACGCATCGTACTAAAAAAAACAAAAAAAAACAACAACAAAACAGGCTGTTTGTTGCAGACATGATGACAGAATTACCTGCGGTCATGCCTCGAGCAACTTCGAATCATGTTTGCCTCATACTTATGTATCCTTCGAAAATATTTAAAGATAGTTTTTTGTACGACCAATGGGACAAAATCGTCAGACAAGGAAGGAACACGAAAAAGACGCTGTCTGCAAACTGTCCTTTGTACGATGTATCAGTAGAAGAACCGTGGCTTTAAATAGGCTGGCTTTTACGTAGGTTGACGCGTCCCAATGCGGAGAGCAAGTCGTCTGCTTCTTGCGCAGGCGTTGCGGGGATGTCAGAAAGACGTCAAGCTCTGATTGGCTTTGATTGAAAGTGTAGTGGGTAGACCTCAATGCTAGGTGCCTTGAGGTCTACCCACTATCCTTCAATCAGAGCGAATCAGAGATCGACGTTCTGACGTCACCATAAAACGTGCCAAAGAAGCCGACGAACTTGCGCTCCGGACTGAATAACACTTAAGACACATTGTTTCATTCACAGTGAACAACGCAGCTAAAGCTACCGGCTAACCCCCTTGTTGTGATGTACATCACTAATTGTTACGGTGCAGACGAACGCACGGTTGCCTATTCGCGACTCCAGCGAACTATAGGGGGCGCGCTGGTCAGGGAAAATGGCGGACGAAAGGAAGTTGTTTTCGTCGTTCAGCACGCGGACCACCATACATTTCTTGCACTGTAGCGTAAAATCGGTGTTACATATAAAAGCAAAGCGATTTTTCGACGGTAGATACCTTTTTCTAGTCAATGCGTAGGAATGACAAGGCGGAAGCATAAAAATAATTACTGGAAACGATGTTTGTTTCTATGCTGCCTACGAGAACCAAGCAGCGATAGCAGACGACAGAGTTGAAATGACCTCCTCTCATGAGCTTCAGGGCGTTGCTGCTACGCAGCGTCGATTTCGCTGGAGTCGCCAATAGCACGTCAATATGCTTAGGTTGTATACGAGCATTGGCTTGTGAACGACAGTTTGTAAAGCCTTTGTTGGCACTGCAGCTTTTTTGTGAGATGGAGCGCAGTAAACACATTGAAAATAAGTTCATGAGCAAAATGAACCCCTGATATTTCGCGAAGTGATCGTTATTTGCGCGAGCGTCTACGAAGTACTGCTTGGTTCACCCGCTTGAGGCTATGAGCATTTAATAGGTGCTGAATTGAGCAGTGCGCTTCTTAATTTCAAGCTCTTTCGTTCTGGAAGCGTTTGCAAGTTTTTTTTATGATGAACAAGATTTTATAATACCATTTACCTGAGGGTTTTAAGTGCAGAGTGCATCACAGTTACCACCAATTGGGGATTACAATCATTCTACATTTTGTCTCCGAGAGATGAGAGGCTAACAATGTGGCTACTAGCGTGCTAAATTTCACTTACGTGGGGTGCCAACTTTAGCAGTAAAACACAGTGCGTTACAGAGATGTCCATAAATACATATATGCGTAAACATACGAATGTAGAGCCCGAAATTTAACTGTCTGTCAAGGTTGTTGTAACAGAAATACGTTTAATAAAACGCAAGTTGCGAGCAAAAGAGATACGCTCGGAGAAACGTAATCAAACCACCGGACGTCGGGCTCGGGGTCAAAACGTCTGCCTCAAGTATTCCCAAACGTTTTAGTCTGGCGTTCTCTCCTTTGTTTAAATGCGATAATAAATGAGATAGTTTTTCTTTAGTGCCGATGACACGCCGAAAAAGAAAAAGAAAAAAGAACATGGGTTCGCTAGGGACAGAGAAGCAAACTGGGCTCGATCTGTTACGACCATGGGCTGAGTGAGGAAACGAGGTTCGTCTCAATATAATCAGCGGAATACATGGCCTTCATAATTGAAACATCAAAATGCTATGACAGTTCGACGTAGCCTGCAGCACCAGACAGTTTTTGTGTTTTCTTTTCCTCCCGTCCTTGTCGTTTGCGCGCTGTTTCCTTTATTTCTAAGCATGAACCAACTCGCCCACATCGCTACTCTGATTCGGTTTGTTTTTTACACTTCTTTTAAATTGTGCGCGTCACACGCCGCGCCACCATACGACAATATCTGCCGCGCGGACCGGCGTTGATCGTTTGCTTGCGACAATTGATCGAATGGTCTTGCTATCAGCCGAAGCAGTAAAGATCAGTAAAAAGCTCAGGATGATAGGCAGCTTATCTCTGAGGAGTTTAACGTGTTCTCGTGTACGAGTCAACCTCATTGCAAAAAACAAAATTCCTAAATCAACCTTTTTTTTTTTTTGTACGGAGTTAAGGCTTGTTTATGTCAGAATTTTTTTAGAAAGTCCACTTTTGATTTTTCGGTATTGCTTTTTACCGTGTCGACACGTACTATCCTCCTCCTTACCAGCTTAGAGCACAGTGAAGCTTGCCGGTGCGAGGTGTCTGAAAGCGCGGAAGGTCGCTGCGAGCGAGTATAAAATAGCAAACAACCCAGCTATGGCGGACAGCCTCCTCTTTAGCCTCTGGTCGCCATGCGCATCAAGATTTTGTGAAATTAGTGCGCCTACCGCGACCATCACTGCACGCTCTGCGTATTTGGGTGCTCGATTACACGTGCTTGGCAGTAGGCACAGGGGAGCGGAGGGTCTGAAGTCTTTTCGGTGCGTGGAGGATGCATCAGAGAGCCGCCGTCCCACTGCTTATACATCCTCGCAGAGAAGACAAGGTGTTCGCTGCATATGACAGAACTCGAGCATTTGCCGAAGCACGTTTGCGTCATACATATGTGGTTTGAAACCGTCGGCAGGCAGTTTTTGTGTGACCAGTGTAACAGGAGCGCCATGCTATAAGAGAGAAACTCGGCTCAGACAGTGTCTGCAGGTGGTTTTTTGTATGATGTCATAAAGAGTTTTAGGGAACCGGTTTTTTTCCCATCCTATACGCTACAATAGGCCCTCCGGTACGAACTGTGCATATGCGAGTCTTTTGCGGTAGCGCATGCGCAGTTCGTACCGGAGAGCCCATCGTATTGTATCGGATGTGCAAAAACAGTCCCTTAAAACTTCCTAATGTGCGTGTCTGTGTGTGTGTGTGTGTGCGCGCGCGTGTGTGTGCCTGTGCGTTGGGCACTGTAGTACTAACTACTCGAACACACTGAATGCTGCAGGGCCGAGTTCCAGTGAAGTGGATGGCTCTGGAATCTCTAGAAGACCACATCTACACAAGCAAGAGTGACGTGTAAGATTTCCACACTTTAGCATCTAAATTCGCGTTTGTGCTTCTTCCCCCCCTCCCTCCCCGATTAACGTTCCTCCCTCGCTCCAGGTGGTCCTTTGGCGTCGTCTTGTGGGAGATCGTCACGTTAGGTGAGTTCACCTGATGCTTGCTCCGGACAACCTCTAAACATTATCGTTCCTGCGTGCCACTCCAGGGGCCACACCCTACCCCGGAGTAGGTCCCGAGTACCTGTTCCAACTCCTCAAGTCCGGATACAGGATGCACCGCCCAGAGGGATGCTCTCCACACATGTGAGCGCCGTCCTGGTCTTCGCGTGAAGGTTCAACGGAATTCTATGTGCGATGAATTTCACCTGGTTTAGATTTTCTTGTATCTTTTCAGTTGAGCTCTTGAACTGCCGCTTAAGACAGGGACGCGAGCGGCTGTTCGTGTTTATAAACCGCTGCTTGCGTCCCAAGCGACTTCCGGTCGCTCCGTTTCTGCAAGGTTTTCAAGCTTGCTCATGTCACCAGTGCTAGAAAGCATAAATGCTACACGGAAAACAAAGTTGGAGATTTAGCGAGGGCCTTCGGTTATACGATTTAACGTCTTGGAGGAGACAAGTTGGTTTACAAGAATACTAGAAACATTTTAACAGATCTTGCACTCCCTCGTTCTTTTGGTGTTCACCGTTCACCATCTACATTTCAAGCAGTGGAGTTTAGGTGGCCTTTGTTCATTCTTTTTTATAAACCGGAAGCTTTCTGGGACGTCAAACACTGGATCACCACCTGGTGGCGTTTGCAAAGGATAGGGTCTATACTCAGCGTCAGCTATTTGGTGGTACACTTTCAAGGCTATACTTCGTCTCACCTTAGTATGGACTATTGTTAGCCGCGCGTGCTAAAAGCGCGAGCTAGTCGCTTTGAATGAAGCCGCGGCGGCTGCACGAGCGCTCGTGCAGCACGTGTTCTAGACAAGGCAGTCAAGGCTGCCCGCTCGAGCTAGCACAGCCTTCGCGGTTAGTCCATGCTAGGGTGAGACGAAGTATAGCGTAGCCTCAACAGTGCGGCAGCCCCGCACAGCTGAGCACGTGGCTTCGAGTTGCGTTTCATTCGCATGCTCTCGCGCACTTTGACAGAGTTGGAGCTACTGCGGAGGCTACGCTAACCTTGACAACGCGACATAAAATTGTTGACGCCGTGTATAGCTAAAAAGCGCAGTAAGTAAGCGATGGTTCTCTCTTTTAGGCAGAAAAAGGAAATATTAATAAAAAAAAGATACCGGTGCTTAGAGAGAGCAGGAGATTTCTGTAGTTGAATACGAGGAATCGACTCAGGTGACTGCTATTCGGTGTTGAAGAGGGGCTGGTGGAAGAGGTAGTACTATCACTCTAAAAACAGCCCGTGCGTTTGCTTTCCCATACAACACTTGGAGAGCGAATCACCGCAACTTACGAAGGCAGCTCAGCGAATGACGATGCCGAAATATGTATTTAGACCAAAAAACGTAGTCTGAGTTGTGACATTAAGCAATGCAAAACCTCACGCTTGCATTGCTTAATGTCACAACTCAGACTGCGTTTTTTGGTCTAAACATATGTTTAGGCATCGTCATTCGCTGAGCTGAGTCCGTAAGTCGCGGTGATTGGCTCTCCGAGTGTTGTGAGGGAAAGTAAACGCACGGGATTTCTTTAGAGTGTAGGGCTGAGTCCAAGTGAGCGGGCTTGACACCATCAATGGACCCGATTCGTTCGGGGTTACGGACAAGTAAGGGAAACGTCTTGGTGTCCTGAAGTAAAATGATGAATGGCTCATCATATGGGGGTTTTCGCGGTGTCTTGTCTCCACAGTGTCGCATAAAAACGAGTGCGCACGTCGTCAGATCGGAGCAAAGCTCTGACCACCTTGACTCTGCTTCCTGCGAAACGGAGCATAGTATTCACCACATAGCCTATTCATTAGCGTCACCCCTTGGATACCACAAGCCCTTTTTCCCCGGTCACTTCCTATGGCGCGTGCTCCCATTTGACAGGCATGGCGAAGCTTATGTATAGGCTCTGTTCAAGCATACCGTTCACAATTAAATCTATACTTATGTTGTTCATTATAAATTGTGAGCTATCGTGTTCCTGCTACACTATTAGCCCCGTGCGCGACCGAAAGCGTCGCTGTGGTCGGCCTTCCACGATTGGCCGAACGCTGACTATGACGTCGGAAAGGGGATTTTCATCGACGGAAATAAGAGGAATGAAAGAACTTTAATTTTGACGGTGTTGGCAGTGTTCCTTTGAGAGCGCAATGATTTCAAGCTTCCACCATGCTAATAACAAACACCATCGAACTTGTTGTTTGCAAGGTAATGACGTCACAAAGGGGAACCACAGGAGGGCGCCACCAAAACTTCTCGCCGCTAATAGGGTGTATTGACTGAGTGTGTAACAGCTCAGTGCGCGCTGACGGCAAGCTTCCATAGAGCTTTTGCAATATGCATTCCGCACCACGAAGATTGCCGGTCTTGGGAATTTATAAGTGTGAGCTCGTTCCAAGCATGCCTAATGAACAGTGCACTCAAATATTGTGTCCAGTGAATTCTCCCTATTGAAAAGATGGACAAGCATTCTTTGATAAACATTGTTTATTAAGTTTTTTTTACGAGATATTTGGCGATTTATTTGTTATTACATGCAACTACTCACAGTGGTTGCAAAGGTGGCAAGGCATCCACACTACCACTAAAAAAGGTGAAAAGATAAGGGACACGAAGTCTTAGCACTGGAGCCCCTGTCGTGCCAAACCCATACGGCGAAACAGCAGTACCTTTCCCGGTTTTGACTTTGCGCCCTTAGCTTTTCGTTTTGCTCAAATCTAAACCAAAACATTTCCTTTGCAAGTAGAGCGCTCTAGTCGAAATTTTCTACGTGTGAACACGAGTGATCACGCCCGTTTTGGTTTTATAAGCTTGGACTATCGCAGATTTGTCAACACGAACCGGAAGATGAAGCTGTCAAAACACTTTACAATACATTGTCTGCATCGACAGTGGAATCATCCGACATCCCTTCATGCAGACCAACTTTCTTTGTCTAAACATCCAGTGACTGACTGATCTCCCAAGCTGTGTGTAGTGCCATTGGAAGACAATCGCCAAAATATATGTCGTCAAAACACTCTTGTTGTAAACATAAAAATAATAATCTTGCCCGTAGGAAGTTGTATCTAATGTCGCGCGCAAGCGCCACTGTCAAGCGCTACATTGCAAAAAACGTTTACTGCACAGCGTTTACTTTGCACGGGCTTCATACTTGTTTCCAACGATGGAGGATGTACAAGTATTCACACTTTGGAATATGTTTATTCATGCACCAGATAGACACTTCCAAAATTCCTTCTCCAAAAATATATATATTTTTTTTTTCAGCTTTATGATTTTAGAAACCACTACTACTATACTGTAAAATCCATATAAATCTCGTACACATGTGCTACAATGATGAATGTCTTTATGGAACTAAAAATGATAAACTTCAATTTGTCTTTAATAAAATGTGTCTGTTCCCTTTCTTTACTGTGACGATTGCAGTTACCGCATGATGCAGTGCTGTTGGCAGAGCAGACCCCAAGAACGGCCTTCATTTAAGGAGCTTACGCAAAAACTTGAAAGCATTCTTCAAGACTCAGCGGTAAGGTTCCCGTCTTCTTGAAACTTAATGTCCCGCATTATAGTTGGAACATTAATATAAGGCATTGGTGTGTGAGCGCGCAAAGTACGTGACAGGGTGGTTTTACATACACCTGGCTTTGATACATTCGGGGATGCAACAGGTGAACTAAATATCATTGCCTGCACCCACAAAAAAAAAAAAAAGGGGGGTTTCGAAGTGCCGCAGCGGCGAGGGGTCATTCCAATTAAGAACGAGCATTATGTGATTTTTCTTGGCTCTTCTGAGTAAGTTTCATTAGGCCTATTTTTTTGTCCCTCTCTTTTGTGGGGTTAAGAACGTAAATTGAATAAGGCACCTGTTGTGTGAACCTTGTTGATCAAAGTGATGCCGAAATCAGTGGAGTGCCTTTTGATTTGGCTAACGGCTCTCCGGCTATCTTAAAAGAAGGCCACCTTTCAATCTCTTCTAATTGCATGCTGACTTTTATATGTATGTATTCATGTTATATGCAACATAGTGGGAACTCGGTCGAAATATTGCAACACCCGGGTGTTTCAGCGAAGATATTCCAAAATCGTTAAAAATAGGGTAGGTGAGAAAACACTTGGGGGACGCTTAAGCTTCGCCTTTGAGTGTGAAACGCGATAGTGTTTTCGGGTTCCGTTCGCAACGCCTTCTCATATAGTAAACGAGTGCTCTTTGTCTAGCCGTGTAAGCGCGTGTGCGTCGGTACCTCACGTGTCATGTGACGTCACGCGTGGCTGCGCGCATTGCATTATGGGACTGACCAGCTAAATTTGGCGTGAAAATTTTCCGCTAGATTTGCCGGGAAAAATTTTCGCTAAATTTGGCGGAAAAATGTTTTGCTAAGTTTGACGTGAAAATGTTCCGCTACACTTAGCGGGTAAATGTTCCGTTAAATTTGGCGCGAAAAGTTTCCCGCCAAATTTAGCTAGTAAATCCCCTAGTGCAACGCGCAGCCACATGTGACGTCACGTGACCTTACACGTGACTGCGCGCGTTGTATTATGAGATTTTTTGGTCCCACCGACGCCGACGCCAAACTTTCTGCGCCACAAGACCCTGAACGCTATCCCGTTAAAAAAAAAAAAAAAAAAACTCTCGCCGGGAACAAGCTGGAAGCCACGGCGCGTCAGGGATTGCAAAAGACATATTAATTTTACTAATGAACTTTTAATTAGTAAAAGTAAACGTATGGTTCTAAATATAGGCATCAGGAGCATCATTAAAATCACTAAATCAACTCATTTTAGAAAGATATGAGGAAAATACAGACTTTTACAGCGCTAAAAAGAAAAAAAAAAACGCTGCTTTGTTTAGAGGTGCTTTTAGGTTTTGGTCTCCCATTGAAGCGCATCTCTCCGTCAGTGGCCCTGCCTCCCCGTGGCCGAAGCGCGAAGCTACCGCCTCGCCTCCCTAGTAAAAAGGAAGGAAGTATGGCGCACGTGCGTTGCGCACCTTCCGGACAAGCTACGACACCGATTTCTTTAGCTGGAGTTGTATTTCAGCTCTGAGGGAGGGCGCCGCAGTGGTGATGACTTCAGATGTCGGTTATGGTGCGCTAAAGGCGATTGTTTGAGCCGGAGAAAAATTGTCAACAAGTAATTTAATGATGGAATGGGAATGTTTCTGCACGGCCTCTGTTTCACAGCAGCCACACTGACCTTGCAAACTTGGCTGGAAAAAACACAAATTGCTAAAAAATAGTAGCACCAAATGCCGGGTGGGTGGAACTAATGCCCGGCAAGAAAAGAATAAGCGACATTATTGGGATCTCAGTTCCCTTTGAGGGTTATTTTGCGAACCTCCAGAGACGTTCATTGTTAGCTGTAAGTTTTAATTAGTGAACGTGAAATTGTTTTAGGGTCCCCCGGTTTTACATCAGTCTTCTTATAAATTATATTTAAGTGATAGTATATAAGCCGGGCTGGCTATGTTGGAAATACCCCGGGAACGTCTTGGGAAAAACAAAATGTTCCGACTGGATAGAGGCCATAGCAATTGTTTCCGTTGGTTTCAGTCTTACCTGGACCTGAATGTGGCGCAACAGCGGTCCTACTACAACCTGAACCTTCCAACCGGTTCTCTTAAGCAGATTCTTGACTCCGACGACGACGTTACCACGCCAGAATGTAAGCACTATGTCATGGCTTCTACAATGCAGGCATTCGCTTGCCTGTGAATTTGGTGAATAGTTTGTGTGCTCATTTTCTTTTTTTTTTTTTTTGTAAAGGAAAGTCTATTTGAACAGGCAGATAGGACCATTACCAAGATTGGCCTATAAATTGGACAACATGCGTTGTTACAATAAAAATGAATATATTTTAGCCGTCCTAGATGTTTTTAGCCAAGCAGTGTTTCAATCTTCTCCCTATTTACGCAATTCTTGCTTCTATAATTATAGTATGAACCATGGACGTGCAGACTCGCTGAGTATTTGTATCTCTCATCTTTATTTCAGCGGAGTACGGCCGGATCGAATTCAAGTCCCAGCGAAGCTTGGACCGTAGAGACAGCAGTCCAGGGGAGAACGTGGGGCTTTTGGTGAAGAGCCACGGGAGCTCTTCGAACACTCCGGTCGCGTGTTGGATCGCCAGGCCAGAAACCCTGATACAAAATAACGTTGGACAACCAAAGATTGTCTAGGCACCTCGAATTGTCTTGGTTACAAACAAGAACGCCCCAGGCACCGACATGCGGAAGGCATCAAACCAGAAGCCTGCTCAGCCTCTTTTCGGGCATCGACATGTCCTTCCCAGCACGCGTGGCTTCGGGCAATGATCTGTGATCAGGGGGAGACGAACAAAGAGGACAGTTAGTGGCACCATCATCTGGTCACCTGGTGAACGACGTACAAGTGAAGTTGGCAGTGAACCGTATACCCTTGGCAAAAAAAAAAAAAAAAAAAAAAAAGCTCATGCCTTCCATTGAACAAGCTACGTCAGCGAGCGACATCGTTAAATAATTCCACGTCCCCTTTCTATCTAACGAAGGCTCAGCGACGGTACAGTCATCCTTCAGTTGTGCCTTTGGTGGGTCATGTTCTCAACGGTCGCTTGAGTCAGCTTAGAGACGGCATCGGACTTACTCTAAACAGAATTACATGCCACACCTGTGCAGCATGGACAGAAATGCTCGTCCAGATAGCCTCCATTTATGGGCAGCGAGACCTTTCGTTTATGGGCTTTTGTTTGTCTGTATGTGTGTCGTGGGCGTGCGCGGGCATCTGCGTGAGTTTGTGCGTGCGTGTGCGTGCATGCGTTCGTATGTGTGGGTGTGCGTTTGGGTATGAAACTTGCGCGAAAAATCTACACTACGGCATCACAGCTTAAAGTGTCGCCGAATGGCTCTATAGTCTGTATTCCATACAGGAGCTTCGGCGACCAGTCGCATTCCGTGTGCTTGATCTCATTGAATTTCCCCTCATTTGGGTGTTCCCCGCGGGCCGTCCGTGTCGCAGATGATGAACATGACACGCTTAAACATTGTGTCGACGATTTGTTTGTGTCGCGATTCACCAAACAACAGGGTCGTGTTTCGTAAGAATGTGTATCACGCACACTGAGTTGTAGGGTCACCCATCCTCTCGTTTGCTGCGATCGCGTGTCTCGATGCGGGCAGAAAGTGTGGGAGAGGAGGAGACTAGAGGGTACGTAAGAATGCCGAGCTGTGGTAGGAATGATTAGTGGGTAGACCTAATTGGAAACAAAGGCAGCCAGCTTTAGGTCTACCCACTAAGCATTCTTACCACAGCTCGACATTCTTACGTCCCTTCTAGTTTCCTTCTCTCGCTCACTTTCTGCCCGCATGACTAAGTTAATGTCCTCGGCATCTGTCTTTGATCTTCAGCGTGCAGGTGTTATGCTGTGCTGTTATTGGAGACAATAAAGGTTATTCATCTTCCACCGCGGTCATTTTTCGCCGAGTGGTGCTGCCGTAGAAACAAGCTTGTCTCTCAGACCGACACAGAAGTGCGAAAATGGCGTTCTCATGGAAGAATGCGCGGCTGTACAACATGCACGCGAATGTACCTTTGGCAAGCCTTTGTCCGAGCGTGATTTCTTCAGAGGCAGAAATGTGGTAGCTGTAGAGACGCCCTGCTTGCAATCGTCAGTACACAATCGCACACAGGAGGGACTTGGTTGAAAAAACCCCGAGACTGCGGGTAAACGACACGACACTAAAAAGTCTCTAGGTTGTTGCGCTCACTTTCGCGTATGGTGCTCGTTTGGATTGACGATTATGGACTTACGAAAGTTTCCTTCGCGTGTATGATGCGCGTGCTCGCACTCCTGAAGGCTCCAGCCAAAACTTCTTTTATACGCTTTTAATATCCAGAGTCGATGAAAAAAAAAAAAAAAGAAGAGGTTTCTCGTTATAAACTTGCGATGCTACGCTACGATTGTTTTAGTTTGGGCACTATCTGGATCATTCAAGATATTCGCGAACCAAGTAAATCTAGCTAGGTTGTTAAAACTGATCGCTATGTTTACAAACGTTCTGCACATCCATTCCAGTCATTTGCATGACGTAAATATTTTGTAAATAAGTTACCACTGGTGTTCAGTTCCCGCGGGTAATAGAGGCTTATAAGTTTGTTTCTGTTTCTTTCGTTGTAGGGTTATAGGAGTGGTGGTAGACGCAAACAACGTGAAGCTTGTTAAGACCTTTTTATTTTCTGGTCATTTGTTAGTAGAAGCAAAAAAAAGGGGGGGGGGGGCTTAATTTGGTAAGAATAATTTTTACCCATACTGAGGACGTTGGTAAACCAATGTTAGAGCGAAAATTCGGCTCAGTTTGTCTGCATTCTGGTGTTTCCTGGTACGTTTTATGTATAATAAATAAAAGACTTATGCGCCAAGCATCGGCTAACGGACACGGAGACTGCTTTTTAATTGTTTTGTCCAGATTGTAGCAATACGTTTTTGTTAGATACTTTGACGTTGATTCAGGCTTTAGATTTTACGTTTAAAAGCTCTTGTGACTTGTATTCTCTAGCTTTCGGTTGTTAACTATAGGATATGCCAACTAGACAGCAATTTTTTTAAATGCTATTTTGTAAGAAAATGCATAATTTATTTACAAACGAGCTTTTAATTTTTATTTTCATGATAAATTACACACAGTGCCATTCAATGTGAAACGTTATGCAACAAATGAACTTCACAACTATGCTGGCATACACACCGTTTCTTTTTTTATTTATTTATTTATTTATTTTTTCACGAAAGCATGTCGAATCCCCACCTTGAGTTCAGGTATTGGTTGTGGCTTGTTTTGCCTACAGACCTTTCCAATAATCGTCCTTTGCCTGCCGGCATTTGTCTGCAGGGCTGAGGAACGCGTTTTTGATCACGCGCGGTAGCTTTATTTCGCTCAGTAGCGAGCAGTCGGCGCACGTGCGTCTGGGCGATAAGCGCTGGAAAGGTCTATTAGCGGCGAGATGTTTTGGTGGCGCCCTCCTGTGGTTTCCTCTCGTGACGTCATTACCTTACGAGCAACAAGTTCGACGGTGTTTATAATTAGCATGGTGGAAGCTTGAGAACATTGCGCTCTGAAACCAACACTGCCAACACCATCAAAATTGAATATCTGACATTACTCTTAATTCTGTCGATGAGAAAACCTGTGCTGACGTCATAGTCAGCATTCGGCCAATCGTGGAAGGCCGACCACAGCGACGCTTTTGATCGCGCACGTCGCCAATAACGCCACTGGGGTGGCGCTGCCGTCGGCATTGCGCATGCGCAGATGCTTCGCCTCAGTCGAACCATGGTATCTGCGTACGTGCACTGCACACACACCCGGCGTGGGCGAACGCAGGCTCGTTTGTAAACAGCGTGGTTGTCAGTAGACGCGGAATTTGACGAACACCTAAAAAAGGAAGTCGCACGGTGTAAAATCACGTGACCTCCGTCCTTTCTCAAAAGTTCGCGCCAACGGCTGTCCGCCATTGCTTGCTCACATAGTAATCTGAGCACGTATTGGACACGAGTGTGACGTCAGCGTTCGGCAAGGACTCGGATCCAATCAGGCGCCTCGTAACGAAGCAGTGGCGACCACCAATGTTGTTTGATGAACTTCCGAAAAAGGGTCTTTTGGTGAAACGAAAAAATCGCAATCTGTGTAGTTTACACGGAAATTAAAAAAACAAAACAACGCTAAACATTTTTTTTAATAAATAATAAGTTTTATTACAAGATTACATATTGCTCTATTGGTAGGACCTTTTTTATAGCTATCCTGAAAAAAAAAAAGGTTTAGAGGAGGCAAAAGAAGAGGGAAAGAGTGAAGATCGACAACTGGAGGGAAGCGTTGCAGCGTTTCGGTGCTTAGGAAAGTCTCGCTCTCCGCCAGATGTGACGCGCTCTCTTTTTTCTCGCACTGCTACTGCAGTCTTGGGGAAGTCTTCGCTGGAAACACTACGTAATCTAGCCTGGAGTGTCGGCGCAGCATACCCCGATGATCTAGAGGGCGCCGCCATTTCGGTACCTCGTGAAAGGTGGCCACAATCGGCGAAAGTTGCGATTTGAAAATGCGACTTCATGAGCTTGAGATACGATCTCAGGAAGATAGGGCGTTGTCGCCTTTGTCTGTCCAATGCTGTTGTAAGATAACCGGAGGACGGAAAAGCGCTTGTCTGCGATTTTAGGCAAAGCTTCGGGTAACTGGCCACCCTGTTTAAGTACCAAGGTGACTGAAGTGTTCGTTACTCGGAAGCACGGAGGTAGGAAGCTTCTGCAGGCGACATGACGCCACGAGAGGGGAAGGTTTCGAGGGACACGCCCTCAACGATGACCAAAACCAAAATACAATATTGGACAAAAGGGAGAGCTGACTTGGCGCCAACAGCTGTTTTGGTCGTCCTTGGGGGCGTTTCCAACCGGCCGCGACATCTATTTCCGGCTTTACTATGGATTTTCTCGCTTGGCTAGCTTGAGCCGGTATGTCGGCTCCCCTTCTTCCTACCTCCATGCTCTGGAGCGCATAGCTTATTTAGTCGCCCAAGTCCACAATTTTGAAGCATCCCTTGGACGTCACCACAATATTCTTTATGTTTGGGAATGTGCAAACGTCCAGAACCTGAGGCATTTTCAGCGTTTACGTAAAGAAGACTCCATTCGCACTGGATGGATGAATGGATGTATTTGGCTTGACTATTTTTAACCGGGCAATTTCTAGCCAGCAATTTAATTTTTTCAGCTGCATCGCTGCCACCTCATGAATTTTCAGTGGATAACCATGAGGAGCCTTCACGACCGGCATTTCAAAGAAATGAAACTGTCGCTTCCTATTCTCTGCTGGCCGTCAGGATTATCTTGGGAGAACAAAAATACACACATATATATATATATATATATATATATATATATATATATATATATATATATATATATATATATATATATATATATATATATATATATATACTTATATATAATGGTCGTCAGGGTGTTTTAATTAGGGCAGACAAACATAATGCGGGGTGCACTACAAGCTGTCACAAACACATGAAGATGCTGCAAAGGCTGCGTTCTTTCATTTTAAATGTGGTGACCTTGATCCTTTAGGATACCGCCTTCATTTTGTATGTGTTAGGTTAATACAGGTATTGTTTTCAAATGCCAACCGGCCCTTTAAAATAACTTCCGCTGTTTTTGTTTTGGTAGTTTTCCAACAAGTATGTTTCTTTATTGACTGTAACTGAAGACACTAGTCTTCGTCTCAACAATATTTCAAATGTGATGTTCATAATAGTTGCTGTGCCGTTTCGTACCAATAACGAACTAGAAGTGACTTTTTTCAAGATTTTGACGAATTAAGCAGTTGCAGCAATCTCACGTTCGCACAATGCAGCTTTGAGTTAAAAATATAAGACATCTAGTTTTAACAAATGGTAGATTTGTTTAACGCGTTCTAAAACTCGAAACTCGAAAGAAAAAAAATTCCTACTGTATAACGAAGCGTCGACACCAAATTTATTGTATAAAGAAAAAAGACCGGTCATACTTGCGAGCTATAATAAATACAAAAGCAAGCTCGCAACATTATAGTAAACTTAGTAATCATAATCTTTGTAGAATTTGATTTTCCGCAAGCATTGTTGTTTGCAACAATACAAACAACTCATAGTTCAGAAATAAGAAAAAGACGTCGAGGAATGTTAATATTAAAAATAAACTAAAACAAACTACTACCTGAACCTATCACTCAGACCACTGATTGGGTTATTTTCGCCTATTTTGACGAATCGGAATACCGTCCGAGGTGTCCGTAATATCACAGAGGCTTATTACAGAGAAGGAACCGTATAACTGAGGTTTCGAAAGAGCGTCAGTGGGCTAAATTATTCTTCAGTTCTCACACAAAAGCGTTCCAGACGATAGTTTGTCGGTAAGTTGGCACGTAAACTCGTCAAAATGTAACCCTCTAACGGTCGTTTCGCTCCACCTTACCCGAACCTCCTCCCCTCTCTTTCCCTTCCACACAATTTTAGTTTTCATTATTTTGACATAAGGATGAGAAACCCGGAGCTATGTCCTCCGCTATATAATGCAGCGAACATATGCAGGAACGTCAGGTTAACCTTTCAATTATGCGACTGACGCGCTTCACGGCTGCCAAATTAATCTCGGCCAGTACACGGGTAGATGCGTGCCTAACGACGCCCTAACAACCCCTACCGCCCCCCGTCATCAGGCGTTACCGTCGACATGGCAGCAGACACCCGTGGTCTACGCGGCTCCGCAAGCCGCAAGCAATATTTTGAGGCATCGCTCGACCACTCTCGTTTTTGTCTCGTATGAGTTTATAAATAATTAAAGAAAAAAGCCGTTGATATTTTGGTTGCGTGTTAGTACGCACGAATGAGCACCAGGAAGTATTTTTTTTTGTGATTGGAGTAAAAAGGTGACTTCACCAAAATTAAAACCACACGCTGAACTTCAGCAAAAAAAAAAAAAAAAAAGTCTTGTAACTTCCACCAGTCTCCACATCGCGACACAGTTAACACAAACAGTTGACTACCTGTTCTTCGTTTGGTTTTTATTTGTCATACTATCAATCCTGAAGGCTACTACTACTGCAGCGACATGATCCCATCACGAACGCCAAATCATGATAAAGTTCAAAATAAAATTTGGATAAAAATGAAAGAAAAAAAAAGGCACCTATGCATAATGTTCGAGCTCACTGTCTCGCGCTCGTGCATTTAATTCTTTATCAGCGGAATTATTAAAGAGGGATGTGAGAGCGCCAAGTTTCACGCTGTTGGCTTATATTGTATAAGCACGCGATGACTGCGAGCCTCCACCGCACTTTTCGAACACATTTATCAATATCTCCGCTGGCAATCGATAAACCTGGTCGTGCCGTCAGAGTTACCAAAAACGTCTCGTCGCAAATACTTGGCAACAACTTTCTGCGGCTTTAGAGAAGTGAACAGTGAATGTGCGGAGCTTTGATCGGGACTCGATACACAAGTTGTACGAGCGCACGAGCGTCCATAGCTTTCACTCCATAAACAGAGAACGTTGTCCCCGCACGTAAAGCACGCGTTCGTAGCTCTGACAGGCACCACCGCCCGTGCGTCCGGAACGCGCCTCATCGCACGAATCCCGAACTCACTGCCATCATAAAGACGACCTGCCCCAACCGCAGGCTGCACCTCAAGACTCCGGAGTCGAGTCGAGAAGCCACAAAAGGGACTGTTTCATAAGTTCCTTCGTTCAGAGGTGAACACTCTCCACTCGATCGTTTTTTGTTTGTTTTTGTTTTGCTTTCGGCTGCGGGGAACACGGCGGCCTACGGGCGTGCATTTTTCACGGCTCCGCGTAACCGGCGAGGGAAGCGCGTGGGCTCCGCTCAGGTAGACCCCTCCCACTGGAAGAGCACGGCGCCTTACCTCCGGGATCAGCCCCGCTCTTGCCTTCGTCGATCGACCAATGGAGGAGGTGGATTAGGGAAACGTCACCGGTCACGTGGGCTGGTTTATAAAAAAATGAGGGGGGGTGCTCATTTAGTGGGCGACGCCGGGCAGTGCAAAACAGCGAGTCGTCTCGAAACGGCGCAAGAGCACACACGAGGGAGACATGCCGCCCGGCTCCAGGCAACAGGTGAGCGGTGCTCGTTGGGCCGTCAAGGAATGGCTTTTTTCTGAAGGGCTTAATATACACATATTCAGGTTTTGAAATTAAATCCTTCTTGGAAACTAAAATTAATTCAATTAACTTCTTTTTTTCTTTCGTAAGCCAGCATTTGTCTTGCACATTTTTTTTTTTTATTGAGTTCCGTGTATTGTATTTGTTCTCCTAAAATCATAGCGACATTCGGTCACTTCTTTCTCCTCCGTCTTTTTCTCTCTTCCTTTGTCTCTTCCTCGACCTACAAATATTTTACTATTCTGAACCCCTGAAAACGGCATTTATTCAAATATAAGAACATAAAAAAAGAAAACCACGTCCAACCTTCTCAAAGTTGACGATTACGACGATACCTAACGATACAAGTAATTCAAAGTTCGAAAATAAAAAAAAGACGTCAAGAAATGTTCATATCTGAGAAAAAACCCTACCTGAACCCATTACTCAAATCCCTGACTGCGTTATTTTCACCTACGGTGATCGAACTGGAATCCCGTTCGAGGTGTCCGTAAATCACAGAGGCTTATTGCAGAGACGAAAGAGCATCAGTGGGCTAAAGTTTTCTTCAGTTTTCACACAAAAGCGTACCAGACGATAATTGGTCGGTAATTTGGCACGTAAACTCGTCAAAATGTAACCCTCTAGCGGTCGTTTTGCCCCACCGTCTCTAAAAAAATAAATAAGAAAAAAAATCATCCTTCGAGGATGACTTTTCATACTTACAGATTCGGAAGCCACAGCCAACAACCACAACGAACCTGTCAAAGTCAGAATGCGACTGCCGGGTTCACAGAAGCGCACCGTCTTTGCCGCCCGTTCAGTCCACCCCCCACCTGTCCACGCGGGACGTCGTTCGCCCGCTTTTTTTCCTCTTCTAATTTCGTCTCGGCCGTCCCGCGGCCCGTGGCAGCAGCAACGAGCATCCTGAGAGCTAGCCGTGTTTACAGGATGCAGCTGTCCGACTCGGACCAAACACTGCCCGTTCCCAGCCATGATGGCCGAACGGGAGGCATCTTGTCGTCCCGCGTGGAACGTCTCTGGAGCAGGAAGCGCTGGGCGAGCGTCCAAGCAGTCGTGCGCTCGCTGACCGAGTCGTGCATCGCCGCAGACCGTCGACAAATGCATTTGCTCGCCTCGGATGTCTAGGGAGTTGGGGTGCGACACGTTCGGCTACTCCCTCGCGAAGTTTTTATTTGCTTCTTTTCGACGATCGCCGTTACTTTGGTTTCTGCTCGGGTAGAGACCTCCCTACAGGAAGGAAAAGCTTGGTGATATAGGCACTAAAAGTGGATGAGGTCGAGTCAATGATTATCCAGGTGGGCTTGTGGTTGAATCTTCAGCATCCTACGCGCATTGTCCCCCCCCCCCCCCCCCCCCCCCGCAGCCAATATCAGATGCATTAGCCAATAAGAACGGTCCAGAACAAATCGCGAGGCAAGAAGCGTGAGCACAAATAACAGTAAACCGATCCCACTACGCGTTGCAAGCCTACGTGACGCCGCCATAACCGTGTAGTTCACAGGAGGCAGGCGCAAATTCACGAGACAGCTCGTGCTACCTCGTGCTTCATTCGCGCAGACTTGGGGACGTTGGGGAGAGTTCTTCGCACAGCTACCCCATATGTTACCGATAAGGCGCATGCTACGAAATTATTTCCCTTTAGTCAGTGACAGCTTAAGAATCGCGAGGCGCGGCGAGACGTAGTCATTTTAATATTGATCCGCGCCAAGTTGGATCGCTGCATGAACAATAAGCGCGGTCACGATAAGCCAGGCCTCCACTTTTCTTAGGCTGTCAGCGAGGACAGAAGATTGGCGAATGGCGGATGGAAGACAATTTTTGCTCAAAGGACGCAGACGGTGCTGAGACCCTTTCGCGCGCGTTAAAAAGATATCGTCATTTAGATTGCTGTTTTGGTTTGTCGTGTCATTGATTCTGGCACAAGGTGTAGACGTCCGGATGTGTCTTACTTAAAGTGACGAGCGGTGATAATAGGTGCTTAGTAATTTCATAAGGATGCACCCAGAAATATCAATCATCGAATGAGTCAGAATTTTTTGGTGGCACGCAATGCCTGGCTTCTACCAAAACAACTCGCCAAACAAAAGAAATCGGAGCGTCGATAAAAGCACCAAGCTGATCGCGATTAAGAAAAATAATGGCGCCATTAAGATATTTTGGGGGGTTTCTTTGTCAGCTAGAAGCGCGGGTGTTCTACTTGGCGTGCGTATAAGAAGTTGAGACAAACAATAGGCGCGAAGCGAAGCCAAGACCAAAGGGTTGCAGCAGGGATTTTACTTAGCATAGTCGCACAAAGAAACTGCAAAGCTAAACAGGAAAGAATACCGCCAATATTGTCGTTTCGTATTCTCAAGTTCCCATGTCAAACCCACAAAAGCAAAATGTAATATTAGTGGCAAAAACAAACAAGCAAAAAAATATCAGCAAAGAAATACGACAATCTGGCAGATTGACATTTCCAAAACTCACCAAATCATCGAAATATTTTGATTGGCTTAATCATCTTGAGCCATAAACACTCCGAGTAGCGGCTAGCGAAATTTTTTTCCCCTTTGCGCTTTCCTCCAATCCTCCGGCGAGTCATGTTTTCACTGCCCGTCGGAGCCTACTTGAAAGCGTCCCGGTTCCAGAGGCCACGTGCAGGCGTCGAGTGGCATCGATCGGCGACCGGAGAGTGCACAACAGGTGCCCGTGCACTCGGAACCGCAGGTCCGCCGGGACAATCGATAACGCGACGTACACGAGGCACCTGGCCCAGACAGCCGGCGACGCGTTGCATGGACACGCGATGGCGGTGCTACCGTCAGCTGAGTGGTCGTTGGCAGCCGCCATTTGGATAGATGCGTCGACTGGATTTGTCGCCTCGCTCCGAATTCGCCGTGGACGACATGCATTAAGTTATATCGGTGAAATAACCTTTATTGTATTTTCTACGCAGAAACCGTTTCGGCCCATAGAAACGTGGTTAAAAGAAAATTTAGTGATGCCGCTTTCTGCTTATAGGCCTACACGAGCCTCTGACGTCACGTTGGTGCGGTGGCGCTGGTGTTGGTACTGCGCATGCGCAGAAGCTTGAAGCTTCCTACCACGTGAATCTGGTTTCTGCGCAAACGCGGGCTTGTTTCGTAAAGAGGGTATTAATAGATATCCTCCGGTGCGACATCGTTGAAGGAATACCTCCTCTCTTTCACCAAGAGGAAAAAGTTGTGTGAACTAAAACACTCAAAGGTTATATGTTTTCCATATTGCATAAGTCGGTCGGAAAGTGTATTTCGAGTATTGGGGAATTTTGTCGGTTGTACTTTTGTACAATTAGCTACGTAACTGGAGCTTGCCATCCTACCTTGAAGCGTGCTTTGGAGCGGGCACCTGCCAGGTGTTAGGACTTTTGAAAACGGCTCGCTAAAACTTTCTAATGTTTGGAAATTATAATATTTTTTACTCATTCACTACTCGGGGGTTATCTCTGATGTCTGTAATACTTCTCCGTATTTGGGGGGGGGGGGGGGGGGGGGGTACAAAGCCTCGCTGATTTGTGATTATTCTGTAGCCAAATCTGGCTCAAGGTAATTAGGACCGTACTCAATACGTCAGGGTGAAGCTCATATACATGAGCTACTTTGATGTCATATCAGCGGACATAGGGGTAGCTTCGCTGCTGAGCGCGGGTTGTAGCACGATTCCCCCGATGTCATTTCCCCCATCCCAAATGCCCCGTGCCATTTCTCCGGAGTGTCGAAATCCCCGTTTTCAAAATCCCCGTCTCGCTTGCCCAGAGTGTCAGTATCACCGTGCCCGATTCCCCGCTGTGGACCTGCGGACGGTTCGGTTACGTGTTTTGCGGTGCAGACATTTCGGTGCACGGATCGGTATGCTTTTTCAATGCAATACACGTCGGCGCACTGAATTTTCGGCGCACGAAATGTTCGATGCGTGGTCATTTAAACTTGTAGTTTTCCATCGGTTATCACTCAAATTAGGAGTGTTATTTTATAACCTTCATTTTCATCATCTGTCCATTACTTTTTTGACATTTGTTAATGCACTCGTGTCTGATGTGGAATGCATGCACTCGTGCACGTCTGCTAATGTTCGATCGCCACCTCCTGCATCTTGACCTCGACTCTTTGACCTCAACATCCAAGATAGCAATGCTATCATTCGCTCTCAGAACTCATCGAAGGTTCTCGAGGTTTTTTGTATGGGTGAATTCTAGACTGCGCTTCCTTAATGTTCAATTTTTGTGTCATTTTATTTTCTTAGAAAACTTTTTTTTTTTTTTGTTATAGTGCTGTGTTGGTAGCTCTCCGTTTTGCCCTTCGTCCCATAACAAGACTTCGGGGAAAAGCCGGGGCTCCTGATCAGGCATGTAGCCAGGATCTTGTTTGGGGGGGGGGGGGGGGGGGGGGGCCGTTTATGACAAAATGTGTATGAGGGGGGGGGGGGAGAGAAGGTCCCAGCAAAATGGAAGATTTCAGGGGGGTCCGGGACCCATGGGCCCCATGCCCCCCCCCCCACCCCCCCCCCTGGATACGTTCCTGGTCCTGATAAGGGGATAAGGGGGTTTTGGGGAATTCGCAGCGGGGATTTGGACGCAAGTGTTTCGGGATTGGGTTATTTCGTGCACTACCCCTGAGCGCGCACCTCCTGTAGATTTGATTTCACAGCGCGAAAGTTTTGTTTCTTGAAAAGAACAAGTAGAATTGACCACCTGCAAATACGCGCCACTTCCCACTTCCCTTGCCCCCTCCCCCATTGCCTACCCTGAGGCCTACAGCCAAAATGCATGTGTATTATACATAGGCTGTATAGTTTCCGGTTTTACCCGAAAAACACCGATAAACATCCGACGGTGTCGAAAAAACAAAATCGGTTAAAACCGAAAAACACCGTTTTTTTTCATATTTTTGAGCAATCGCTGGTTTTTTCGACGAAAAAGTTTGGTTAAAACGAACTAAAAACACTGATAAACATCCGCCGGTGACGAAAATAAAAATCGTTGCAAGCGAAAGAAAACATGTTTCTAAATATTTTTTCCCAGCAATGTTATTTTTCCTTTTTCTTTTTCACTGAAAAAGTCCTACGGAAACTTCCGTCAAACACATTATCTTGCCCAGAATCATGCACTTTGTCTGTCTTTCTTTTGTGACCTACGTGGTCTTGGACTCTTGGAGGACAGTAGCTTTGTTCCACTGTTGTCTAAGGTCCAGCGGTCCTCCTAAGCCACCGACCTTGAAGATCCCTATCATAGAGGCCAGTCACAGCTGGCCAGTACTGTCCCAAGCCACGTTGGACGTTTTAGGGCTTCCCGTGTCCAGCGCAAATGTTGAGCAGGACATTCTCGAAATTGCGCGTCAACAGGAAGGAGTGACAGACACGAGCCTAGAAATGTATGCGTGAGTATACTACAATAATGAAGTGTGAAAGAGATTGCGTAAAATATGTAAATAAAATTTGAACTGATTTTCGTCCTCAGTGGTCATTTACATTCGCAATTTTTTTCCCTAAATAATCACCGTTTTTAGCGTCTGCACGAGAGAATTCACCGAAAAGCACCGGTATTCTAGAAATACATAAACACCGATAAGCATCCGCCCATTTTTGTCATAAATAAACACCGGAAATATACACCCTAATTATAACCGTATTAATCGTATTACGACAGCGACGGTGCGATGACGACAGGTGCAAAACAACGTATTGCATACCCATGAAATACGACCAGCAGATATTAGAACAAAATGTAAGGGCGCAAACGAGCTGGTGTACATTGCACATGGAGCTGGTGTACATTGCACATAGAGACCTTTTAGTGTCGTGTCGTTTACCCGCAGTCTCGGGGTTTTCTCAACCATGTGCAAGATATTAGAAGCGCGAAATCCGTCTGTTCATGCACTAAACGCTATTGGGCAGTTTTCTTTCTTTCTTTTATTACTGGAAACGTTTACG
Source organism: Ixodes persulcatus (assembly GCA_013358835.2). Classification (NCBI taxonomy): domain Eukaryota; kingdom Metazoa; phylum Arthropoda; class Arachnida; order Ixodida; family Ixodidae; genus Ixodes; species Ixodes persulcatus. The sequence goes on from JABSTQ010011203.1 coordinate 812,829, forward strand.
ACGCACCCAAAAAGACGCTCGTACGTATAAGTTCTTGTAGAGACACGAATAATGAGTCCAGAGATATGCTTAGGCATAAAAATGAAGTCTGCGATGTTTCACATTGAGCGTGACGTCCCACGTGCTTACGCTATGTTGAGTGTCACATGATTATCTTTAGGTGTAACCATATTCTCGGCCTTATTTATTTGCCAAGCTTCCTCCGAAGGTAGCGGCGATTGCTTTGTCAAGGGCTCTGCGAGGAAGTATAGGCCCACGGGAGCTTTTTTCAGGGTGCACCAGTTAGTAAGTTAGCCATTAGTTGAGGTCTCGCTCAACAGAGTATGTTTGAGTGTATGATTTTTAAGCGAAAAACCAGCCCATCGTAAGAAGCTATATAAAAAAAATACCGCCCAACTTTTTGTGATTTATATGCGACTCTCGTATTGACTGTTTCAATGCAGTGTCATTTGCCACCACCTATTAGGGTTACATTTTCACAAGCTTGAAGGAGCTCCTTCTTAGAGGGATTGAAATATTCATATCGAGTAGTTCCTTCGATCACTACCCAGATTATGTATTGAGGGTACATGATTAGCGCTTGGCGAATTGTCTAGCCAGAGATATTTTCCAGGGGAAACCAGAAAAGTCTGTGGAGGCGTGAACTTAACGCTATGAGACAGTGCCTCTGCTGCTGTTGAAGGCTCCAGAAAGAGCCTCTAACATCCAAATCACACGGCAGCGCAAAGGTACCTTTAGCCGAGGTACTTGTTGTAAAGGGAGCTGGAGATCGTGATCACACGGCGCATAAAGGTCCCTTTCGCTAAGGGAGGTCCTGTGTTAAACGGAGCTCGCCAAGCTCTCTTTATAGCTACAGGGAGTAGCCTCGGACCCACGAACTCAAAATAAAATCACAGATATATAAATATATATTGTTTCATCCATTATAACAAATTGAATATATATAAGTAGCAAATTATGAAATGATTGTGAACACAAATGTGATGGAGTAATACAATAACGAGGAACGCATACTCCAGTTAGCAGATAGCAGCGGCGGCACGTGGAAAACAATGTCTGCTACGAACCGGAACGCGATGGACCACTGCGAGCTCTTTTTCGAGGTTGTAGACGAGTCGTCCGACTTTTCCGCCCAAGACGTTTTATCCTCGTCGTCGTCCATCCCTTTCGATGGCGTGACTGGCGTAACCGTGAGACTGACGTGGTTCGTGTTTCTGCCGGGCACTGTTTAGCTACTTCAGTGAGAACTTTGCGGAAAAATAGAGCTGCTAAACAGAAAAAGGTCGCCCACCTCGCAATGGAAACTCGTAAACGCAGATGATTTAGGGCTAGTGTGGCCACACGGGTCGAACGTTTTAAAGCAAGACTCATTTAGGTGCAGCCTTAGACTTAGAGAAAAATAAAGTGCCGCAAAAGCAAACACAAGTAATATTTAGGTTTTAAATGTGATATTTCACACATAATAATCAAAAACTGCGCGTCAAACCGATCTCGAGGAATAATTGTTTATCACGTGCTCCTCTCGCGGTTCAGCAGGAATGCATGCAATCAACATCCGCTTAAAGTGCTCTGTTTATTTATCGCGTGATCAAGAACGCCGTTTAGAACAGGTACATCCATCTAAGGGACCTAAGCTAAAGTTACCTTTACGCTGCCGTGGGAATTGGGAATTAGATTCGGTAGGAGCTCTCATAATACATTGTGTGAACAGTTGAATAATGTGAAAGGTATTGGAGAGCTTACAAAAAGTCGCAGCTTATCGTGCGACGGAAAGAAAAAGTCCAGCGGAAGTAGCTTGCCACCTTGTCAAAACAAGGATCGCACGGAACGAACCAACCACACCTGTGGTCGGATACAACTTAAAGGGGCCATGAAACGAATTTTGGGCTGGGGTGAATGATTTTAAATTGGGACTTTACTAATCGCATATCGTTTAGTTGGCCAAACGAAAGAGGGTAAAAAGTCAAAAGCCAGCTTTTCGGTACGAACATTTGAAAACATAGCGGACTATTTTGTACCTTCTTTCCTTCGAAAGCTCTCCGCCTTTTCACTATGATACATCCGCGGTTCCCAAAGCGCGTCAGCGGCGCCAACCTGACGTCAGCCGAGCCCAGCTCACGCATTGGACACGAGAATTGCGTCACTCGGACGTATGCGCTCGTCAACAATCAATCCGTCGACGAATATTTGGATTCGCGTTCGTGGCCAATGAGTGCCCTGACGGAACTTATCGTCACTGGAGAATGAGAAGTTCTATGGTGTGCACAAAAAGCACGGTGGAAGCTAGGAGTCATCGCACCGGTGCCGAAGAATTTCACGACGACGTGTTTTGTCAATTCGCATTTGAGTTTAGGATTAAAGCTAAGGAGGAAGAAGTAGGAAAATCGTTTCATGACCCCTTTAAGAATGCGCCAGATAAACACCACCACTTACCAGCCACTGCATCGAGGCAGTGGATGCGCCTTGATAGCGGACTACTTGCACATCGCCGAGGTGCTGTCGCTGGCGGTAATGAAGGTGTTATAGCAGGATTTTTTGGCGCATTTCTGAATTGCATTTGACTATATAATGACAGCTATATTGGTTGAACTCTTCTATTGGCTCCGACATAAATGATTACGTCTTTAAAAGTGACTCATATAAAATTTCCCTTATCAATAAGCAGCAAAAGATTGCTGTTTGTTGAGTACTATACTTCGTCTCACTCTACGATGAACTAAAAGCAGAAGCTACGAACCGTCAGATCCAATCACGAGCCACTTAGACATTGTGTGGTATTTCGCTTCGAAGCACGTATCGGTGCCCACGTCTCGGATCACTGATGGGAATGGGCCAACAGTGGTTCGGATCGAGCAATGAGTGATTCAACAATTTCACATTGCAAAGAAAGTCACGGCTTACTGGCTCATTGCAGTGTCGAAGCTACAAAAATGACGCAGCGTTTTTGGATTCGGAGCATTATTCGTCCAAACCTAACCAATGCTAAGCGTGTCATAGTTTAGCGTGGAACGTGATTGGACCTGGCGGCCCGTGGCTTTGGCCTTTAGTCCATCGTAGGATGAGACGAAGTATAGTTCAATAATAAATAGCCCTAACTCGCATTTTTTAGAACCGCACCAATGTCGAATGCTTTATTGAATCAGTCGAGATGCTCCTTATGAATAATCATGATTTATAAGTGTCGTTTTTGTTCTCGTAATCAAGAAAGACGTGAGATGTTAATGAAGTAATTATTTTCCTACCTCATTTTGCAATGAGTCCTTTTTATTTGCATGGCCTGCCATAATTGATAAAAGGAATGTACAGTATCCTCAAATGAAAAGACTAAATGTGCAGACAAATTAATTAATAAACACGTTACTCACCACTTTTACTTTCGCGCCTCTCGTTCTAACTTCGATCCCTGATTTGCAGAAATTCGTCCAGCGGCTGGCCACCGCGTTCCTGGCGCTCCTTCTGGTCGACCAGGTTTCGTCCACGGCCAATAGCGTCACGCTCCCGGCTCCCGTTCCACAGACGCCGAGAAACAAAGCAGCAACGCCCCAGAGCGAGCTGCTGGGCGACGCAACAAGCTACAAGCAACGCCGCTACAGCAAGCCTTCCTCGGCAGAGGCTGAAGCGCCACTGTTACCAGCCACTTTCCAGCTGGAAGGCATCTACGGCCGAGTCAGGAAGGGCAACCCGACTCGGGGAAGCAGCGTCAAGGTCCCCTACAGACACCGAAGTTCAACCGGAGGCCTCTACGAAGGATCCCAAGACGATACGTACGGTAGAATCCGGTACGGCCACGGAGGGCCCTACCAGGACCCCCAGCCCGAGCCCCAACCCGCGCGGGGGTCGGGTGCGTACGAGGACGGGGTGTATGCGGGTGAAATGTACGCCCCTTACAGCCGGGGGGTAGCGTACGACAGGGATCATTATAGCCATAAGGCTCAAGGAGCCCAGGTCACCCCGGGGAAGAATATGTTTTCTCCTCCGACCTACGTCCGCAGTTCTTATGTCCCGGCCCTAGTGCCGGAAGATGACGAGAGGAGAGATGAAGGAGGTTACGCGTCAGCCACTCACGGTGCCAAGCCGCACGCTAACGAGTTCAATGGAGGCGGACTCGGACATTACTCTTACGGCGACACTGCGGGCCGTTACCCTGGCGTCCAGCCGGCATACAACTACAGAACTCCACTTTCTAGTGCCAGGCCAATCCACGGTGCTTACAGCGCGTTCGGCGATTATAGTCATAGTGCCGTCCAGGACAGCAGTAGGGAGCTGGTACCATATTACAATTCCGCGGGATATTATAACCGGTTTGATGTCGGCAGCTACAGACCAATGGGTGGTTACGCTCAAGGGACCCGAGAGCAGGCAGACCCCAGCGGGTACGAGAATAGCCTGATGGACGATACGGGTGGAGCTTACGCGGGTGTTCACGCGGTGGAAGCAAGCTATCCTCGGCGCTACAAACCCCAACCGAAAACGTCGTGGCAGCCTTTCAGCAACGCCGAGAGAAGTAGCGATATGGCAAGGCCGAGCGTTGGCGGTTACCTGCTGGGTCTGGACTACGTCGTGAGAAGTCCTGGTTCCCACGGCTTCGGGGCGTCCCGGCCAAGCAAGAGCAGCACCGGACACTACTGGCGCTGAGCGGAACTTTGCTTACGTACCTTTATCGGCGAAGAAGCTGGGTGACGTCTATAAGCAGCCGAGTTTCAATAAAACTTTATCGGACACATGTTTGAGTTTGCGTTGTCTTGCGCTTTCTCGACATGCGTTGGAAGCACTCAAGAGCGAAAGCCAACTGTGCCATATGTTTATTAAAATTCCGCGCGTATATTTCGCACCACCGAATTTCTTTTTTCTTGGCAAGAACAAGTAGGAATGGCCACAAGAATGACCGCAAGATCGGCACAATGGCTTCACGTGTAAGTCACGTATAGTAAAAGACGCTGAAAAGATATGACAGTTGTCGATCTGCTGTCCTTCGTTTATTTCGAGGCTCGCTTGGATCGAATGAAAGTGGTGGTGGGCATGCGTAGCTCACAAAGGGAGATTCTCCTGTGCCCTCCATTCCTCGATGGGACGTCGCCCTCCATGAGCCAGTGGGTCCTCATTTTGCCCTTTCCCTAAAACACAAATCAGTCATAAGATGCCAATTACACTTCGGAATGAGGCTCTTGAACAAGGTACAATACAAGCAGATGAAGAGCATGTTAGCGGCGAGAAGTAATATGAATATGGATAATAATATAATCTAACTGCGCTTATAGAATCAGCATATCTTATCCCGTGCACCAAAGGTGAGCATCACCTACAATCGAGTAAATTTCGACTTTTATATTTTTACAAACATTCCATGAATGATCTAACCAGCAGCTTCATTTATTTTGCACGAAAGTGGCCATGTACTTCTCCACATTTGGCGAGTTCCAGAAAACTAATACTGTATTGTAAGTACATTGTGAGGTACTGACATACAGAAACTTTACCTATCATATCGCGAAGTATTACAGTCACGCCACAGCTATGGGCATCCGGTAAGAGTATAATGAGGGTTTGCTCAGATTTCCCAGCGATTCAGTGTGGATACGAAATCTATTGTTAGATGCCAGCAAAGTTTCGTTACATGCTAATTATTATTAGTTATAGCGGTACCACTATATAAATATAAAATCGAAAATTAAATTATATTCACAGAAACAATACAACATAATTAACTACCGTACATTGATGCCAGAGCACGAAATGCAGTCACTGCAGCAATCTCACAGTGGTGTCTGAGCGCAGTGTTTGTGTGTGCTTATAAACAATGACTTAGAAGACAAAACCTTGAGCTCTCGTCGCTTACCTTAATTTGAATTCTTCCGCGAGGCTCTGTAACAAATCCTTTCCCACGAATGAGCTTGTGACAGCCATCGCTGATATGAATTCTTCCCGTCTTCTCGAAAAAAGAAAATGAAATCAAGCGTCGCAATTGTCAGCTTGTTCTTGCAAAGTCGATATACTCCGTGTCGCTTTTGAGTTATTATTTGTTTAAGCGCCTTATGACGACACCTGATTATTTTTCTCACAGACATAGCAAGGACAGCCAACCGTGAAAAAAGAGATGTGCTTTTCGAATGGCGTTTGTCTTATATTTCTAAGAATAATTGTTTGAATTGCAAGTCCATCTCACAAGTGGAGTGCAGGGCTGTGAAAGATATACTCATAGTACCATGCTTTTTCACAGCGCTACACGAAACGCGCACTCCTCGACTGATGGCACATGAACGCTACCCTGCCTCAACATAACCAACCTGCTGCCATGAAGTTGGATTAGCAGTTTTAACATATATTATACAGTCCAAAACTACAAAGAGCGAAAGTTTAAATTAAAAATTTAGGAGATGGACAGTGGCCAAGTTTGACAGTGGATTTAAGTGCATTTAGTCGTGTAGTCAAGATAGGCTACAATATAATACAATTTGCTCGAATACTAGGGGCTCTTCTACTCGAGTACTTTATACATATAAGTGTGTGCTTGACTATGTTTCTTTCACAACGGCACTGGTAGGTTTCTAAGTTTTAAATTTTGGGACAGTGCCTTGCCTCATTTTATATCCGGGGATTACTTTCAATTGGCGAGTCTTTGCACAGAGCGAATCAAACGTATAGGTGTTCTGTGGTTAGCAAAATGTTAATTATCGTGTTAATATATTCATAAGTGCTTGAGATCTTCAGGAATATGGTACACACGTGTGCAGTCATGTCTTGTTTATATGAACCCCGTTAAACGTATACCCTCCTGTATAGAAAAACAATTTTTTGGGGATAAACTGGGCAAATCCGTGAATTTTGGCTCGTCATTATGAACAACCCGCATTATAAAACATTTGTTTTCTTAAACAACGGCGTCTAAATGACTATTAATATCAAAGTGCTTTACACCACCATTGGATGTCTTTTTAGCAACCTAGTGACAAAGAATGTTAGGCTGTGGAGGGATGGCGGGACATTTTATCTTGAACCAAGAGCAGCTTTACCTGACCATGGGTCTGCATTCGAGCAGCCGTGTTAACGGTGTCTCCGAACAGGCAGTAACGCAGTGTCTTCATGCCCACAACACCGGCGGCCACGGGACCCGAGTGAATTCCTGCAGAGAACGCGTGAGAGATGCCATTGCATGTCTTCGTCTTCGTAAGTCGGTGCCATTCATCTGAATAGTCACCAGAGCATCCATCATCAATAACGTCCATTTCAGCATCCAGAAAACTAGATAAACTGTGATATGAGGAATCGCAGAATGAAGAGCTATTACTGTCAAGTGTTTTTGCCAACTACACAAAAGGCAGAAGTACGCAAAATGACTGTGGCACATAGTGGCAAAATGTCAGAACCTTAACGCGGGTGTGTGATTATGAAGTCCGAACAAGACATGAAGGCGGTCAAGGTTGTTATGAAGAACTTGATAAAGAGACCTTTTGTAAGCCTCAGGGTGGCAGCCAATGTTTTGTATATGAAACTTTCAATGAAACGACGGTGGAAACTTTGTAACTTTTAGAAGAATCTTTTTCTTCTTCTTCACGTGTGCCTATGTAGCACAATGCAAATGCTTTGTCGCCAAGTTCACAATATTCGAGATGCAATGTTTAAGAAGAGCATAGTTTATAAGTCATGCTTGTGACAGTCTCAGTTGTCACCACTGTAAAACGGGCTTGAGTGTATATGGCTTAAAAGTACAAGGACGACAAAACAAAAGACTGTACTCTCCTACTACAAAGATTCAGGCTGTGTGGCCTCCTCACCGGCGCGAAGGTGAGTTCCGTGTTCGTGGAAGGGCTGCCCCGTGCCCTGGAGGGCAGATAGCATCTCGAGTGCGGCTGCGCACACCTGGTCTGCGTGATCCGGCCGACGCTCAGGGGCGCCGCTTACCAGCATATACACGTGACCCACAGTTTCCACCTGCGCTCCACACGAAAAAAAGAAGAATTATGCAAGCTTGAGTACGCTGACGAAGACTGGTGAGCACAGAATGTGTGGTAGGCCTTCCGGGGAAAAAGAGAAAGGCTTTTGAAAATACCGCCTACCGAAGATTCGTTCTCATTTCTGAGACACGCCGTGAGATGGCGCACCATGATATGAAGGGCCGCAAAGCGCGCGATCACCCCTTAGCGTGAAGCGCCAAGGAGTTCGCTTTTGCGTAACCCGACCTCAAACCCTGGATAGCTCGGACGGAAACGTTCATGGCTCAAAATCTCGAAATGGTGACTTTTATATAGTTCACAATGGACGCAACGCTTTTCAGGGTCGGTTTTTCGTTAGGTTAGGTTAGGTTAGGTTAGGTTAGGTTAGGTTAGGTTAGGTTAGGTTAGGTTAGGTTAACAGACACTTGTCTATTACAGCCGGCCGTTACAGCCAAATGTTATAGAACTCAATGAAAATTGAGTTCTATAACGTTCTAAGCCTGTCGCGGTTACTTGCTCAGCAAATTCTGTCCGAATAGCACCCTCCGATCGAGTAAAGGCTGGTCCCCACACTAGTGTTTGAATGGGGCGGAGTGCATCGTGTACCCTTGTGATTGCTTACGACACAAGGAATACACTAGTACGCTGGCGCAATCGCAATTTGTTAGGTACACCCCTAGAACTCCGTGTAACTTGGATGAAGAATTTGCAGTATCTACGAGATAAAATCTATGTACTGTATACGAGAAATGGTCGCTTATAACATTGTCAAGCGTTTTTTTCTTCATGCCCATGGCCCAAAAATGAACACAAAAAAAAAAAAGGAAATATACGGAAAACGCAAGCATACCGAATGTACCCGATAGATGGAGTCAGTCTGTCGAAGCGATCGACCATTCACGGCGAAAAGTGAGCTACGGGCGCTTCACCGATCCTTACATTCACGGAGATATGTGAGCAGAAACTGAGAGAGAAGTGAAGAGGAGAGCGCGCGGTGACGTCAGAACGCCGAGCTCTGGTTCGAATGATCAGTGGATAGAGCTAAAGTTAGCTGCCTTTGTCTCCACTGCTCTCGTCAAACGCGTCCGAATGCGAAAGACAAACGCCGGACGCCGGTGTTCCGTGTTCTAACGCGTTAGACGAGTGCAGCGTGGAGCAAAGGCCGCTAGATTTAGGTGTATACCCAGTAACAAATATCCTCCTATATACTGACAAAGCCTGGCAGATCGCCACGAGAAGCGGCCGCCGAAATGGGAAAGGTGGAGCGGCAGACAACGGATGAGAGGAGTGCCACGTGACTGGCGCCCCGCTGCGGCGAGACGCCGAAACACACTTCTCCCGAGCGAACGAGTGTGTTTCGGGTCCTCGCCGCTGCCAATTCTGTGCGCTGACGTCCAGGTTCCCCGAGAAATGGCTCTTCGATGCTATGTGCCACCAGATCCTCGCTCTCCAAATCTGCGACCGGGCACTATATGTATCCGTCGTCGAACTGCCAGGCTTTGTGAGTATAGAGGAGGCTATGCCAGTAATCATTCGAACCGGTGCTCGGCGTTCTGAAGTCCCTGCGCGCTCTCGTCTTTTTTTCTCCCTCAGTTTCTCGGCGCATTGCCTTCTGCTTGGACGGTGAAGAGAGCCAAAGTACTAGAGTCCGTTGCAACTCCAGAAGGAAGGGCGGGAGTAAGATGGGCCGGGGAGGAGGAAGCAGACGGAACGCTAAAGAGAGAAGGAGGTTTCTCCCTGTCATCTCCAGCATACCGTCTGCTTCCTCCTCCCCGGCCCGTCTTACCCTCGCCCTACCTTCTTGAGTTGCAACGGACTACAGTAGTACCTCTACGTTAGGATTCAGACAACTGCTCTAAAGAGTGATTGCCTTCATCTTTCCGCGGTTATAAATATACAAAATTTCGTGCGCACTTCGAGAAAATATTTAGGACACCAAGTCACTTGCTCATTTGCTTACTTGCTAGCTATTCAACCTACTGCATTACACCGTGTACTATGAAGGCGAATCTAACATAATTTAAATAAATGGCAGAACTTTGTTTCGCATGCTGCAGCACTGTAATTTAACATGAAAGTGAAGCTATAGGTGGTGTACCGTTTTTGTTAAAATTTCAATGAAAAACTGAAATTGCCTCAATAAGAAGTTACACCTAAAAAGCAACATTTGTATGTTTTAATACGGAACTCAGCCTTTCTCAAGCGAAAGTGAAAAAAAAGAGGACTCTTTTGGGATTTTGGGAGGACGTTAGATTTACCGAAAAAAAAAAATGAACATCAAAATCCGTCAGGATTTGCTTTCTTTCCTTTTTTTCATTCAAATACCTAAATAGTCCACAAAAACGCAATCTCAGGTAGACTTAAAAAATGCTTACCTTCATATTGAATCATAAGAAACATTTTTTTTTAATTATTTGTAAGTTCTGACTTAGGAAAGATTTTTTTTTTTTTTAATATAGTCTCACAAAATCAATGCGCCGCCAATCCTCACGTTCATGGAGGTTAGCGAAACTGATTATCCCATTTTATATAAAGTATGTTAGACCCTTCATTGCCGGGTGGTATATGAATACAACCAAGCTATAGGCCTGTTGCTCTCGGCCAGGGGCGCGATCGCGTCCGCAGGACGCGACCATGTAATGCTTGCATTGAGCGTCTTCAGTGTCTTATCAAAATGATAAGAATGCTTTTCTTGTAGCTTTTTTGTTCTTCTTATTATTTTTTTATCCACCAATGAAATTATGCCAGCTTGGCGCCCGCAACCAATGTGAAAGAGCGTAATAACATACAACCGAAACGCGTCCTAAAAACATTAGACTTTTTTTTTCTCGCCTAAGACGCTTCTCAAATTTCAGAGCTACAGGCCAATCTGTGTCAAAATACAATACACCCCGCTACCAACGAATTGGAAAGAACCCTAGATGCTGCAACACAGCTTGGTCCTATTGACATCCCTGAAAAAATGTCTGATAGTTTAGTTTCCCGCAGAACACCTAGATAGCCAATCACGGACGAACAATTGAACAATCCCAGCGAATGATATGATTAAAGCGATAAGATCTGAGGTCTAATCATAATACGATTAGATCTAAAAAAAGAAAGTGCGCAGGAACAGTGAGCCAGTGAAACGTCATGTCCATTGTCCCTGTCAGATTGCTCTTCCCTTTGTCTAATCGTATTCTAATTTTCAACATTTGCAGGAATCCTGGAATTCTTCGCCGTGACTCGTTCTGTAGGAAAGTGAACTCAGACCTTTTTCTTAAGGCTATGATCACACTGCTAATACAATATAAGAAACACGGTGTGCAAATAGTGTTGGAGTCGTGTTTTTTTCCTTGTATCGACTAACGTTGCTGTTACATTTGTCATACAAAAAAAAATCGCCCTTTTGCCGTATTAACGTGACAAAGGCAGTGGTAACACAGAAAGTGATGTGTGAAGAAACTGTGTACACGTATGGAGGCTGGATGGCGCAATGTGGCAGCATGTCGCGCAAGCCTAAGCTCGTGAGATCCGGGGATGTCTTACTTGTGGGTGGCATCTTGTGCGGTTACAGTGCAAATGCGACTCTTTCAGGGACCTGTTGGAGTGTGAGAGACAGTATAGATAGAACGTGTGGAAAACAGAACGACCGAATACTTACAGAAATTCCTGTGTACAACAATGTGCGCATTGCATTATGGAACATCGCGTTGGCTATGGAGAGTAGTGGCATGGTTTCGATTGCCCCGTTGATGAAGTAGTGCCTCTCAGCACTGCGTGAAAATAAAGTCGGCGCTCGCTCGCATTGCACGGGTTTATCTTTGTGAGAGCCCAGTGGAAGCACAGAGCTCCAGCGGTTGTAAGGACCTGCCTAGACTCAGCGAGGAGTAGGAGGACGACCGGCCACGTCCTATACGTTTCTGGCGGTCTGGCTACCACTCCAGAGTGCAGCATGACCCTAGCCGCTCACGGATAATTTAAGAATCCTATTGAGGAGAAGATGGAAGAGGATGGCCGGACCCAGTATACTTCTTCCACGTGTCTTCGTAATCCTTTTTGCACGCGCACCAGCACATCAAAAACCCAACCCCCCCTCCCCTCCCCCCCCCCCCCACACACACACAAAAAAAAAAGTGCTTTCGCATTTTTTACGTATTGGTAGGCAACAGCTACGGTATTATAAATATAAGGAAAGTGACATATTCGAAAATGGAAGCACTGTACTTGGTCGTAACGGGATGTCGCCGGGGTTCCCCAGGAATTAAAATTAGGGGGGGGGGGGGGTCCAAATTATTAGGGGAGGGGGGTTAGGGGGGGGGGGGCATTGAGAATAGAGGAGTCGTTGCGAATTAAGGGGGCGCCTTCAAAAAAACAAGGGGGGGGGGGAAGAGAAGGGGAAATCACTGGGATGTCGTGAAGTTAGGTCGGCCAATCGAAACCGAAACCAAGGGGTACCCAAGATGCTTTGCACGGCACGACGCCTCTAGGATCGCTTCAATTTTGCGAGAGGTCTATTGACACTCGACAGTGTCGAGCAGAGCCACTGATCTCAATGACAATTGCTGGATCGCGCTTCCCGCTCCCGCAAGTGAAGCCACCGGACTTCACTCGCTTGGGATACGATTTGCGGTTTTGCTAGCCTTTTGCTGCGGTTCTCCAGCGTGCTGTAGACACGTTTCCTACTCGTTCGTCGTCATTCGCCGAAGAAGTTTTTTAAGACTCTGTGTATTGTTGAGACTTGCCGTTGTGAACACGTGGAAAATTTTACGAAAGCGCAGTGTCGCAGGAAAAAGGCACAACTCGTCGAAAGCAAGGGTCTGGCGGCGTGTTCAAAGCTTCCTTGGCACGCCTAAGTGCCGTGTCTCTGTGCCTTCGCGCGCTTGGGTACCGACCAAGAATCGACGCCGTGTGGATGCGTTTTGCGAGTGCGATGTGCGTGAAGCCGTATCAAAAGGTACAACTTGTCGAAAACAAGTGTTGCCGGTCTCGCGGCGTGATCAAAGCTTCCTTGGCACGCCGAGTGATGCATCTGTGTGCCTTCGCACGCTTGGATACCGGTCAAGAATTGACGCCGCACCAAAGTTCTGAACGTGTGTCGCGCGTAGATGCCTTTAAATCATTTATATGTATATATATATCGGCCACGGAGTTCTGGATCGTCCAGCTGTTCCGGTGAGTTGCTATCAATAAAAGGGGGGAGATATGTACGTGTTCTTATATACTATTAACCATGGCTATGTTCCAAATCTACTCTAATGGATTACGTGGGAGCACGAATAGGGCAACGCTGTGGAGCAAGGAGGGTTTTCGAAAGCAAAAGTACAAGACGGCGAGAATGAAAATCTGAAGCGCGGCCGATATGGTCGTGTGCAATCTGTTGACCAATTACAATTAGGCGAGCGGCGCTCAAACGTCAAGTGCAATGGACCTTTTGTAGAAATACGCGGTGCGCATGCGCGGAGTATTTCATGCGCCTGGGTTCGAGAGTATCTAGTTCCAAACAATCCGCCATCTTGCATTTCTCGCCTTTGAGCGGTTTCGTAGTGTCGACCTCGGGGCGGAAGATTACGCACGATGGGGACAAAGGTGAGCTTGGGGGAGCCGTATCTAGGTCACATCGCCTCAATGGGTGAACATGATGTAGCTGACGTTTTGGGTGTGGAACGGGTGGGAGAGGCCTTGGGCGCGCGTTGTTTTCCACTCACCTAGTCTCGAACCGATTCGCGTGTTTAGGTGGCGGCACATATTTGCCAAGAGGTCCATTAAGTAGGTTGATAATGAGCCAGCACTGATCAGTGATGAGGAGCTGTAGTGCACGGTATTGTGTAAATCGTCTAAGAACGAAAAAAAGACGTACCTTCCCCCCCATCTTCCGTCGCTAGTGGACGCTGGATTAAGCTCGTTCCTAAACCACGAGGGCCGCAAGTATACAGACGTCAGAGTAAAATAAGACGCTGATCCAGAGACACATACGGCTTCACGCACATTGCACTTGCTAAACACATTCACACGGCGTCGATTCTTGGTCGGTATCCAAGCGTGCGAAGGCACAGAGATACTGCACTTCGGCGTGCCAAGGAAGCTTTGAACACGCCGCCAGACCCTTGCTTTCGACGAGTTGTGCCTTTTTCCTGCGACACTGCGCTTTCGTAAAATTTTCCACGTGTTCACAACGGCGAGTCTCAACAATACACAGTCTTAAAAAACTTCTTCGGCGAATGACGACGAACGAGTAGAAAACCTGTCTACAGCACGTTGGACAACCGCAGCAAAAGGCTAGCAAAACCGCAAATCGTATCCCAAGCGAGTGAAGTCCGGTGGCTTCACTCGCGCTGCAGCGAACAAGCGGGGAAGCGCGATCCAGCAATTGTCATTGAGATCAGTGAGCAGAGCCCTGGCACCAGCTCGCCGCAAAGGAGAACCAAACACTTGGAACTCCGTCGACCCGTCAAAAAAGGAATTTGCTTTCATTTTTTGCTTTTCTGTCGCTCTATCTCGCGCTTTTTCTCTGGGAAGACCGGAGCGCGTTCATTTAACGGAGCAGAGCGCTACTGTCTGAACACGTGATATTGTACTCCCGCCAGGAGTAACACGGGGGCACTCGAAGAAGAGATTCGGCTGGCACTGGTGTTCATTCAGCGAGGAGACGAGCCCTGTGTCGGCGTTCGGCTGGCAGTCGGCCTGTCGCCTTTCGTTGCTGGCACCTAACCGGATATATGGTTAGATGCCAGCCGTCAGTCGTGGGTAAAGTACATCCAAAAAGTACTTGAAGTAAAGTACAAAAAAAAGAGAGGTTTTGTACTTCAAGTAAAGTAGTAAGTATGCGGAGAGCAAGTCGTGCATGTGCTTCTGGCGCAGAAGTTGCGGTGACGTTAGAACGACACCCAGCTCTGATTGACTCTAATTGAAGGATAGCGGGTAGACCTCGAAGAGAGCTGCCTTGAGGTCTACCCACTATCCTTCAGTCAGAGCCAATCAGAGCCCGGCGTTCTGACGTCACCACAACCCCTGCAGAGGGAGCAGACAAACTTTTGTGCTCGGCATACGCTGGGTGCAATGTACTTGAAGTAAAGTACTATAAAAATGTACTTTCAAAGTGAAGTACAAGTACATTTTAACACAATCTTTCATGATGACCTTTCATTCCCTTTTTAGAATGTTATGTTTTCTGCTTTGTTTTTAAGCTCCCAGGGCTAATCGAGGGTGCATCAGTTATTTTCTGAATTGGCGGCAAATGTTCGCTTAGGTCGAGTGGCCAGAAAGTAGTTGTTTTCCTCTCGCTGAAAAACTAATTAACAGCATCAACTTATAAAGCACCTATTTGTATCGGTCTTATAACCGCCATACTTTATTCAGAGAAATGACCAGATGCCGTCTCGGAAGACGTTAGCATGTTTTTTTACTGAACAATACACAACTTCTCGTGTTTTTCACAGTTGAGGAATGTATTTTGAAGACGGAAGCTGTCCCTTTCTCCTCGGATAGTAACGGAAAAAATACTTTAGGTAAAGTACAAGCACATATACTCAGACTATGTACCTCAAGTAAAGTACAAGCTTTCTAAACCTGCCCGAAGTCGTACTTTAAGTGCAATGTACTTAAAGTGCTTCCCAACACCGCCAGCCGTAGGACACATTCCGTATTAAAACGTTCTGCAGCCACGTTCAAAGCATACATATGTATGAAACAAGCATGATTCGAACATCTTTGAGGCGTGCCCGCAGATAATTTTGTTGTCATCTTCGTAGTGAACAATGTGCCTTTTGTACGATGTATTTGCAGTATGACCGCGGCTTGGGGTTTTTTTAGTGTGTTTGCAACGATACACACCGGTCCCCCCTTCTAGTAGTATGCTGTACACCGGAAATGCCGGAGCGAAAGAAGGGCCCACCTTGAAAACACCGTAACGGTCCGTGATGACGTCGAAGAGGGAGAAGGTGGCGTTCACCCAGCTCACCACCTGCATGGGGCTGAGGTGGCGGCAGGCGGCCGGGAAGTTGACCAGCTCGCTGAACAATACCGTCACGCTGTCGAACGACTGGTCACAATGACCAGAAGGCTTTATCGGGAGGAGCACCGACTGCCTGATGCCTCCACACGATCATCAAACATACTAAACGTTCACATAAAAAAAAAAAAATCTGGAGCGTCTCATTTTCCCGCGAAGCACCTGTAAGAGCCAATGCTGCAGCAATGATAGCTCGGCTAATAACAAAGCTGATCGCTCGAGCGTGCGGCTTTGCGTTCCAATCACTTTCCGCGTGCTCCCGCGGAAATCAGACGCTAGGGGAAACCCCACGCTTATGCAAGTAGCTTCGACACCTTTGTACACTAAAAGTATGAAACGAAGTGTAAACCTATACTTAATCAATCCTATTATCAACCTCGTCATTCGCCGAGCTTCTTCTTAAGATTGTAGCGATTGACTCTCCTAACTGCTTTGCGGAAAAGTAAATACTCCAGGTTTCTTAAAGCGTAGGCGTCTATAGTTGCTGACTAGGTTAGACGTTGGAGAGTCCCGATCATCTTATTATCGCTTTGCAGCCAACCGGATTCCGGCATTAGCCGACAAGAACGCCAACGAACCAATCACGAAGCAAGAAGCATGCTGAAACTCTCGTCTAGCATTTAGAGCTGCCAGAATGGAATAGCATATACTACACAAGCCAAGCACACTCGATTACCCAGAAGACGGTGGTCAGTGTTTGTGGTTTTTTGTGATCTCCTTTCCTCGCAGATTGAGACGACGGCCTGTGACCTCTTGTATTCCAAACACTTGCTGAGAGTACGTTTAAGTTTTATGACTGCCCAGTAGTATTGCCACTTTTTTTTCTTCAGTAACCTGCATTTCTTGTGTTATGCGTCTTTCGTGTGCTTTTAGAATACAAGTCCCAGAACAGTGCGGAAGTCGAGCTCTTTCTCAATAAAGGTCTCGACAAAGTACACGCCAGGCCCATGATTCAATGGCTCATAACAGTTATACCTTGGAGTATTGTTCAATATATAATAATTATTTTTATATCGTTATCACTCGGCTTGTTTCACTCGTCGCAATGCTTCCAAATAAGAAACAGTTCTCTTTTTTACTACATTTGTATCCCCAATCTGTGTACCATATTGAAGGAAAGTGGGAAGGGGGATTTTATACCATAAAAAGCTATTCTAGTACGTAGGAACTCAGGTACTTCAGAACACAACCTTATTAGTTGTATCAGGCACATGTGCGCCGAAGAAGGCAATAACAGAAGCAAAACGCATAAGCTTACTCGCTTTTGCTCGTGATATGAACTCAAACGCGGGGCGGGCATTACAAGATTTTGGAATCGAACAGTTCAAAAAGACACTGTTTTGTGCTTCCGGTTATTTATACTTCCAGTGAGAACTCGAAGTGCTTGAGGTTATTTGTACTTCGAGTGCAAACTCGACTCCTGAGCCTGCTATTTTATATTGTTTATGTAACAAAAAGAACGCAATACACCTCTAGGTGCTCACCTGGCAGGTATTGACTGGATCGGCGCCCTGACGAAGCGAGTCAGCGACCGACTTGGGGAGCATGGAGTAGAGCAGATCATCTCCCCGCTTCCGCCACTCGTCAAGTCTTACTAGGTTCTCCTCCAAGTTCTGAGTCTTGCGTTCTTGCTGAAGACACCAACAATCCCACGCAAATCATATTCTTCTCAATTCATAGCAGGTTAACAAGACATGGGCCACAAAAAAAACAACCTTGGGAAAACATTTTCTTTAATGAAACGACCATTACTGTATTTCGCTTCAGCGAATGTCAGACTTTTTATACCACGGAGGTTCAAGATTCGCTGGTTCTCGAATGCGTACTCCTATTCACCATTCCGACAGCTCGCTTTTATACCTTTTATGTACGTCAGTAAAATTTAAGCAGCGTCTGAAACCGCTCTCTCATAATGCTCACGCCTCAACATGTACCTACAAGGCAGTGTTCAAGCTGATGGAAACACAGCAGATGTATTCAATTGCGCGAGTACGAAAGTGCATTTAAATACATTTTCCACACGTCTTTATGCTAAACGTTTCTGCCTTATTTATTATACGTTCAATTAAATGGCGTAATTCACCACTTGCATATGTCCGTGTAGACACCAAGCGAAAGGGCCTACCTCTTTGTAGGAGACTTCCAGGTTGGCGCCGTGCTGCCAGCCCGCGAGCACAATGTCTCGTGTCATGTCATGCATGCATAGATCTTCTAGGTACAAGCCGGCATCTTGCAACTCTTGAAGCCCGCTTAATCTGCGGATATAGGAAACATGCAGGTCAACCCCTAGTGTCTGAACTTGAGGGAGCCAGAAGAAATTAGATCTGTTGATGAATATAACGTTAGGTAGACGTGATAATCATCATGCTCTTGGAGGCAAAAACACAAACATGTCCTTCGTTACATCAGTTTTTGTTAAACTGTTCACCATTGTATCGACCTGGACGCGAAATGTGTGAGAAATAATACTAGGAGGAGGTTATACGCGTGTATTGATACAGCGAGGGAACTTTTGATTAACTTGAGTTCTCTCTGACAGCTTCAACCGCTGTCGAGTAAAGGAGTCACTAAGCTATGCAGATTCCCTATACCTTGTAACTTTTTTGTTTCAACGTCTGGCATTAAAATAGATATGTAAAAAAAAAAATCAAGAGCGTGAGAAAATAAATAGCCATGCGCCTGGGAATCGCTATGAAACCGTTAAGCGTTCAGTTTAAGTTTAGCTTGACTGATTCTCTGAACCTGATTGTGAGCCGAAATCATCTCGAACTAACCCAGAGGTGATTTTGCTCTAATAGAGCTGAGGTGTTCTGTCTCTGCTGCAAAACTCAACTAGAACTCATGAGGGGGTGTTCTAGCAACGCGAGCAACAGTCGTGTGTGCCGCGGTAAAGGGTAAATGAACGATGACGTGAACTAAGAGATAATGTAAGCAGACTCAATCAATCAGACAATAATGATTTGAATTGTTTGAGATGTTCTTGTATGTCTACGTGTCTTGATTTTGGATGACAAAGAAGGTCTAAAAAATAAAGTTACCCCTGTTTGCTCGTGTCTTAGAATTAATTATACAGAAAGAAAGGTAGACTAATCGGTCACACAATGATGTTAGGCAATAAAGCACACACACATAATGCAAGACTCTCGAGATGCCTCAAGTCATGCAAACTTTTGCTGACACATGTTTAAGTAAATGCCGCAAGCAACTCACAGTGGAACGCCCAGGAAGAGGATGACATCTGATTCCTTCAGGTAGCGCATCTGTCCTTTGAGGAGCAGTTGGCGTCCCTCCCGCTCCACGTCGGAATCCGACGGGCCGAGGCACTCCAGCTCCACCACCACTTCCTGGATAGAAATCACCTGTCGAGAAATCATTGTTTAAGTATCGTTTTAAGATACAACGTTAAGCTTGTAGGTTATTGTTCTAAAACTTCGGGTTGACATCAACTAAACAGTGCAGTGTCATGCATCTGTTATCAGATCAGACGACTGCAGAGTACTCTCTCTTCGGAGTGACCAGTTCATGCTTGATGTTTCCGATTATTTTTATGCATCCTATTTGATTGCGCACTGTCACTTCTACACTTATCATACCATACTATTTTCTTCCCTACAGCAGAGTATGTAAAATCGCTTTCCCACGAACGCCATTGTCATTGTGCGATAACTGTTTTTCAGTACAACCACTTACAACTGTGTCACTCGGCTAGTGAATTACTATGATTGATTTAGTGAGCGTCTTGGGTCTACGTCAACCAGTCATCCGAGGTTAACAAACGAGGTAAAAAACGAAGTAAAAATAGTAAATGGTTCCCAGTGTTGATTCTTAAATAATAAACTCACGCTTACTTTTCTTAAAAGTCGTTATTGTTAAGGCACAAATCTTTACAGATACTATTTTGAATGCCTGATTTTTACCGCGCTTAAAAAACTTATGTTGTCTAAAAACTTTTATTGAAACAAACATGCTCTGAAACACCCAACACAGGCGTCGATGTTGTGAACTAGTTGTGACTGACTAAAAGTAAGCTATACAGACCGCTACAAACATGTATCACCCTGGTCGTGTTTTATCTCTATTATCTGCTAGATGGCCATTGGACGCTAGACGTCAGATTACCAAATGTAAGTAAATCCAATGTTGTCGATCAATGGGAGGCGAACTGACGATGAGGTGATAAAAGGGCCCAGCCCAAGCAGCGTCATTCTGAAGGTCGCGCATTATGCCCGCAAGGAGCCCATGAAGCTTCATTAATCAGGTTGAGCTTGACACCACCTCATTCTTCCGGTGGTGGTGGAGAATTGAGATCATATAGTTTGCAAGATTGTTACCATCGTTATTTTTAAATTAAAAGTATCGAACAAACCCCCCCCCCCCCATAAAAAAAAACAACGAAAAAAAGATTTTTTTTCTGTGAATTGAAAACAAATTTTTGCGTTAATATTTTTCACGTTCCAAAACAAAAGCAAAGGCAAAAAAAAATCGGTGTGGTTTTTAGTTTAGGGCAAATATAGGCCAATGTGAACGTACACGTCGTAGAAAGCAGTGTAGCGAATATACGTATTTTTAATTTTCATGTTTCCAGGTAATTTTCTTATGCATTGAGAACTCGGTAGAATCACCGAAAAGTTAAAGTGTTTTTGAGAAATTTTACACACGCATCAGCGCATAAAATCATTCCTCCATTCGTAAGAAAAATATTTACGCGCCCACACTAGGGTCGGCTGCCCCATTGTGATTCCTACGTTCTGAAGTGCGCAACCCGGATAGCCCCAAACAGGCCCGTTGTTTTTGTTTTAAACAATTTATGAACACTTTTCAGAATCGTTCTTCTAATATCTAGCATTTCTATAACAAAAAATATGATTTTTAACGATAATAGTGTCTGCAGAAGGGGGAACAAGGGGACAAAGGACAAACGCAAATCTCATCATAAGCATTAATTGCATTATCATCGTGATTTTTTTTATTATCTTTAATTTTTATGTTTAACATGTGAATATATGAACCTGTTTGAGTCTGTACGAAGCGCCATTCCTTTACTCCTGAACCAAACCAAAATAAAAAGCTTTTCCCCAAACCTAAAAAAAAAAAAAAATGGAACAAAAGGTTTTTGTGTTTGATACCCTGGTTAAATGCAAATTGGACGACGAGGAGCAGGGAAGCGCCCGGAGCCTCTCTTCTTTCGCGCCGCGGCGGAAAGCACACCAGGGGCGCTTCGATTCTCACTCTGAGTTGCACGAACTCTCCACCGGATGGCGACTCCCAAACCTCTCGGCGCCAACGGGTTTCCAGGACCAGGCGGAATTTTTTCGGTCACGCACCAGTCACCTAGCTGTGTTTGGAGGTTTGTGTTTGTCCTTTGTCCCTCTTGTTCCCCTTCTCCAGGGATTACTTTCGTAATTCTTGTCCAGCTCGCTTGCACCTTTGCGATTAAATGCATTATATTCAACTCATAACTTTTTTTTTCTTCTTTTTTTCTTTTCGAAATTGCATTGTTGTTAAAATTAGAGGTACACCTTCATCCTTCAAAATGCACCGCAAGTTGTCCCGATAGATGCAGTTCTTAATTAAAAAAGAGTGCCCCTGCTTCATTTTGATGTTAAGTCTCCTCGAGGTTGTAAACAGTGTTGTACACGTTCCTCAAAAAAAGGAAAGAAAGGTCGTGCCTCGTTCCTTGGGATTTTTGGAGCGGATTCCTATTACAAGTTCCATTTGTGAAAAGGAACTCATTCCCATTAAGGCCCGTTCACACTCTTGCGACCGAGTACGACCGAGAGAGACGAGATCTCTTAAAACTTCTTAATTTTTTTTTTTTTTTAGAACGAGGGAACACACTGGCATTGTGGCGCCATCTATGCGGTGACCCTGGAACTGCATTTCACAAGAGCGAAGGTTTTGCGGGATTTCCGAGGTCAAATGTGCGTAATACCCATAGAAAAGCTCGTTTATAACATTGACAAAAGTTTTTCGAGCCAAGAAAAAAAGGATAATGCGCGAGAGAAATAAAAAATATGCCGGACCGCCGAGTTTACACTGCTACCCAATAGATGGCGCCAGTGTGTTCTTTGGTTTAAGAAGTTTTAAGGAACCCAGGTTTAAGAGGTCGCAAGAGTGTGAACGGGCCTTTACAGTTTAAAAAATGCAACGTACCGTTACATATACGTTACATTTGTATTTTGCTGAATACCATATTCAATTAGATCAAACAATGTTTTTTTGTTTTTTTTTATCTATCTCATCAAGTGGCAACATACGAATTTGAATGTCGTGATGGAAGAACACCAGGAGCCCTAATCTGAGCAAACACTTGGCGAAAAAGTCCGCGAGAAATCGGGCGTCTGTAATTGGCCGGCCCCAAGGTCAATTGCGGCGTCGGCCAATCACGGCCGCCGGAATTCTCGCCGAGTGTTTTGCCAAGTGTCCAGATTAGGACCCCAGAGGAAGAAAACAAGCGGAAGCAAGGTTTCAGTTGTTGAAATATTCACCTTTACAAATCTCAGCTTTGGAAACTACTAGTCCTTCGTGAAGGTTGGATCCGGTGTTCAGTTTGAAGATGGGGGTCAAGGGGAGAGAGAATAAAGGCTAATTTTTGTGTATACTTTAAGTGACCAATGTCCGGGTTACATGGGTGCGTTCGATGTCTGGTAACCTGTTCTTTTGTTGTAACTGTAGGTCTCTTAGCGGAAGTTCAGTGATGGCTGTAGTCGGCCTTAGATTACTGGGTATGTGAGGATTCGTGGAAGCAAAGAGAGTAGGGAGTTTTAGCAGGTCGTTTCCACATGAACGGTTCGCCCTCCAACGCATCGGCGACGCCACTGCGCATGCGCGCGCGAGTTGTTCGGGACGTCGGGAGGCTCTTCTCGTTCGTTTCTCCCATTCCGGCCGCTGGAGTCGTCACCGCAACGCAGCCAGCACCGGTCACGACTCGGGCGAAAAAAAGATGGCGGTCGGTTCGGCGACTGCCGTCGCCGACCCAGCCGAGCGAAATTTGAAACTTTAAAATTCAGTATTTGTGAATTAAAAAAACAATTTCCAAATGCCGAATTTGAAGTTCCCGCGCGATCCGCGCCAGTGCAGTGAGTCAAATTTTGCGGTCTCCTGCGACTCGACTTTCTTTCGAACCTCCACCGTTGTCACGGCGACCCCTCCCCAACCGAGGAGGAGGTGAGGGATAGAAAGGCGCCGGCGGGAAAAAACCGGTCTTTCTCCGACTCGCCAACGGGCGCTGTGAAGTTTTCCGAAGGAGGGTACAAATCTAGGAAGCAACATCACACCGAACTCTGTAGTGCGTTCGCAATTGCGTTAAAAAACATGTTTTACGATTGCCGTTATTAAATGTTATAGAAATGTCACCTAGAAAGCTTCTAAATTTCCTGATTTTTGACGTCACCGATCAAAAGAAGCGAGGAGGTGAGCGCGGGAAATACAAATGCCAAAACTAAAAAAACGCGCGCGCGCGCGGGAAAATTTTTTTTCGCGATGCGGTGCTGTTAGTCTGCTTCATTTGAGAGGTTGAACCAAATCATTTCGAGGACTGCTCACAATGGTAAGCGATCGTGAATGCTTTGCACTACGCATGTTAGTAAATATTTGCGATCTGCAGGCAGACTATCTGCCGTGGCGACCACGAGCAGACGAAATGATTTGGTTCGACGGCACACAACGTGAACGATCGTTCAAGTTCAGGATGACGGAGACGCAACACATACCTTTACGGTCGTGTAGATACTTCTTTCTCCATCTAGCTTCGCAGTTCTTGAAATTCCGACCGGCAAATGTTACATCGGCCGTCTTTTTTACATCAGTCGTACGCCGGAAACACGAGCCGCCACCTCGGTGTCCGCCACGGATTTACACGTTGCAGAATGTTTCACATGTTCACCAGAAGATGGCGCCACCGTTATGCACTATCATCCCTATCATCATCATCGTTTACACGGTCGCGCAACTTTCAGGATTCGCTAAAGTATGCCAAATTTCACGTACGGTTTCACGGAACGGACCAGCTGTACCGTTCGTGATTTCGGAACCGTGTGCTTGAAAAACGACTCGCTAAAACTCCCTAGTAGCTCAGTTTGAGACGCCCCTCTTTTTACGTCTTTTCCCCCGACTCAAAGCTTTACTTTTTGCACCGGAGTCTTGGGCACTGAAAAAATAATCAATGCATCCACTAGCTCTTCTGCGCCATACTGTAACCAAGCGAAGACCCGACAATATAAACCCAACACCCCTGTCACACCGGCCCCCTTCACTGCTGTTACGCGGCACCACAGTTACCGCACTATACTCTCGGACAGCTATTTCAGAAGTGAAGAGTGCGCGTGCACTGCTTTGATCGCTGCTCAAGATGCTCAAGCGCACCTTTGACTGCATAGCCGCAGAATGTTGACCGCAAGTATTGTGCGTTAACTTTGGCTTAGCGTCACTGCCGTTAAGTGTGCCCGTGTACAGGGGTATGAGATAAGTTACAAAAAATGTTACCGAGACTCTGTTCTTTGTAATGATATGGCTTTTATACTTTTTTATAATTTCCCTGTTAAGAACAAAATAAATATTAACCCACTGTACGAAAAGAAAGGAACGCCATTTGCCGTTTCAGTAAAAATGTAACGATTTCCACTAATGCAAAAAGGAACGGCGGCTCCTGAAAGGAACAAGTTTGAGGAACGCCGTTCTGTGCAACACTGGTTGTAATCCGCTTAAAGAGGTTCCCAACGGTTCTAAGGAACGCGTAAAAAATAACCCGGGGTTCCTCTGGTGCAACAAGAAAAAGTAAGAACAAAACGCCAGCTTTTCTCCCGGTTGTTCTCCATTTTGCGAAGAAATACACACTTCCCAAGTTCTTTTTGAGTTTTTTTTTTTAGGTTGTTTCGCATTTGTGCTTTTGTAGACCACGCTGGGCATAAAATAATGCTACGCACAATACCGTTGGGGTTTGTGTACCGAATTTCAGTGGCATGTGGAACTATTTGTCTAGAACAAACAGGGCAGCGCATTAAGCCCCGGTTACAATGCTAATAGTACATTATACAAAAGACAGTCTGCAGACATTAGGGAGTTTTATTGAACCGTTTTTGCACATCCGATACGGTACGATGGGCACTCCGGTACGCACTGCGCATGTGCGAGTCTTCTGTAGTAGCGCATGCGCAGTTCGAACCGGAGGGCCCATCGTACCGTATCGGATCTGCAAAAGCTGTTCCCCTAAACTGTCAGAGAAGCGTTCCTTTTCTGTACGATAGGCTTGTCACGTTGGTCATACAAAAATTGTTTGCAGACATGATCGAAGCGTAAGGATGTACTATTAAGAAAACAGGACATTCGAGCATGCCTCAGACGTGTCGGTATATAATTCTTTTATCATGTGTGCAGGAAATACCGTTTTTTTTTTGCTGCAATGTACGAGCGGTGTGCGACTGTGGCTTTAATATGACATAGTCACGAGGCACCTCGTAAGGCCTCCAGAGGCTGGGGTGAAAAAAAAACCTAAAATACTCTCGTGTTGCAGAAAAATATGCGGAAAGAGAAAGTATTGGTTCTTGTCGTCTGTCTCGTCTTTGCTTTGTCCTTCTTTTTCGTCGCGCTGTTTTAAGCGAAGATACTCGTCAACCAACTAAATCAAACATACATTTTAGGAAAGGAGAATTTCTCCACTGAAACGTTTCCCTACCTGTTTTTTTTTTTCCTTTGGCTTCAAAAGAAAAAAAAACAAAACATCACAGATATATTTACCGCAGTGCTGAGTAGTTTAACGACATGACTACATTCCACCAGCTCGCCTCAACTTTGAATCTTCAGAAAGACATTTCGGTGCGCTGCTACAATATGTCAGTGTACCCCCCCCCCCCCCCCTTTCCCCCGCGTCCAATTTTAACGCCAGTCGCCTCATCGCTCGTTTTAATGGCGGCTATAGCTTATGGACGCTATAACCTAATAATTTCCTTCGCTTTCACTCACGCTGTCCCAGGTGAAGGGCACGGCCGGCCGATGCAGGCGGAACAGCTCGCCGACGGGAGTGCCGAGCTGCGCGCGCGAGGTGCCGCACACCAGCCTGAGTCTGGGACCGATCCAGGCGAGCTCGAGCCGCCGGTCCATCGCCAGGCCGAAGGGAACCACCCGCTGCAGCGACGCCCATCCCACGTCGGCGAGCGCGACGCGGCCCTGGACGCTCAGGCGCCGCAGCTCGCTCGCCTCGAAGGCCGCGTTGTCGAAGTTGAGCTGCAGCACGGCCAGGGAGCCTTCTGACGTGCTCTGCACGCTCAGCACGTTCACCTGCGTGCAGACATGGTCACGTGGGCGATGAACTGACCAAGAAGAGTGGCGAAACGCGTGTGCCCAAGATGTTTTGTTGTTTGCGCGCCGCATGTCGAGTGGTGGAGGACGTGAAAGCAGGAAGAAATGCCTTCGGAGGAAAACCTTGACCCGTTCTTACTTTGGAGTAACAAAAAAAAAAAAAAAAAAACTTAAATGTATACACATTTGTATTAGGGAATCGCCGTCGAACGGTTGAAGTGAATGTTTTCAGACTGATAAGTAAGTTGAAGATTGAAGTCGCAGTAACATATCGCTCGTACATCATATCAAAGGCACTGTGTTCGCTGTAGACATGATGGTAGAATTACTTGCGGACAAGACTCAAGCGTCATCGAGGAGTGTTTGCTTCATACATGTGCATGCTTCGCATGTGTTTGCAGAAAATTTGGGTATGACCAATATGACCGTGTTACATGAAAGAAACATGTCTCAGACGGTGTCTGCGTGCAAACTGTCTTTTGTATCATGTAGTAGCAGTGTGACTGCAACTAAAGAGGCGTGTGCCTAAGATGTTTTTGTTTTCGAAGTGAAAGTCACGCACGTTACCCCGAGCGGTGAAGAATGTCAAACGAGATGCGAACACATTTTTGTTTTTATGGGGACGCTGTAACACGATAAAAGTTTGATATTACTTGACAACTTGATAACCTGACCATTAGAGGGAAAACTTGACCCCTTCTTGCTTCTCTGAGCCGAAATAGCGTAAAATAATTGAACTGCCCTTTTCCGACCCAAACATCGCTAGGGAGAAGACTAAAGGGTGCTAAACTGCCGCTAATACAGTGTCTGTGTCTAAAAGGCAGTGATTTGAGAATGTCTTAAAAAAAACCTCGTAAAAAAAATGATCAAACAGGTATCTTTGTTTATTTACTTTTTTTAGTTCGAACAATAAGTATATTTAGTGCGACGAGAATGATTTCTTGGTGTGAAGAAAAAATCCCTTGCTGAGCTAAAACTGGCCTTTCCATTGGAACACAAATAACGATCTGCGAGAAACGCATAAAATTTCAACTACCGTATTTTCCGGACTATAGTCCGCGGACTATACATGTCTAAAAGTTGAAATTCAGGCTGTGCGGACTATCAACGCGTGCGGACTATACAGGAATTTTGTTTTTCAATATCGTTGATTATGACGAGACGAGACGGATTTTGTGAATAAAAGAGTATGTAAGTTATGATTTATGTATAATTCAAGCTTCTTTGTGAGCTACGAATGCAGTCATATGTCAAGGTGTGCCGCGTATGAGAAGATTTTCGTGTCGACTAAGCACCAGGTGCGGACTATGCACCGAGTGCGGACTATGCACCGAGTGCGGACCATGCACCGGGTGCGAACTATATAAGCAAAATCTTTTATTTTTGACCTTGAAGTTGCCCCTGCGGGCTATACACCGGGTGCTGACTATAGTCCGGAAAATACGGTATACGTATTTATTAGACCCCGCTTTAAAGGCGCGATGTCTTCACCCACGGGCACGTAAGAGTAAAGAGGTGTGAGTCATCTTTTACAGAATCAGGCGAAGTTATTTTTTTCTCCTAGAAAGCTAGAACAGGACTCAAACTGAATAACAGGCTGAAGTTGAGCTAGTTGGTACATAATTCAAAATTAAACGGTCAGCTAGACGATAGGGACAAAACACAGACTGGGAGAAACAGAAACAGAGACATACACACCGCTGACCATCAACTAAGACTTTATACTTCTTCTTCATCACTTTGACCCAAACATTCACACCTAAAGTAATGCCAATAAATCACCCTAAATTCTTACACTACACTACTAAAATAAATACTAAATAAAAATAAAAATAAAATTAATTAATTACATTAAATTATTAAATTTGGTCACTAACACCTCCCTGACCCAACCCACAAACCACCGCCAACACATATCCCTCTTATTCCCTTTCACGGGGCCGTTCCGCACTGCAAAAACTGTCTTTCTCTCTTGCTGACCGTGATGGAGGGCATGCTCACGCAGTCATCACCAGGGCCTCGAGGATCTCGCGCGCAAAGGCATTTCTGTGTCTTTTAACAATGGAAACGCTACTAAAACTTGGCCTGCACCCGCACGTGCGGCAATGGGCTGCAAGGTGCCCAGCCCCCGTGCCCTGCACTGACGCCGCGTGTTTCCTGACTCTGTCATTGATGCAGCGTCCCGTCTGCCCTAGTGCCACTAAATAAGCTCTAGTCTGCCCAATGCAGCAGCTCCCACGTGACATTGGAATGTTACACAACGCCGGTCTGGCACATGGCGTACTTAGTCCTGTGCGCAGTGTTGCAGGTTGGCTGGCGGTTCTTGGCCTGATTTACCCTGCGGCACATAGAGTTCCCTCTGTTCGGTGCAAAGCACACAACCCTGACACTCTGTCATGCAGCGATCTTTTTGAGTCGGTGGGTGACACCGTGGATGTAGGGGACTACCGCGAAGTTCTCTCGTGGAGTCTGTCTATCTCGCTCTGTACTTGGTGATCCTCTTGAAAATGTTCTGCATATCTTCTCACATACGGCTCCTAGGCTTCTGAAAGCAAGCTGACGCTAGCTTTCACAAACAGATGGCCCGGCTTCGTGACTCTGGGTATCCAGATGTCCTCCTAGGAGCCGTATGTGAAAAGATATGCAGAACATTTTCAAGAGGATCACCACGTATAGAGCGAGGTAGAGAGACTCCACGAGAGAACTTCGCAGTAGTTTCCTACATCAACGGTGTCACCCACCGACTCAAAAAGATCGCTGCATGACAGAGTGTCAGCGTTGTGTGCTCGGCACCGAACAGAGGGAACTCTATGTGCTGCAGGGTAAACAAGGCCAAGAACCGCCAGCCAACCTGCAACACTGCGCACAGGACTAAGTACGCCATGTGCCAGACCGGCGCTGTGCACAACATTCCAATGTCATGTGGGAGCTGCTACATCGGGCAGACGGGACGCTGCGTTAATGACAGAGTCAGGGAGCACGCGGCGTCGGTGCAGGGCACGGGGGCTGGGCACCTTGCAGCCCATTGCCGCGCGTACGGGTGCAGGCCAAGTTTTAGTAGCGTTTCCATTGTTAAAAGACACAGAAATGCCTTAGCGCCCGAGATCCGCCGATGACTGCGTGAGAATGCCCTCCATCACGGTCAGCAAGAGAGAAAGACAGTTTTTGCAGTGTGGAACGGCCCCGTGAAAGGGAATAAGAGGGATATGTGTTGGCGGTGGTTTGTGGGTTGGGTCAGGGAGGTGTTAGTGACCAGATTTAATAATTTAATGTAATTAATTTATTTTATTTTTATTTTTATTTAGTGTTTTAATTTAGTAGTGTAATGTAAGAATTTAGGGTGATTTATTGGCATTACTTTAGGTGTGAATGTTTGGGTCAAAGTGATGAAGAAGAAGTATAAAGCCTTAGTTGATAGTCAGCGGTGTGTATGTCTCTGTTTCTGTTTCTCCCTGTCTGTGTTTTGTCGCTATCATCTAGCTGACCGTTTAATTTTGACTCAAACTGAATCGAGCATCCAAATTGAGAATCTGCTCAACCAAGAGCAGAAGCGTCCATACCATCCACACTAAAAGCCACTAGTTAGCACATGGTGTTTGGAGTGCGTCTCTGACTGGTGCGTTTACCGCATCCTAAAAAAAAAAAAAAGTGTTTTTTCGATTTCCGCCTGGTGACGTCATACAAGTGTCACGTTGTCGCCTGCTGCTATACTGGCTGTGTGACATCAGTGATGTAGCAGACGACTGTTAAGCTGCATGTCACTCTCCGGCTGGACAGTCCACGGAAACTTCGGCAGTTTGGAGTTGGGACGCCGCAACGACAGGGACACTCGCGTTCTCTCGTGTTTTTTTTAATGCGAAAGTATTAACAGGCCCAGGCACGTAGCCAGGATTTTGTCTCGGGGGGCCACCCATGACCAAATGCTGTATGAGGGGTAGGGGGGAGAGGAGGTCCCAGCAAAATGGAAGATTTCGGGGGGGGGGGGGGGAAGGGGGGGGGGGCGGGCCCCATGGCCCCCCCCCCCCTGGCTACGTGCCTGAACTGTCCCATGGAGCAATGCCGGAGGCGTCTGTAGCCGTTGCCTGTAGCAGCGAAAAACGGCACCTGAAATTCCATTTTCCCATTGGCTGAGCGAAACGGCATCTAAAGTCCCATTGGCTGCGACGCGTCATATCAGATGCTTCGTCACGGAAGCCGGTGGGGCTGCTCGAGGCCAAAGCGGACGCGCCTCAGAAATAAAACACAAAGAAAAGCACAGCAACGCAGATGCTTCGTCGTGGAAGCCGTCGTGAAACCGGGGGGGTTCGCCGCGCCTGCGCAGTGGGGGAGCGGGATGTCACCGCCCAAGCGCCGTGTGAAAAAGGAAGACGTGGCGCGCTACTTGTACGAGCGCGCTGCGTGTAGGAATGCTTTCGCATTCCTACACGTAAGCAGTGTTAGGTGTCTTAATTACAAAAGCGCAAAGGACAAGGACAGAACACAGAATGAACAGGACAAGCGCTTTTTTTTAATGCGAAAGTATTAAAGCGCTTGTCCTGTTCAGTCTGTGTTCTGTCCTTGTCCTTTGCGCTTTTGTAATTAAGATGTTTAACCAACTAGCCCAACAGTTAATTTTAATTCAGTGTTAGGTGTCTCTGCCGAATTTTGCTCTCGTCCGCCAGACGAGTCGGGATCTTCTTTCCGGAACGTCTACGATCAATCGCCAGGGTCACGACATCCGACAGCACGCCATCCCGGCTTTTTTGACGTCGTTTTGTTGCTGCTTTAGAACCACCTTGCCAGAACAGGACACTAAACGCACTCGTCTGATACGCGTTCCAGGCAGCGTGGCTCCAACGCAGAATTGTACCTTAATTCAACTTAACTCAACTCAAGTGACTGTAGTTTAACAACTTTTCTGAGTGGTTTCGTAACTTTCAATTACATTTTTATTTCGGGAGTCAGTAGTTTACTTTAATCACATTTTCCGAGTAACTTCTACTCCAATTACAAATTACTTTCGAATTTTAGTGGTTGCTTTGCCTATCAACAAAGATTCCTGCACAAAAAGAGACAAGATGTTTGAAGATCAGCTGATATTTGCAAAGAGGGGGAAGCGTGTGGGAGAAGAAAGTGGTTTCGAGAGTCCGAAAAACCCCAACATTTTCACAAGCACCCAACTGACACAACACTGCTACGAGGGGGGGGGGGGGGGGGGGGGACAGACACGACGCAATAGAGGCCGAGTAACTGTGGGATTAGCGCCGAAGACTGGAGTTTCTTTATGTCCCGAAGCTCGAGGATCAAGACTGACCGATTTGAAGAAAGGACTGGTCCCGCTTCTTTCCCACATAGGAACTCTCGCCCACTACAGAAGGTGTACACACTGCATCCTCATTCAAAGGATGCAACAAAATGCAGCACCCGCTCTGAAGTTCATATGGTGCTCCCGTAGTTTTTGCTGTACTCGAAGAATTGCTTGCTAAAGGGCAACGCAAACATGAGCTCTTTGCATAGCTTTCCACCCAAAACTCAGAATATGCAGATCTTCAAAGATTCGAAGAACGTTCGAAAAACCTTAGTAATTCCCCCAACATTTTTACAGCGGAGCTGTTAAGGTCTAGTTTCCCCAGGATCGTGTCCGGTACCAAACAAATGTCGACACCCGTGGTCGACACAACACTCTGGTTGCCGCCGTTGCTAATAGATATCGGTAGTTGTCCGGAGTGTTGTGTTTACCGGTTGTCTGCTTGCCGCCGTCGCTCATAGATCGCGGCAACCTTTCCAGCCTCGGCAACCAGACAACTGGTTGCTGTCTTCGCTCATAGATGGCGGCAACATTTCTTCGGAGGAAGAAGACCGGGAACGGAACGAGCGGCGATGTGCGCAGCAGCGCGAATGGTTCCGCAACCGCCGCGAAGCCGCTATCGCCTAAAGATCCACTGCGTCGAGCGCTTCAGATTCTCTTCCGAAAGAAGAGCAGATCGCTCGGCAAGTAAGCCACCGCCGAGAACCGAAGCTACAGATCCGCTGCTCTTCCTTCTTCACGGGAGTGAAAAGGATGAAAGTTTTTACCATCTTCAATTCTCATGTTTAACGTGCGAATATATGAACCGGTTCGAGCCTGCACGAAGTGCCATTCCTATACCCCTGAACCAAACCGGACCAAATCGCTTTTCCCCAAACCGAAAAAAAAATGCAGGAACAAAAGGTTTTTCTGTGTGTTTGGTACTTTGGTTAACTGCAAATTGGATGACGAGGAGCAACAAGCGCCCGGAGCCCCTCTTCTTTCGTGGCAAAAGCACGCCAGGGACGCTTAGATTCTCAATCTGAGTTGCACGAACTTTCCACCAGATGGCGACTCCCAAACCTCTAGGCGCCAATGGGTTTCCCTGACAGCTCATCATTATTTTTTTATATAAAAAAATATAAAACAAGCAGTGCTGGAAGGTACTCCAAGTACATGGCACTTAAATTACTACTGTATAGAAAACGTGTACTTTACTTGAAGTACATCCTCTGAGCATGTACTTGTACTTTACTAACGTATGTTTCCTGGCACTTTCCGAGGAAAGTAAAACTACTGACTTCAATGCACATCCCCCGAATTTGAAAACAAAAAACTTTCAGCCTTTCCGCGCTTGTGAAGAAGGAGCAGCAGCGGAGCTGTAGCTTCTGTTCTCAGCGGTGGCTTTCCAGGCGAGCGATCTGCTCTTCTTTCGCAAGGGAATCTGAAGCGCTCGACGCAGTGGAGCTTTAGGCGATAGCGGTCTCGCGGCGGTTGCACAACCATTCGCGCTGCTGCGCATACCGCCGCTCGTTCCGCTCCCGCTCTTCTTCCTCCGAAGAAAGGTTGCCGCCATCTATGAGCGACGGCAGCAATCAGTTGTCTGGTTGCAGAGGCTGGAAAGGTCGCCAAGGCTGGAAAGATTGCCGCGACCTATGAGCGACGGCGGCAAGCAGATGGCGAACACATCACTCTGGACAGCTACCGCCATCTGTGAGCGACGGCGGCAACCAGAGTGTTGTGTCGACCACGGGTGTAGACATTTGTTTGGTGCCGGACACGATACAGGGAAAACTAGCCCTTAACAGCTCCGCTGTAAAAGGGGCATATCGTCGTGTGAAAACCCGCTCTTCCGAGACGTCATATGGTCACTTCTCTGAGTGAAGTAATTGCGGCTATAAGACCGACACAAATTAAGTGCCTCATAAGTTGATAGTGTCAAACAGCTCCTCAGCGAGAGTAAAACAACTACTCTGTGACGATTTGACTTTATACAATATTTGCTGGCTGCCATTTCCGTAAAAAACGGATGCACTCCGATTTTCCTGGAGCAATGCATACTAGTTAAAAAAAAAAAAACACTGTACACGGAATGAAAGGGCATCACAAAAGATTGTGTTAGAAGTACTTGTACTTTCCCTTGAAATTATGCATGCGTTTGCGTGCATGCTTTTTATGCAAAACTGCATGTAAGTGTCAACGGTGCACCCTTATGTAGGCCTACGGGCTGTTTAGCGGCACCTGAAAAGTACAATAAATAAATAAATAAATATTGTATTTATAGTACGTTACTTCAAGTACAACGCATCCGGTGTACTTACTACTTTATTTGAAGTATGTACATAACCTCTTATTTACTTTGTATTTTACTTCAAGTATTTTTTAGATGTACTTTACACAACACTGTAAACAAGCAAACACTGTTTAAAATCAAGCTCACGCAGTGCTAAACCTCAAAGTAAAAATTATACATTCGCAGTACATCATTGACCCCCCAAAAAGTACAAAACAATTAGGCACGCAGAAGCAGAATCAGCTATTAAAGCATTTCTGTGAAAAAAAAACTTGCCGATTCATATTTGGCTAGCACAATTTCGCTAACAACTCAAAACCTATGTAATTTCTTGTCACCATAAAATTAAAAACATATAAAAGAAACTTCAAAGGGTATTCGCTACTTTTTTACGGTAATTAGTAATGTTCTTAATTACTTTTCATTTGAGGAATTTCTGCTCTACTCAAATTACTTCTGAGGTCAATACTCAGTAACTTAATTACTTTTCTGAGTAACTTGTACGTGTCTGCTCGAGCGACTGGTTACGGAACCCACCACGAGATGCATGCCGTAGAAGCTCTTGGCCACCTGGACCAGTTGCCCGACCACGTAGAAGTGGAGCCCCGTTCGGTCGGACTGGTAGTGGAGCAAGGCTCCCAGGCGGTGCTCCTCGCGGAGCTGCATGGACGGACTGCGCATGCGCGGGTAGCTGAACCGGATCTGGTGGTGCAGGTTGTCCACTCCCCGGAGGAAGTCACGGAGGTGCCTCCCCGAGGCCCGGATGAGCTGGTCGTAGCCGTAGTGACTGAAGAAGCGGACGAAGCACCGGCCGAAGAAGAACAGGAACGAGTCCGCACTCCAGCCTGCGCGTGCAAACCATTCGCTTGGGAAGAATACTAATACTAATACTAATATTAATACTAATGCTTTCACAAACACAAACACTAATCCAAAAGCATCATTTGTTCATGTGCACAGAAAATAAACAAATTGATGAACGTATGAATGAATGAATACGCGCGCTAATACTCGCACCAGAATAACTGTCACTGCGGCACAGCTAACGACACGATATAAAAAAAAGCCTAGTTTATACTTCGCGACCTTTTTGTCTGAGAGATGATCTGATAAGTGGTGTAAGAATTAATTTTATCACGAGACTCGGTTGCACTTCTCTGGAGTGGAAGCATTCTTCCTATCCAGTATGACGTCCACAAATTGTAAAGGGGCCCGAGATCAGAAGAGGATAGTTCAATTAAGATGCAGTAAACCGAAATTGCCAAAGTGCATTAAGACCATGTTGATTTCAAGATGCATACGCTCGTGTTTGTTTCTACATGAACGAGCAACGCATGCCAGCGTGCGGTCGTGCGATCACTAAAGAGTGATGAGTGATGTGGTACATTAAAATCTCCATTTCAACAATTGTATACTGAACTGGCGAAATCTCCGGTGTGCATCGAAAACACCAGATATCATTTTTTAGAAAGACATCGTATTTCCTTTCTCTAAGTTCGTACTCCAAATCTGACTTTGACCTTGCATACGATCAGCGTCAAAGTTGAGACAATCGAGTTGACTTGTCCTTAATTCTTTTTTTTGTGTGTGTGTGAATATATTTAAATTAATAATAATAATAATAATAATCTTTATTTTTGGGTACCCAAAACAACCACATTATTCTTCTCATTTGTGCAGCAACACAAACAAAATCAGCAAGCAAATACATAGGCTCTAAACACGCTTACTAAAAATATAAAACCCGAAAACGAACAACCCTAAATATATTGTATTTATAGTACGTTACTTCAAGTACAACGCATCCGGTGTACTTACTACTTTACTTGAAGTACATCATCTCTCATTTACTTTGTACTTTACTTCAAGTACCTTTTAGATTTACTTGACGCAACACTGTAAACAAGCAAACACTGTCTCAAAATCAAGCTCAGGCAGTGCTAAACCTCAAAGTAAAAATCATACATTCGCAGTATATCATTGACCCCCCCCAAAAAAAAGTACAAAACAATTAGGCACGCAGAAGCAGAATCAGCTATTAAAGCATTTCTGTGAAAAAAACAAGCCGATTCATATTTGTCTAGCACAATTTAGCTAACAACTCAAAACCTATGTACTTTCTTGTCACCGTAAAAACAAACATATAAAAGAAACTTCAAAGGTTATTCGCTACTTTTTTACGGTAATTAGTAATGTTCTTAATTACTTTCCATTTGAGGAATTTCTGCTCTACTCAAATTACATCTGAGGTCAATACTCAGTAACTTAATTACTTTTTTGAGTAACTTGTACGTGTCTGCTCGAGCGACTGGTTACGGCACCCACCACGAGATGCATGCCGTAGAAGCCCTTGGCCACCTGGACCAGTTGCCCGACCACGTAGAAGTGGAGCCCCGTTCGGTCGGACTGGTAGTGGAGCAAGGCTCCCAGGCGGTGCTCCTCGCGGAGCTGCATGGACGGACTGCGCATGCGCGGGTAGCTGAACCGGATCTGGTGGTGCAGGTTGTCCACTCCCCGGAGGAAGTCACGGAGGTGCCTCCCCGAGGCCCGGATGAGCTGGTCGTAGCCGTAGTGACTGAAGAAGCGGACGAAGCACCGGCCGAAGAAGAACAGGAACGAGTCCGCACTCCAGCCTGCGCGTGCAAACCATTCGCTCGGGAAGAATACTAATACTAATACTAATATTAATACTAATGCTTTCACAAACACAAACACTAATACAAAAGCATCATTTGTTCATGTGCGCAGAAAATAAACAAATGAATGAACGTATGAATGAATGAATACGTGCACTAATACTCGCACCAGAATAACTGTCACTGCGGCACAAGTAACGACACAATATAAAAAAGTCTAGTTTATACTTCGCGACTTTTTTGTCTGATTAATGATCTGAAAAGTGGTGCAATAATTAATTTTATCACGAGACTCGGTTGCACTTCTTTGGAGTAGAAGCATTCTTTCTATCCAGTATGACGTCCACAAATTGTAAATGGGCCCGAGATCAGAAGAGGATAGTTCAATTATGATGCAGTAAACCGAAATTGCAAAAGTACATTTGGACCATGTTGATTTCAAGGTGCATACGCTCGTGTCCGTTTCTACATGAACGAGCAAGGCATGCCACGTGCGGTCGAGCACTCACTGAAACATCACGCGATGGTAGTACTTTAAAGCGTACCGGTCAACTACTTTTACCCGAACTGGGGACACTTCTGTGTGCAGCGGGCACACCTCGTTTTTATTTTTATAAAAAAACTACGCATTCTCTATGTGACACAATTTTTGTAGTCCTGATAATTTGACTTGACCGTCATAGATCAGTGAAATTGAGAAATCGATTTTTTGCGTGTCAGAGGCCCCTTATTTATTTTTTGTGAGTATATTTAGTTTAGTTATAATAATAATCTTTATTTTTGGGTGCCCAAAACAACCACATTGGTCTTCTCATTTGTGCAGCAACACAAACAAACAAAATCAGCAAGCAAATACATAGGCTCTAAACACGCTCACTAAAAAGATAAAACATCTAACACAAACATAATGCTAAGGGGCTAGAATATTATCATTCAAATCGTGACGAATGTGTTCTCTTTTTTTTTTTTTTAAGTCCAAAAAACCGGAGGGCTCAGACCATCTTAGTGAACCATCGTATAGCCCAGGGCTAAAAGGCCGGGGCCGGGTTGGAACCTATCGCAGACTCGGGGGCCGGAAAATATATAAAACAATATAAATGAGAAATTACTAAATAAATGAGCCTAAATAAGCATTTAAATGAAGAAATTTGAACTAGAGCCAACATTAAAAAAAATTTAAGCCGGATGAATACGTATACTTCTTTCTACGATTCATATGTTGATAGATGAGACATTGTAAAAGAATTGTGATCTAGAAAACTCATCAGGCGTAAAGCAAAACGCATAGGAACATTGGCTTATTCACACAGGGCAGAACACAAATTAGATTGGTAGATCTGCTGACGAAAATATGCAAGGGTTATGACGCAAGACACTAGGCCCGATATTCGTAAGAAGTAAACCGCTAAGGAATTTTATTATAGTTGCACAGGCACGAAGCAGGAAAGTACGAATATTAATGCTGGGGATGACGACGTACATTCAATATTACGGTGAAAGATTCCGCCGTCTTGTGCAGTTTTCTCTTATTCCTTACATAGTACCTTCGTTCACGCTTTTAACGCGCGTCGCGATGCCATTTTTAGCGCTTTTTTTTTTAATTTTTGCCGTTTGTTGCAGCGGGTTGCGGGCCGGGCGCGTGAAAAGACCGCGTCAGTCCGCGGGCCGGCCAGAGCGCCTCCGCGGGCCGGATTTCACCAGCGGGGCGGTGTTTGGAGACCCCCGCTAGTTATTTACAGAAGTACTTGCATCGCCGTTAGGCATTATTGCAGGGGCTGGGCTTTACAAAAAGAGTTCATTAAACACAACATAATACATTTCGAACACAACCGTTGAACTTCATCTTATCCTATACAGTACATCAAAACCTATTTAGGCACTTTTCTGGAAATTTGACAAAACTACATCTCTAGGAAACTCATTTAAATCTTCTATAGTTCTCGTAAAAAAAAAAAAGAAAGCCCAAAAACATCGGTACGACACGAATAGGGTCGGATTTCGTTTGCTGATCAACAGCTTTTTCCGATATATAAAATGGTTCCTGTAAAAACACGTTCCCATCGATTAGATTTTCATTGTCATAAATGTTATCTAAGAACCTTAAAGGGATTGTCCGGTCAAATTTTGTATTCGAGAAAACAATTGAATATCATTGTTATTGCCTCGAGACGGATCGTACGTGCAATATCTGAATTTTATATGGCCCTCTGCATGAGTAATTGAATTTATGCTGCTCCAATCGCATTCTAGCGCAAACGCTGCTTTCGTTGGCAACATTGAAACTCTGACGTCACAAAACGCAAAGCGAGCATTTTTGTCTGCCTCAGCGTGCTTCGTTTTTGTTGTTGTGCTCGACTTGTTTCGTAGTTGGGTGAGGTTTTTGTTGCGCGGTTGGGTGCCACAACCACCGGGCAGCAACATGCGAGCGAAGACATGACGTTCCACACTTTTCCGCGAGACGTGCAGTGACGAGCGAAGTGGATCGTCGCCGTGCATAGGGACTAGGTTCCCGTCAAGATCGAGCAGTGCCTCTGGATGGAGATCCCGCTTATGCAGCAATCGTCTCACAGAAGCGGACAGGAGGCTCGTAAGCTGAGGTGTGATGCTGTGCCAACGATATTAAACTACGTCCATCCATTCCTCGCCCAAATCGGATCAATCAATTTGATTATGCAGCGAAACCGAAACCAACAGCTAGGCCATCTGGAAACGATACCAGAAGTTGTATTTACCACGCGTGCAGCACGATTCTGTTTCACCCGCGTATGAAAATGAGCATGACTATGATTCAACAAGCTCGTCCAAGTCAAGTGACGACATGCATTTGAACGATTCGCCATTTGTCTTCGACCCGCGGACGTCGCCTCTAAGGGAACGACCCGCAGCCTCATCACCGATCCAATGGATCCGCTGACATGTGTACCCAGATGCTGCTTTGTGTACTTCGGTGCCGCTTCAGAGGCGAAATCTGCATCCTTTGCTTTGCAAGCGCTCCTAGTTCGATCGGTGGCCGTCGCTGTTGTGTCTGCGCGAAACGGCATACGTTTGCTCGAAGCTTATGGCTGTCTGAGAGTTATTTCCTGCTAAAAGGCGTGACTTGTTTTGCACATGCTTGGGAACTGCATTAAAAGAACCGTATTTCAGTAGGGTACATCCTAGGAGACTATATAATTCGAAACAAAATACAAGACATCCATCGACCAACGCTTGTTATCCCGACCATCCGACAAACCTTTGCGTTTTGTGACGTCACGCAGCACCTACGGATGTCAGCCATTGACACTGGCGAAATTCGGTGTACAGTTTCGTACATAGGCTCATGAAAGGTTTAATTAATAACGGGCGATCATATATAAAAATAAAAATGACGTTTGTCTACATGAAGGCTCCCTCGACTTAACGAGCGCAAGAACTTAAGTACTTCCGGTTTCGACCGGACAATCCCTTTAACCTAAAAGTCATTTGGCGTTCACTCAGTAATACCCAATGTAGGTCCCCTTTCACGCTGGCGACACTAGCTCCAACGCGCTGTCCACAAACAAGCCCCCCCCCCCCCCCCCCAAAGAGGTGTGGGCAAGCGCGCAGTTCCAACACGAGGTATGGGCAGTGCGCGTGCGCAGAAACTGGATTTGCGTCAAGTGGACCGCCTGCGCATGCGCCCTGCCAATAGCAGCGCCAACGCAGCAGTGTGACATCAGGGCCGGTATTCACTGGCGGTCATAGCTGCGTGCTCGACCGCTGAGCGCGTGCTGATGGCGAGCTTCCAGTTATTTTTGCAACGAGCACAACGTCACTCGCAAGCCACCTACGTTACTGAGATGTAATATAGGGTACCATTGAGATCGGTGAGGTGCCGCTCGTATGCCGACTCACCGGTCACGCGAGTGGCGCAGGCCTGCGCCAGCCTCGTCATCGAGTCGTCAGGGTAGGTGCGGTGCGTGGAGAAGACGCAGTTTCGCATCCCCAGGTCGGACAGCGCTGCCTGCCAGAGGGACTCGCCGAATTCCGCCCGTACAAAGTGCTGCACGCTCTCCAGCAGCATGCCGTACATGCTGTCTCGGGGCGCGCTGTCGCCTCAGGCCGTAGCGCCTTGGGCTCGCACGCTGAAACACACGAATATATTAAATTAAATATTTAGAGTATATTTATAACGCACACTCTTCCCCGGAAAGTATGAGCTGAAACACGCGAACCGCCCTTTTTCTGCGTCTGCGATTCCCAGATGCTATAAACCCCGAGACAAGGAAACGAAGAAAGAAAAAGAGGTAGAAAAGAGGGGTCAGCACAACGACATCTCAAAACTGAGACGTTGTTCTGTTGTCCCCCTTTTTTTCTCTTTTTACTTGTTTGTTTTCTTGTTTTGGGGTTTATAAGTATAAGTATGATCGTTCAGAAAGTCTATGAAGTGAGCAACGTAAATCAATTCGAAGGTAATTTCCCTGAAGTTCGCTGGCTGCGTTCGGTGGGTGTATTGCATCCCAGAACACGACCATTCGAAGGTACATGCGGCGGTGCTCGGATTTCCATGTCTGAGGGATCCTGTTACACGCTAATATTTCGGTTTTCGTGCATGCGGGTGTTTTCGGTGAAATGAATTCAATTGGTAGTCAACCAGAGTAGCGGTTAAACGCCCATTAGCTCCTATCGAAAGAGGCCCCACCCACCGTTTTGTAAAAAATAATATGTCGGGATGCATTGTATGAAGCGAAAGCATACGGACGAGCCGATTAAGAAACATCATAATCTAAACCCTGAGACACGAAGAAATAAAAAAAAAAACAAGATGTATTTATTTTGATCTATTTTAGCTCGATGGGGACTTGATGTTAACGGGGAAGAGTTACGACATTTTACTTCGCAAACAACTGAGGGTAAAATGTTTGATCCCATAAGCAGTTTGTAAGAGATCATATTATTTGCAATAATTGAGTGTCACGCGTGCTTTTTTTTCGGCCTTTGTTGTCAATCGTTCGTTAGCCTCTTGTTTGTAATCCAGAGTTGAAGAGCTTGAAACTGGAGTGAAGAAAATTAATGTCTCCAAAAAATTGACCAGCAGCAGACCGAAATAAAAACAAAAAGCCTCGTTTCTTCAAAACAACACTCTCTATTTCTTCCCGTAGACAACAATTCCAAAGGAACGATTTCAACTGTTCGAACATTTGGCAGAAATAGGTTTTCGAGATCTTGCGGTCTACTTTCTTGAACGACAAGAAAGCCGAAGCGCCCAGAAGACAATTTAACTCGTTCGCTGCTAACTGACAATTCAATAATTCTGCTCCCGCAATATTTAAGGAGAATTATTTTTCCTTAACCTTTTTCTTAACGCCTTGCCGCAACCTACAACTCACAATTTACAACCTCTGCGTGGTAATTTCTTTCTAGGTCTACATTCTTATAAGAGGCGCTTAAACAGAGACTTGGGAAGAGTGGATGCTTTCACGACATTGACTGCTGGCACCTTATGACAAAAGATGGCGTCTTGTCCCAAAGGAAGAGGTTTGTGAAGACGTTGGCAATTATCTTAGATACATTTTGTTAACATTCAGCGACGTTATAATGTTCCAGCGTCACCAACTGGCCGGGAAATGTGGGGACAGATAATTTTAATGCTTGAGTCATCCGTTACAGATGACTCGAATTCAAGTCAGTTCATGACCGGTGTTTGTTGTTCGTTGGCGTGTTGAGACGAGAGCCACGAAACATGATCGATTCGAAATGTCCGATGCGCAAGATCTGCATCGAGAAAGTCCGAATGTTCAGTATGATTATGCTGGCCCTCTCTGGACGTTAAACATTTACGTTCACACTGTTGCGTATGAGTGCGTTTCAGTGGGTCGGAGGGAGTTTAAGTGCATTTTACTGCGTTCGACAGCTTTGCGTCGAGAAACGACGCACAGGGGCAGCCGTGTGTCGTATGAAGTAGAGTTCCTGTATAGGAGTCAGAGTTGCGCGTTCATCCCCGCAGCGCCAGCTTTCCTGCAGGGCATTCGGAGTCTGTTCCTCACGTGACTGAACTCGGCGAATAGCGGCGCCGCGCGTTCGAGCCGCGCGGCGCGCTCAAAAGCAGGGGAACGTATGGGGGAGATCTAAACCGGCCCAGGGGTGGGGATTGAGGGTGCTGCAGCGCGAGCTTTCGCTCCACGTGCTCCGAGCTGGTGTGCGATAGCCCACTCAGCCAACGAACCCCCTTAACGTCTACTTTCCTGCAAGGCATTTGAGTCGTCTCCTCTCGTGATCGGATCTCGGCGAATAGCGGCGCGGCGGCGCGTGGAAAACAGTCGCGCAACTCTGGCAGGGTGTCTATACAGG
Organism: Ixodes persulcatus; assembly: GCA_013358835.2. NCBI lineage: Eukaryota > Metazoa > Arthropoda > Arachnida > Ixodida > Ixodidae > Ixodes > Ixodes persulcatus. The sequence goes on from JABSTQ010011203.1 coordinate 855,550, forward strand.
AACTCTAGCATGAAGCATGGCGAACATACTTCGTTTCGCCGAAAGTCCAGATGCAGCCGACGCTACGAGCCTCAAAAACGCGTCATCATTGTGTTTGTCATGTTTCTGCACGCGTTCCATCATCGCTAAACCAATCATAAACAGAAAAGTGACAAGCGCTTTTCACGCTGCTTGATTGGTCTCATTAGCTCGTAGCATCGTCTGCGTCTGGACTTAAGCTGAAACAAAGTGTAGATGTGTGGGAACTGGAGTGCGAATCGAATATCGCAGTGCCATCGCTAACGTCAAAACTGCTAAGGAAACTCAATGTCGTAGCTATCTTTTGCACGGCGAAGGTTATGAATGGCGCAGGATTACTCGGTTTGAATTACTATCTGCACATCACCAGTGGTAACCAATTCAAGAAGTAGCGTGTCGCACGACATACGAAGAACAGATGACTCGGTGACCGCTGCCGCCTCTCGACGCAACGCCGCCAAACGCACTCAAGCGCAACTGTGTGAATGCGCCTCTAGACACTGTCCCGCGAGATAGCCTATTCAGGTCCACAGAAACGAAAGACGTCATTACCCGTCCCACGTCGACGCTCCGAGAAGCAACCGCTTGAGACGATCAGCCGAAGATCCCAATAGACGAAGTGGCGCCAACGGGGACTCGATCTCGACTGCCCGCGGCGGCCAGTGGTCACATCGCCGTGACGGCAACACTGTTTTCCGAGGGATCTGAGCGATGCGCGAGCGCACCCCTCCTCCTCGGGACCGCTTCCGTTTTTTTTCCCGGCTCCGGGTCTTCCCTTGGCTACGACAAACCTCTACAACGAGTTCCGACTTTTTCCCGTCGGTTCTATACTGAGAGAAGGCAACTCTGTTATTGTTCCCCTCTCGCAATTTATAGACTTCCCTCGAGTTCCGACGGACCGCTAGAGGTTGTCCCCGCGCGCGCAAAGTGTCTCATTTCCGGAAAACCCGCGTTCGTTTCACGCTTATAAACAGCCCCGGTGGCCGATATACGAAGGCAGCGGCCTTGGCCCGAGCGGCGGGAAGATCTCCTCTTTTTTCCTTCTCAACTCTCCCTCAACGCCCTTCGGGAGCCGCTGACGCTCATTGGGATTTATCGAGGAGCCGGTCTGGCCGCTTCGATTGAGATCTCTTCTCTGTCTGATTGTCTTCTTGACAAGCACGTGAGCGCGTAAGAGAGTCGGAATATTCTCAGGAAATTATGCTGACGATCATTGAACAAGGTGATCAAAAGAAACCAAGACGCATGTGTGAGCGCATTCACCAAACAACTACAATCAATATTTTTACAACCACAATGAATGTAAATGTAGGTTTTTTTTGGGTGTCAACAATGAGACGTCTGAATTTTATCGTGTATTCTGAAAGAAAGAAATAAGGATATTACATATTGATTAACAAATATAAGTCACAGTACATATCAAGTTAAAGAAAATCAATACACTTCTACCTGCGCCCTGTTGGTGACGACAGTCCGTGCTCCGTGTTCTACCCAGGTCTGTTGCCACATGCTCGTAGTGATGAAATCGACAGCTTCCAGAATACGGGCTGCGAGAAATCGAAGGTCTCGCACTGTAGTGGCGCTGTGTCTCCGTGGCTGGTTTACCAGATTCAGCTCCTGCGGAATCTGCAACTTTTTGACAAAAGGGCGCAACCGCTTACAAGAGACTTTGAGCACTGTTCCTTAACTGCAACTCTCTTAAAGTCCGACAGATTGACGTCCTCGGACTTCGAATAAACGATTGACGGACCTTCTCTACCCGCTTGTCGGAGACATGTTGCCGGTCTCCCTTGTGCCTTTTCAGGACATTCTCAGTCGCCGGAAACTTGAATTGCCCATTATTATCCTTTTGGAGTCTGGTGCTGCTTTCTGATCAAAAACGACGAAGCAAACTTTGCGTGCTCACAATGAATTTAAACTTAGAAAGAGAGAGAGAGAGCGAGATGTTTACGTGAAGCGACAACAGCACCCCGACTCTGGCCCGCGAAGTAGCGTAAACATTTCAGAGAAAATTAGAACCCCTAAGAACGCAGGAGACTCTTCAGAGATGAAAGAAGTGCGTGCTTATTTTTAAGAACTTCCGAAATCCGGGCGTTTTTTCTTTGACGTACTGTATATCTGACTCGGTCAAGTATACCGCGCTGCCATGTCCATGTAGTTACGGGTTTTATGCAGATTGGTTACCCTGTTATACACTTTACGAAAAGACATCATGGAAACACGCGAGACATATCTCGTGAACTGGTTATTGCAGAACTATACGTGGCATCCTAATATCTAGTTTGGGGTTTATTAGCGCTGTTTCAAAGTATGTTGCACGATATTCATCTAAAGAGGCGCAGCGCCGGCGAACAAAAATGGGTCCGTGCGGGCAGAAAGTGAATTTATCTGGTTTTCTCTTTCGTCGCAAAATGTATTGCCCGGCTTCCCAATGTATACGAAATATTTATCTTTACAATCGAATATTTTCCCCGCTCCGTCATCCCCACGACCCCTTCTGTGGATCCAATCTGACAAGGTTCGAATAGGACGCTGACTGATGCGTTCCGTGGCCCGTCGGCGAAACCCCTTTTCGACGGGTCATTTTTCTCCCCACGATGCTGGATTTGCGAAGAAGAGAACGCCTTCGTTGCAGGCCCGCAATACAAGTCGCAAGGGTTGTTCGGGAACCCACAAATTCGATTGTTACAACTCCGGAAGAGATGTGGATGAAAGAGCGGAGCCATCTCAGACGCCTTGCTGCGAGAGAATGCCTGCAAATTCCAGAAGAAAATGTGTTTGAAGCTTGGTACACAATTGTTCAGTTTTATGCCAACCTGAGAGAGTGATCATGTTATTTGTCGCGTGCGCGGGCCAGACATTGTACTGCAGTTTTGTTCAGACAGAGTCGCTAATCGTCGATAGAATTACTTCTTTGGTACACCAACATCCGTGCGAGCGCACGTCAAAAAGGAGTGCTACGAGAAAAATCTTAAAAAGAAATATTTTTATCCCACAAAGTCTCTATTCGACAGAAAGCGGGCAAGGCTCGCATCTTGTAGAATTAATGAACAAAAACTCCGGCCGCAAACGAGAGAGAATTTGTGTGTTCGTGTCGTTATTGCTTCCTGCAGTCTTGGGGCTGAGTTATGCCCAGTAATCTCCACCAGTTCGTTTGGGCCATTTCTGTTAGTAAAATATTCTTACAGCTCAATGCTGTTAATTTCACCCTATGAGAGTGATTCTACATAATGTATTAAATTATTAAAAATAAATAGCTTTACATGCTCATCATAAAGTGAAAACGTTTATAATCATCCAAATACAGTCATTTGTCAATGTCACTCTGAACGAAAAAAAAGAGCGTCGAGATATTTGCGGCTAAGACATGTTTCACAGCCGGCCGGCAATCTCAAAACACCACGAAAGGACAGAGCATCGCTTTCGAGAGCAAGCAATTCATGTGTCATAAACATGCGCGCTGAAAATGCACCAGTCCAATAGCTTTTTACTGAACCACAAAGCGTTCCCCACATTCAATTCTCATGTAGACAACATCGGAAAACACTAAATTTTTTCCCTCATCCCACAGAAATTATCTCTGGTTTCTGCGTGGTGACTTCTTGTGAAACATTGGTTCTCCTCCTGCAATGACTATACTTCGTTTCACCTTATGTTGTACCGCAGCGAAGGCTAGAAGCGCGAGCTCATAGCGTTGGCAGCCGCTCTTAAGTCACGAGAGCTTGTGCCGCCGAGATGTGCCACAGAGCAAGGAGCTCGCGCTTGTAGCCTTTTCTGCGGTACGTGATATGGTGAAACAGAGTATAATATTTTGATGTGCTTTCTTTAGCACGAGTACGAACGCCCGCGCTAAAGGGGTGCTATCAAGGGGCGCGCACGCACGAGTTCCCTGTCACAGCGTTGTCTGCGAAGCACTTTATTCAAAGAGGATACGAAATCGGTCTAGGCACAATCGTATACCTACGCTCAGTTGCGCTCAACTTTAAAGGGGTCATGAAACGATTTTCCTACTTCTTCCTCCTTAGCTTTAATCCTCATCTCAAATGCGAATTGTGAAATCACGTCGTCGTGACATTCTGTGGCACCGGTGCCATGACTCCTAGCTTCCATCCTGCTTTTTAGGCACACCATAGAACTTGTCATTCACCAGTGACGATAAGTTCCGTCAGGGCACTCATTGGCCACGAACGCGAATCCAAATATTCGTCGACGGATTGACTGCTGACGAGCGCATACGTCCGAGTGACGCAGTTCGCGTGTCCAATGCGTGAGATGGGCTCGGCTGACCTCAGGTTGGCACCGCTGACGCGCTGCGGGGTCCGCGGACGTATCATAGTGAAAAGGCGGAGAGCTTTCGAAGGAAAGAAGGTACAAAATAGTCCGCTATATTTTCAAATATTCGTACCGAAAGTCAGGCTTTTGACTTTCTACCATTTTTCTTTTGGCCCACTGAACGTTGTGCTATCAGTAAAATTCCAATATAAATTGATTTATTCCAGCTCGAAATTCGTTTCATGGCCCCTTTAAAGGGACTATAAAACTATATTTGGCTCAAACGTTACGCATGTACTGATGTAGACGGACACAAGTGGGACACAAGTATTTACTCCCACGCAGACACGCTGAATTGGAGGCGTAATTTTAAGAATGAAGCGGAATTATAAGTTCCTGTATTTTCTTCTAGCAAAGCTTGCAGACGTAGTTGTGGGTGTTTCGGTGTTGACATAGTCCCCGAGATCACCCAAGGGTGACATAGCCGAATAAGGCTCATGCATTGGAAACGAACACTGCGTGAGCATTTGACTTTGGTAGGCTATTAGGGAGTCTTAAAATAGGGGGCTCCAACGATAGGCGGCCCCTAAGAAATATGGGCTCACCACTGCGCATGCGCCGAACCCTAGCCATGTCTTAGGCAAGCGTTCGCCCCTAACGCAGAATTCGCGAGACCCCTAAGGCAAACAAACATGGCGGCGTCCTGCATCGCTCGCTTCAAAATAAAACTATAGTGGTGGCTGCACTATTAAAGGGGCGATACAACGATTTTTGTACTATGTGCAAATACCGCTTAGAATGAATCCCTGAAATTATTGACCTATGAAACACGTGTTCATTTTTCACCAGACGCAATAAAAGTCACGGAAGAAATTAAAGAAAAATGAGACATTTACAAATCTCTGTAATGCGAAATTAGAGCGCAACTCTTGAGGAGGAGGAGGGGAGGGTATGCCCCTCCTCCTCCTCCGTAACCTCTCCTCCTCCCCTCCTCGTCCCCTACTCCTCCTCCTCCTTCATCCCCTGCTCTCCCCTTTTCCTCCAATTCAGTTTCCCCGCTAAATTTAGCGGGGAAAATGACGTCACATGACTTGGTATCACGTCACCTAAGAACAAATTAAGTTTCTGCACTAGATTTAGCGGGAAAATTGACGTCACATGACCTCAACACCAATTAAATTCCACGCTAAATTTATCGGGGAAACTAAGTGGTGAATTGGTGTTGAGGTCACGTAGCAGAAATTCAATTGGTGTTGAGGTCACGTGACGTCAATTTTCCCACTAAATCTAGCGGAAAAACTGAATTTGTCCGCTAAATCTAGCGAAGAAACTGAATTTCCCCGCTAACTTAAGCGGGGAATCGAATTGGTGTTGAGGTCGCGTGACGTCCATTTTCCCGCTAAATCTAGCGCGGTTACGCCGACGCCCACCGCGACACCGACGCCGCTCAACCCGGAAACGGGCGCCTTAGAGCTGCGCTCTGACGAGCAGCGTTCATCCCCTCAACTCACATCCAGAACAAGCGGCCAGGTGATCTGGAGCCGATTAGATGTCGCCAATGTTGATCATGGCCACTTGCTGGGGTTAGCAACGCACAGGACACGGGCTCTGAGTTCGAGACAGTGTTATGGTTCGGCTACTGTCATCATTTCAGTAACCGGACACGGGCCACTACCCGAATGCTTGTCGAGCTATCGATTATCACGAGCCCAAATCAAGTGCTCACGCAATCGTCGGGTTCAATCTATGAGCCCCATTCAAACGCCGTCACTGGGGGAGACTGCGACCCCCAGCTACGTCATCAAGTTTTGCGAGGGAGATATTGAAAGAAAACGCTCGCTTTTGTCCTTGAAGTCACACCGCGTCAAAAGAGATTTTTGGTTAGGGGCGTTGCGTGCGAGTATACTTGGGTCCCAATACTTCCAGTAAGCTAGTGAGCTCGTGCAAAGAGAAAAACATACTAAGCTCTTATCGTTGCACGGCCCCTTTAAGCACGTTCATCGCCAATAAGTGATGTAGCAGTCTTTCGCTTCGCCTTACCTCACTTAAATCACAAAGTATGAAGGATGATCCCGCTCTGCTTTCTAGCGTCTTCTGATTCTGGACCTTCCTAACCCTGAATGTACGTGGTAAAGGCTGAACTCGAACAAGTGCGACCACCGGACGTTCCGAATCGACCATCTTGGGCCCGTGTAAATCCACCGGGTAAAGCGTTGCAGAGACTGGGCGGATGCGTCCTAAAAAACACGTTTTCTGCCCGTTCGCCGTCACACGCCGCCCGAGAACGGCTCCCTTCTTATTTTTTTTTTTTTTATTCGCTTTGTTACTTTATTTTGTTGTTGGGTCCGACTGTTCTCTTCTTTGTAACGATGCCGACCGTGGCAACCGTTCTGGTTATACGATTGGCGTTTGTTTTGTCACGCGATGATATGGTCCGACCGATTAACCAATGAGTTTGTTAGAATGGTGTCACGAGGTATAAAATGGCGGATCAAATAAAAATAATAAATGCAAAGAAGCGCGCAGTTCTGCTCGTTTAGCCCCCTCGGCGCTTTATTCTTCCAGAGGCGAGCGTCGCAGTGCCATGGCGTTTAACTTGCGCCGTCTTCATGACGCCATGAAAGACCCTCTTGAAGCAATTAATTTGCTTCAAGGCATGGGCCTACTCCTGGGTTCTCGTGCGTGCCCAAAGTGCGAATCTGCGATGACGCTGCAAGTCCGCGCTAGATCTGCGGATGCCTATTCGTGGAGATGCGGTGTGTGGATGACTCTTGAGGTGCCCAAGAGGAAGCCGGTCAAGGTTCAGTGCCGGGGCGAGGTCTCGGTACGGAGCGGTTCCTTTTTCGAGGGATCGCACCTGACGCTTCCCCAACTCATGAAGATCATCTACCTCTGGTGCCAGAACCTACCGTGCGCCGTCATTCAGCGGGAGACTGATGTCGCAAGTAAGACAATAACTGATTGGACGAGCCTTTGTCGGGAGGTTGTGGTAAATGCCGTCTTTACGCATTCAGAGATGATTGGCGGCGAAGGCGTGACTGTAGAACTAGACGAGAGTATGTTCGGGCGGCGAAAGTACCATCGCGGGTACTTAAGGCCTGGCCAGTGGGTTTTTGGCGGTGTGGAGCGTGGCAGCGGGTGCTGCTTTCTTGTTCCCGTGGAGACCTGTGACGCTAAAACCCTGCTAGGGCCAAGTGGGTCCGTCCTGGAACAAGAATAATCACTGATTGTTGGGCTGGCTATCGCAAGCTTGCAGATGACGCTCGCTTCACGCACCTCACCGCTAACCACAAGCTGCACTTTATCGACCCGAACACTGGTGCGCACACCAATACGGTGGAGGGCACCTGGGCCCACGTCAAAAACTCTCTTCCATCTGGACGGCGCGAGAGCCACCATTTCACTGGTCACCATGCAAAGTTCATGTTTTGGAGGAGAGAGCAGGCGCGCGGAAACACTGATAGATTCCAGTCGTTCGTCGCCGCGGCCGCCAAAATCTACTTCCCCGACGCAGACAGGGACCTTCCCTTTAGTGCGGAGGACGAGGATTCTGACGGCCCCGGTGACTTCGAGTGATCCGCTGCGCTGAGCCCGTCGCCCGCCTGCGTGCATAAAGTCGACTTATACGCCAATTGCTCGTCAAGTGCTCGTTACATCAGTTATAGGTTCTGGTAGCGGTCTAAACGGCCCTTTTCAGGGCCCCCATATTTTGCAAACGGAGCTGTGTTTTGAATGCGGCACCCCGTGTCTCTGTAAAAAGTTCACAGGAAAGACCCAGCAAAGGTATGTGGTCCCCAACTTGGATATCGCGTGTTATGATTCAAATAAAAATTGTTCTTGCTTATTTCACGCCTTTGATTCCAATAAATGCCGCCGTTGAAGTCGTCCCGTGGTGCTGTTGCTCGCCCATCCGCCGTCGGCGTGCCTCAGCTTCGTCGTCTTTGCTAGCGGCGCACCGGCGAAGGCGGCCTTTGATCCGAATAAATGCCGCCGTTGCAGTCGTCCCGCGGTGTTGTTGCTTGCTCGATCGCCGTCGGCGTGTCTCAGCTTCGTCGTCTTTGCTAGCGGCGCACCGGCGGAGGCGGTTGATCTGACAAACCGCGTTCGGCTTTGGCTATCATACGGCGTTCGTAAAATGGCGTCAGCTGTTGCTGGCTTCACGCGGCGGTACCGTGCGTGCTTCTATTCATTCGGCGTTCGTTGCCATGGTGACGGCGAGGAAAGCAGACGAACTTTATGTTGCGGAAGAACGCTGCGGCGCAGCGATACCAGGTGCGTTCTAAGGCCCTTCCCGCATGCTTTTCAATGGGCGGAAGGTGAACAAAAAGAGTTCGAAATAAGGACTTAACGCAGAAGGCTGCATTTCTCCAGCGCCTCATAATTTGACGAGCCTTGCATGAAAAGCATGTTTTTAGACCGGAGTTTGGAGATAGTTTTTTTTACAACAACATGGGTCTAAAGTATCAATGTGCCGTGTCTTTCAGCAAGCAGTCGCCCAGCCTCTGCAACGCTTCACCCGGCAAATTTACACGGGCCCAAGATGGCCGATTGGATTTTGGATTGGAAAACCTTTATTGTTGGCTAGAGTTTCAGGTGGGTATGCTGATCTTGCTAGGTGGCCGTCATTGGAGACTGGCGGCGACCTCTTGGAACTTCCGGTGACCGCATTCGCGGAGCGGGGAAGCGCGATCCAGCAGATAGACCTATTGCTAAATTATCCAGAAATTATCCGCACGCTCTCGCCATCCCCGTATACAAGATTCGAAGTAAACAAAAAGAAAATAATGTGCTAACGAACGCGCGTGAAAGATGCCATTTTATTTTCATATTTACTTCGAATCTTTTATACAGGGGAGGTGAGCGCGTGCGGCGCGTAGACCTACATTGACAGCATTCACGTTGATGTTTGGTAATTTAGCGATAGGTCTATTGCCATAAAGATCAGTGGTTACTGTTGACACGAGAGCGCCTTGTGAAGGAAAATTACAAAGGCGCATATATATGTTTGAATCCTATTGATTTGGACTTGACTTCGAACATCCAAACAGTTATTGATTTGTAAAAAAAGAAAAACCGGGTAAATTGGGTTTTACCTTTCCCAATATTGTGACACAAGCAAAACAATGTTTGTTAAAGAAATGCCTCATTCTCAACTGTTCGAAGAGAATTGTGATGTCACAATTTTTGCTTGATCCCGACCTTTTCCAAACATAAAGCCATCCGTTTGAGATACCGATGTATGAGTGATGTTTTGGAGTTCGTAGCGTCCTGTTCAACACTTCTGCGGCCTTATATTGAGAAATCCAAATTTCGGTTCAGCATCCCTCTAAGCACAAGTATATTACGTTTTCTTCTTTTTAGTTTCCCCAGGATCGTGTCCGTCAGCAAACAAATGATGACACAGATTGTGATGATTATGATGATGATGCTGATGATGATGATGATGATGCGGCTTTTCCCTTTATACCGGGCGAGCTCGAAGAGTATTCGTGCCCTAGCCAAAAAACCCTATAGGAAGTATTCACTGGCGGCCATAGCTGTGTGCACAACTGCTGAGCGCGTGCTGATGGCGAGCTTCCACAGTTCTTTTGTAACGTGCATTTTGCACCCTCAAGATTGCCTGTTTTAGCAGCCTATTAATGTGGGCTCGTTCAGAGCATGCGCTCTAGACATCACCCACAAATATGGCGCCCAGTGAATACTCCTTATAAGCTTCTGTTCTAAATTTTCTTCCACCAGTGTTCCAGAAGCGCTTTCGTCCTTCGACGCACTGCATGGTAGAAATGTCATGCCTGTCTTGTGGAGGGTCGTCTGCTCCGCCCGTATAGAGGTTGCCTGAGTCAGCCGTCGTATTAAAACCAAGTGCGCATGCTAGCATCGCCTCTGAGTGAAGCCGGCGATCTACCAGTGGGGTTTGCAGCAGGCACTCACAAAATAGCACTAGGTGATCAACTGTCTCAAGTACTTCTCTGCACGCGCGGCACATCGTGGAAACCACCTTGGGGTAGCGCCCGCTTGCGCCTCGAACAGAAGGCGGCTGCCCAAGCAGTTGTCATAGAGCAGGGTTTCAGCCGCGATCAGTTGCTTGTTTTTACTGTACACCAGCAGCGTAGGCTTCGCTTGAGCGGCTCAAACCACTAGAAGACCTCCCTTTCACGTACTCTGCTTCTCACTTTGGCCTCCAACCTCTTACCCATCACTGCCTCCAAGGGTTCTGCAAAGAAGCCATACTTTTTTTGGAGTTGGTAGAAACGCTTCTGCCGCCTTGTTTGTGTCCCAGTCATCTGAGTGTGTACAAAAAGGTTTTTTGCCCATCGGTTTCGATCCATGCGGCGGAGTCGTGCATCATAGCTTATCTTGCTGGTGGCTTCCCTGGCCTTGAAGCTTCGAAAAACAGAACTCCGGACAGCTGCCGCCATCTATAAGCGCGACGGCGGCAACCAGACAACCGGCTTGTCGGTTGTCTGGTTGCCGTAGTCGCTCATAGATGGCGGCAACCTTCTGAGCCTTTCCACTTTCTCTTGCCGACGTGCGGCCGGCCATTACTTCATTCCCACCATACAGCTACAGTGGCTTAAAGGGGGTAGTGTAGTTACAGCGTAGCCTCCACCATGCATCGGGAAAGACCGCCCCTTGGAAGACGGTGTAGGTGGCGGTTCGATCCGCAGCTCCGTTAGCGTGCCTCCATCGGCCGGCAGATAGAGGCACCCTAACACGCTTCATAACTAATATACACCGACACGCGGGCTTGACGTCACGGAGCTGCGGCGGCGCTGCGATCGCGCCGGAGCCGAGGGGTGTGGGCAAAAGCGCGCACGTTTCGCATGGGCGTCATAGCATTTCAGCATGCCGCGAAGCTGTGTTGCCGTTAATTGCACCGAAATGTACAAGAAAAGTAGCGGAGTGAGTTTCCACAAGTTCCCGGCCGACTCTGAAAGGCATAAAAGGTAAATAATATCCGTGGATCGAAAAGAATCGTCGCCTTGCGCGAACGACCGTTTGTGCGGCAAACACTTTCTTGAAGGAAAGTGCGGCTTCCATTTCAATCTCCGTCCCGAGGCTTGCTTATGTGCAGGGAAAGCGTTGCCTGATCAAGACCACCGGGATTTTGTTCCCATGATGTTCGCGCACAAAGCATCGGCCAAGCGCTCGTCGGAGGCTCGCTACGCCCGTGCTACCCAGCACAAGAGGATCGGCGACAGAACGGCAGTGTTGTAGGCGTTACCGAAAAAAAAAGTAACGAAATACGTTACTTTGTTACTTGCAAATAAAAGGTACGCGTTACCGAGCTACGTTGCCTAAAAATAAAAGGAACCCGTTACCGCTACCGATAAAAAGTAACGCACGTTACTTCTGCGTTACTTTTTTTTTTTTTAAATTACGATTTAACACATTTTACGGTTTTGACGATACAGGTCATATATCAAGAAACATTATGTTCGTGCAGAAACTGAACATAATTACTTTATCTCGTTTTACGATTTCATGTAAATACTCACGAGAAAAAACGCAAAGAAAAACATGGCTTGACGCCAAAAACACGGAAAAAATTGAAGTGTAATTGCTTTAAGACTTGGGAAGTAGTAACGAGTAACGTAACTACGTTACTTGAAATAGTAACATAAGTACGTTACCCGTTACTGTGTCGAAAACGTAATGAGTAGGTTACTACGCTATTGAAAAGAGTAACGCGGTACCGGCAACGCCGTTACTTGTAACGTGTTACCGCCAAGACTGCAGAAAGGACAAAGCGTTACTGTTTGTCATGCCTTGTGGTCATGAGGGTAGGAAAAATATCATACCTTGACTTGAAGACGCTGTGTGTATTTAATAAATTAATGAATACACACACTTCCGCAGACCCACAGACTGCTGATCTCGCCGGCAGTGCGGAAACCGACTCGAAGTAATCGTAGGCCTCGAGAGACTTGTACGCCACCGTGTCGGCCGTGAACTGGCTTGGCGAAAAAAACTAAATAAACGACGACATGAGCCGTCGACTTCGGTGGCAGCAACTTTACGTCGGAAGTCCAGCAGGCCTTTACGCGTACGGAAACGCTTCTGCCGCCTTGTTTGTGTCCCAGTCATTTGAGTGTGTACAAAAAGGTTTTTTGCCCATCGGTTTCGATCCATGCGGCTGGAGTCGTGCATCATAGCTTATCTTGCTGGTGGCTTCCCTGGCCTTGAAGCTTCGAAAAACAGAACTCCGGACAGCTGCCGCCATCTATAAGCGACGGCGGCAACCAGACAACCGGCTTGTCGGTTGTCTGGTTGCCGTAGTCGCTCATAGATGGCGGCAACCTTCTGAGCCTTTCCACTTTCTCTTGCCGACGTGCGGCCGGCCATTACTTCATTCCCACCATACAGCTACAGTGGCTTAAAGGGGGTAGTGTAGTTACAGCGTAGCCTCCACCATGCATCGGGAAAGACCGCCCCTTGGAAGACGGTGTAGGTGGCGGTTCGATCCGCAGCTCCGTTAGCGTGCCTCCATCGGCCGGCAGATAGAGGCACCCTAACACGCTTCATAACTAATATAAATACATCAAAAACAATTATTTGTTTCCAGTGAACTTCCAAGGACATCTTTTGTGTTCGTTGGTGAATAAAAATGTGAAACTAGAAGACGACAGTGTAGTCGACAGCTGCGAATCGGTCGGAGCTGGCCGGAGCCAAGCTGGCCAAGCGGCCAAGCCGGAGCCGGAGCCGAAACGACGGTGCTGCAAGCGCCAGTGCCTCCCGCGGCCGTCTTCTAACGCTGTGCCGCTTCTCCGGTTTCGTTCGTAGATGGCTACGATTGTGTGTCTGCATGCCACTCAAAAAAAAGTGGTGGTGGAGTTTCTATTTATATTCGTTCAGAGCTCTCATATAACGTACTTTCCGAACACAGAATCGTAGATGACAACTTTGAGTGTGTTGCAGTGCAGTGCTGTGATATCTTGTTTGCTCTTTTGTACCGCCCTTCATCAGGATCCGTTAGTGATTTCCTTCATTTCTCAGAAACGTTACTTGATCTAAGCGTATCGCTGAAGTTACAAGCTGTCTTGGTTGGTGATTTTAACATTAATGCTTGCACGGAAAATGTATATTACACGTGTTTAGAAGAAATATTCGAATCGTGTGGCTGCACAAACACAATAAATGTACTGACTAGAATTACTTCGACAACAGAAACCACTCTTGACCTTTGTATAACAAATATTCCTTCTGATGATTCGAGATCAGGCGTATTAATGTGCGATCTAAGTGACCACTTACCAATATACTGTTTTCTGCCTTGTAAGGAGCCACGCGGCTATAAACAAGAAGCGTTAATTAGAGACTGTTCTAAACGAAACATTCAGCGGTTTAAGGATTTTATTTCGTGTCAAGATTGGAGTATTGTTTTGAGATAAAACGATGCAGACAGGGCATATGACGTTTTTTTATCCCGTTTTATTTCCGTGAATAACACATGTTTACCCTTAAAGGTGCGAAAAAAAAATAAGAAAACTCGAAAACCATGGATATCTAACGAATTATATCAAAGGATTAAAAACCGAAACAAGCTGTATCACATATTTTTAAAAACAAGGAGTGAAAATGAACTTTGCATATTTAAAAAAGGTACAAAATAAACTAAACACTGATATTAAAAAAGCGAAATGTAGATACTACATGCAAACGTTTTCGGAAGTTATGGGGAATCCCCGCTCGATGTGGCAAACAGTAAATGAGTTAACTTCTAAAAACGTCTCGCCAAAAAAATATCGCCATTTTACGATGAGGGGCTATCGGAAGAGCAGATAGTCGACCGGCTTAACGCCCACTTTGTGGCTGCTGGTGCTCCCTTAAATGACCGCGTAGATATACCATGTGAACAGTTCATAAGGACAAATTGCCTACATTCTCTCTTCTTATATCCGACTGATCAGTGTGAAACTATAGACTCAATGAGGGCACTAGAAGATGACTGCGCTTCCGGTACGGGTGATATCAAGCCTAGACCTTTAAAGCCCGTTTGTGAAAAAAATCAGCTTTCCACTGGCTCACGTATGTAACCTCACGCTATCTACTGGCGTCTTTCCGGTTAATGATCTTAACAACTATAGACCTATTTCTGTACTTTCGGTTTTTTCGAAGGTAGCTGAAGAAATTATAAATAAACGACTTGGTAAATTTTTGACTTCGGATAATATTCTAGTAAAGGAGCAATTCGGTTTTCAGAAAAATAAGTTACCAGAAGTGGCACTGCTTGGAATAAAAGAACCAATCCTTGAGAATGTAGAACAAAAAGTATATACGCTAGTCATATTCCTTAACATTAAAATGGCATTCGATTGCGTTCAACATGACATACTCTTAAAGAAACTTCAGTTCTGCGGAGTCCGCGGTGTTGCGTTATTATTATTTAAAAACTATCTCACGTCCAGAACACAGTATGTAACCATAAACGGAGTGAAGTCAGACCTTCAGCATATCCGATATGGAGTCCCACAGGGATCTATTCTTGGACCTATACTATTTTTGTTATATATCAACGACATAGTAAACATACATGGTAGTTCAAATATAGTATTATATGCAGATGATACAAATATTTTCTTCTCCGGTGTAGAAATACACGATCTCTTTGGAGGGGCAAAAAAATGGTTGATAGGGTTAGACATTTGGTTTAAATCAAATAAACTTTATTTAAACGTAGACAAAACGAAGTACTTACTATTTAAACCGAAAAGAATGACACTACCATCAAATTTTAAATTAGAATTCCAGGACTCTTTTATCCAACAGTCTTCAACAGTAAATTCGATTCTTGGGAGTTTTATTCCATAAAAACTTATCATGAACACCGCATATTGATTCGCTCATAGGAAATCTTTGTCGAGCTGTTGGTCTTTTGAATAGATTAAGATATTATCTCCCCCAAAAAGCTAAACGTCAAATTTATTTCGCCTTTATACACTCCCGCATAAATTATTGTCTCTTGGCGTGGTCAACTACGTCCCAAACAAATTTAGATCGTTTCTTATCTATACAAAAGCGAGCATTACGAGCAATGGGAAACATAGAATTTTTTTAGGAATGCCACACCATACTTTAGAGCATACCAAATATTAAGCTTAAGAGATCTACACAAATATAAACTGTCCCTCGAGATTTGGCGGCAGTTTCATACTGAAAATTTTTGTTCCATGCAAAGTACCCCGTGAAAATCGGCCCAAACAATTTAAGGCAAAATGTAATAATGAAGTCTCGTTCACGGACAAATTATGGAGATCAGAAGCTAAGTTTTCAGATACCAGATTTTTTGAACCAATACCCAATTATTTTAGACCTTCTAAATAGTGCCAGGTCACCCTTTAATTATAAGAAAAGTGTGAAAGAAATTTTATTCGCGGATGAATAAAACAACGAAAAATATGTCCTAAACTTCTTGAATAAAAAATGCACGTGAGAGCACAAAAAAAGGTAATGTTTTAAAGATCTGTTGAAGCAAAATGTAATATTATAGAACACTAGCCCACCTTTGTTCGCACACCGCTGGTTGTTTCTTTTTTTTTGTATTTGTTTTTTTTTTACTGTATATGAAAGCATGTCACTCTTGTCGCCTTGTTCCGCTACAGCTGTTGCCAAAAAGGGCGGCGTGGCCTCGTCAGGCATTTCAAAGTGCCTTTAGCCATGTCCCCCGAGACTTTCTGTAAGTATGTCTCAAATAAACTCATACACAAAAAACACTACCCCTGTAAGCCACTGTATAGTACAGCTTCGCTGGTCTTCCTTCTTCACCGAAGGGCAAAGGCTGAAAGCTTCTTAAAAAATGTATTCATTTCGCTTGTTAGCCGTATTGGCGCTGCAGCGCTGCAAGTAAGAAACGCAACAGAGCTGGAAACGCAAGCATGTCACCACATAGTGAAAACCAACGTTTTTAGATTAGGGTCAGTTGGGAAAGAGCGCGGGCGCGCCATGGCACCGGAGCTGCGGTTCCGATAGGAGCGGTCCCTTGCGCGTCTTTTGCTAGCCTGCTGCTCTGAAAGGCGTTGGCACGCAGCCAACCAAGCCGCCGTAAGACATGTCAAGCCAACAATTACCGCTGAACGAAGTGTATTTAAAGAGAAGATGCGCACCAAAGCAAAAAAGCAAAGTGCTAGTATATTATACGAGGTTTCCTCGCCACGAAGTGCATCTATCTGTGGTTTTAGCTCTTTTCTCTGGAGCGTGCCTGAAAGCATCGGTCAAATAACATAATTTTCTGCTCGCGCGTCCAGTTAGTAAAGTAGGTCGCTCACAAGGAACAATTCGGTATTTTAGCAAAACCGCTACCGTGTACCCAGTGTTGTAGACGTTACCGAAAAAAAAGTAACGAAATGCGTTACTCCTTACGGTCAACATAAAAGAACGAGTTACCGATATACGTTACCCCAAAATAAAAGAAACGCGTTAGCGTTACCGATAAAGGGAACGTACGTTACTTTTGCGTTACTTTTTATTTAAACATTCACGTTAACACCGTTTTGTTTTTGTTTTTTTGCGACTGCGTTTTTTGACATTTGATACAAAGGCCGTGGGCTTTCGGGTTTTTCTAAAGCAGGAGTTCCTGCGTGGGGAAAAGACGGGCAAAGGTTTGAAGGTATGTGGAATGAGCGCAATAATTAATGACTTGGCGTATATACTTTGTTTCAGCTTACGTCCAGACGCAGTCAACGCTACGAGGTAGTGCGACCAATCAAGCAGGGTCAAAAGCGCAAGTACACTGGGGCTTTCGTGTTTATGATTGGTTCAGCGATGATCGAACACGTACAGGAACATGACGAACACCATGATGGTGCCCATTTGACGCTCTCTGATCGGTCTCATCAGCGCGTAGCGTCGGCTGCGTCTGGACTTAAGGTGAAACGAAATATATAAATGCGAAAAAAATTGTACTTCAAAAAGTGTATTTTTTTCTTTTAGAACCTGGGAAGAAGATGTAACTAGAAACGTAACTACTTTACCCGTTACTTGGAATAAGTGACGTAAGTTACCCGTTACTGCTTTGCAAAAAAAGTAAAAAGTACGTTGTAACTAGGAAAAAGTAACCCGTTACCGGTAACGACGTTACTTGAAACGCTTTAACGCCAACACTGCGCGTACTGCACTATCGGAGCCTTTGAAGCATTATACACGTTTTCTGTTTCCTGTCATTCTCAGTGACGTGGGTTCCGTATCTGGTATGCGGGGCGAAAAAATAATAAAACATTTCAACCTGGAATATCCGAGAAAATACAGGTGAGGCAAAACAGGAATGCGTGACAATATCGCATTTTTTCTAAACACCTTTCAGCGGCGTGAATAGATCAAAACGATGTTTTACCGCATACCAGAAATGACGAAATTCAAGATGGCTGCGCCCTTGTGGAAAAGGTGTAAACCATGGCCGCGGGGCACGCGCTTAGATCGCAACGGGATGCCAGCGTCGCCTTTCGGAAGCGCTAAAACATTGGAGGCGCCACCACCACGGAGTTTTCCAACTGACCCTAATTTAAAAACGTCGGTGAAAACTCAGTCTGGCGCGTGTTTAAAGCGTCTATAGACGATTGCAAACAGGGCATCTGGTGGCCGCCATGTTCTTCCTCGTGTGAGCGAGCACGTGGTATTTCAGGCCTGCCAAAGCTATCTTCACGTGCATGCTGCACGTGCTTGCACGGATGGGGCACCAGCCGGGACGCCATGCTTGCAAACGTCTATAAGATGCTTTAAACACGCGCCATACTGAGCCGCCTTCTCTCGTCTGACTGAGATGCCGAGCCACTGAAGCGGGGACGCAGTAGCACCTAAAGTGGCAATAACTTGCCCTGCTGCGGCAATGATAAAGTCAAGCTAACGGAATAAGAAGAACAAAAACAGAAGGTCAGTTATGGCGGCGCCCATGCACAGCTGCCTGAAAGCGTCTATTCTATGAGCCGGTAGCGCAAAAAAGGTCGCTTGTTTTGGTCATTGGTTCTGGCTGCGAGTTGAGGGAACGAACGATGTTCTTCGTTTCTTTTTGCAACTTTTTCTCCGCGACTGGCAATACTTGCAAAAAAAGAAAAAGTAAAAGGCGTTTGTTTGTTTTTTGCCTTTTTTTACTATTAGCATCGAACCTTTTTTTTTACTGTGCCGTACTGAGCGTAAATAAAAATAAAATCTTTTCAACGGCCCCGCTTACTACTACTCTGTTGCGGAAGCACGTGTGGTTGCAAGCTTGTCAAAGTTACCTTAGCGTGCAAGGCTGCACGTGCTTGCACATATGGGGATACCTGGGTGCGCCCGCCAACCAAAACGTGCGGAATCCACGAGCAGCGGCAGCAGCAACTCCAGCAGTTCCCTCTGGCGGCGGAGAGACCGTTACTGGATCCATTCGAACCGCTCCCGAATTTTTCAGTGACCGCTGTCTCCTGTCGTCGCCGCAATGTCTGGAGACTCGTTGCCGCGTTCGGTGACTGACGTCGAGCTTCACGAGTATTGTCCTGGTCTTGGCCTGTCAGTTCACGCTCACAAGCAGGCTTTCGGGGATTCTGCAGTGACGGGTTTCTCAACGTCTGAGCAGCAAACGGTGCCATCGACTGGATTGACCGAAGAGCCGGTGAGAAAATAGCAATCGCAGAGTTTTTGTTTTATTTATAGGGTGTTATCAATACCGGAGTTCTCTCTAAAATCTGTCGTAAAACTTGGCGCCTGAACGTTGCAGTCTCCAATTGTCATCAACGTTTTAATTTAGTGCTGGATTTCACCTTGCTAATTTTCGAGCCATGTAAACGTTGAGAGCGACACCATTGACATACTTAACGGTATATGCCTACACAGACGGCCGAGTTGACCGAGGGCAGGGTCAGTAACTGAGGGTAGTGTTTGCGGCGCCATCTCCCGATAGACACAGCGGGCAGATGACGATCTCGACCGAACGCAGACAAAGCCGTCATCTACTCGCCGATTTCTACTTTTTTTTTTTTTTGGTACAACGGCTTGTACAACAAATTTTTCCGAGCTTTGCTGTAATTTGTTTATTGAGAGTACATTGATAGTACGGACAGAGCTTTGTATAAATTCGCGGTTCGCATTATCCGTACAAATTTCAACGATGACGACACTATTCGCAACTTTCAGCGATGGTGGTACCGCGGTGTGAGAATCGCGCTCCCTAGCTCCTGGATGATCGGCTTCACAATAAAGATGCTTGCCAACACCTTCCTGGCGTGAAAAAATAAACTATAGGGTTCTAATATTGCTCGTACGTAGTAAAACTAGAATTACTCACGCCTTGCAGACCCAGCCTCGTGCTGCTGTTCTACGGCGATCATCCAGATGACAGCCATTTTGATAGGCACCAGTGCGCCCCCTATAGGTCGTAAAAGTTGCGAATACCCAATATATAGTATTTTAATTGCGTTAAAAAGACCGTTACATAATAGCAACACGTCACACTCTGATTAAAGTGGCGCTATTTTCTTTGAGGTACGGAGGTCCAAAACGCCCTTAATTTTTGTTTGTTTTGTTTTGAGTGAGTAATGAGCAAGTGTAGAGTGACAGCGAGACGGACAGCTCCAGAAATAATTTAAGTGAACAACCACTCTCGAATAAATTCAAGAAGTGACGCGCGAGCTCCAGCGGGCCAGAGAAAGTATTGTATATAAAGTAATTCAGGACGATGGTGATGACAATCGTAATGGACATAAAACAAATGAAAATTAGGAGTTATTTATTCATGACCTTTCTTACAGGATGCTTTATACTGTGTGTATGTTTTGTATTCCTCAAAACATTTTCCATCATAGTTGTTTAAAAAAAAAAAAGAAGTCACGCGTGTGAAAATTGCAGGAACTTTATTTCTATTGTCTTGTTGTTATTACTTTGAACACAATTGATATATGCAGTGATCTGTTTGTGCCATGTTAGTCAAATAGGTACACTGTAATTAGTAAGACTGCTTCATTGAGATATCGACACTTCCAGGTTTCGATAGGAGTCGAGGTTCAGGTCTTGAACTTCACGTGTAGTTCCTGGAGACTGTGGAAGCAGGCATTTTGCGCTGGTGCCCTTCTTTGTTTCGCCGCCGCAGTCGTCTACTTTGGAGTCACCATTCGGATGGGTATCAAGTATCCACATCTTACTGCGGAGAGAAAATCACTCGGATTCCTGTTCCAGCTGTCCTCCTCCTGCCACGAGGTCGCCTGCCACAAGTACGCCCGAGAGCTAGGCACCTCACTCAACCAATCCATAGATCCATGCGAAAACTTATACGACTTCGTCTGCGGGGGCCGCAAGACATCGTCGGTCAGGGCTGAGGCAGAGGAAAGGCTGTACGAGCAGGCACTGACAACCGCGCTCTGGAGCTCGGCGACCTCCGCGCACAGATCTGTTGCAGGCAAGATCGGTGCTCTGGTGCGGTCCTGTTTGGCCATCTCAACGCATGGCCTGAACGAACTCGTCCAGTTCCTCAAAGATCGTCATTTGCCTTGGCCGTATCACCCGAAACTCAATTTACTCAGCATCTTGGTGGACCTATCCGTAAACTGGAACATTCACGTGTGGTTTGAAGTGGTGGTTCCGTCAACGCTCGATAAGAACGGCAGCGTCCAACGACCCACCATCGAATTCCGGAACAGCGCGCAATTGCAGGCATGGTTCAAGACGCTGAGCTCGCTTGGGCACACGCCCCAGCACGAAGACTACCTCCGGCGAATATTTAAACTTCTCGGGATTTCGAAGTCTAGGACACGAAAAATGATTCCGACTATAAAGGCTATGGACAATCTTATTAACAACGTGCTGTTACCGGCTTCAGTGAGAGAACACCCAAAGGCGATGGTGCTCTCTTTCGAGAATATGTCGCGTAATTTGACTCCCAGTGTGTCGACAGCCAACTGGATCTTTCTCCTTAGCGGATGCGCTCTTTGGGCGGGGCCTTTCTCCGCTAGCGACCTCGTGCGCGTTAAGAATCCAAGTATCCTTCTTGCAGTCGACTACCTGCTCAGTCTGAACTCCGACATCGAAGAAGGCCTGGCGCTCAGTGTTGGCTTGCGAGTGATCCAGGAGATCGGATGGATGGCTCACAAAGATATCGATATTCACCTTCGCGACACTGCGCCCTACAGATTCACCCGACGGTGCCAGCATCAGGTGGAGCAGATGGTTGGCGTGGCCTGGTTCAGTCTTCTGTCGCTTCCAGATGGAGACAATGGCTTGATCAAGCGCATACAGAGCGTTCTCCAAGAGATCGGTCTTCCACGTGGGCCGGCCGAGGGCTCACTCAAGGGTCCCTGGGACCTGCCATCACTGGTACTACCCGATCAACGGGAGACCTTCTTCGGCAACTGGATGGCCTACACCCAGCTTCACTGGAACTTGACCAAGAACAGAAACATAATGAGGATGAACTCCTATCAGGACTGGACATGGAAGTTCAATGTCACCGTGACTCCTCTCATGTTTTCTTTCCCCTTCTACCACAAAGACATGCCAAGCGCCGTCAACTACGCTGGTGCCGGTCGCCTTCTGGCTCGCGAGCTTCTTCGAGCAGCCCAGGGTCCAGCACAATTGAAACTGACCGTGGACACCAAGTCTTTGCTCGCATCTTTGACGGCATACCGCCAAGAGAGCAAGACCATGAGGTTCAGCCTCGGGCAAGCACACGGCAACACGAAGGATCAGCTGTTTTTTGTGGCGTCCTGTTACGCGCTCTGCTCAGCAGACCAGGGCGGCGCTGCTCGGAGGGCCTGCAATGCGCCTGTCAAGGGTCTACCAGACTTCAGAGCCGCCTTTCAGTGCTTTGGGACATAGGCTGACTGATCTTTTCTCCTTCTATAAAGCAGTTTTTGTTTTACGCAAAAAAAAAACACTGATCAAGACAGTCTTTGTGGAATTATTACTTTATTAAAATTTTAGAAACACAGCAAAATACTTCCCAGTATTGAATCTTCACTGTCGACAATTTTCTTCATTAATAATTGAGTACGCAATAATCCACATCGACTTCACAAAAAAAAAAAAGTTTATTTCTAAAAATACGGGTTTTTGTTATGTACTGGCGGAAAAAAAGTACAACAGTGTACGACAAAACACAAACCATGCAATGATCGTATTTTTTTTATTTGATAATTGGAGGGTTAATTAAACCACTATACCTGTTTTCACCTTAAGAAAAAAGTACGTTTTGCGCATTGTTCCTACGCGGCGCGAAATAGTTCTCACGAGATTCGGTTGTCGGAGGAAAAAGCGATACGACGAAAATAATCCCTGGAGAAGGGGAACAAGAGGGTCAAAGGACAAACACAAATCTCCAAACACAGCTAGGTGACTGGTGAGCGACCGAAAAAATCCGCCTGGTCCGGGTATCGAACCCGGGACCTCTCCATTACAGGTGGAGCGCCAGTCACCTAGCTGTGTTTGGAGATTTGTGTTTGTCCTTTGACCCTCTTGTTCCCCTTCTCCAGGGATTATTTTCGTCTTTCTTGTCCAGCTCGCTTGCACCTTTGCATTTAATTGCATTATAAATTAAAAAAAAGCGATGCCTTTGACGTTTGGAACGTGTACATAGTGAAAAGATAACATATATCTAATCTAAAATTCACCTACATATGTCTTCACTATCCACATAAAGGGGGAAATTAGTAATGTTCCGCGAGGAGCCGGACTTGTTTTACTTCGGTTCTTAAAGGGCCTCTGACACGCCAAAAAAAAATATTTTTTTTTTCACGCTAAACGTTGCAATGGCATATCAGGACATTACAAAAAAACTGTTTCACTATAGAGTTGCGTAGTTTTTTTTATAAAAAATAGAAATACGAGGCCCAATTCAAAGTTCCCGCCGTGCACTGTGACGTAACAGTGTACCGCAAGGTGTCGGGGCGATCAGAAAGGAGGCATCGAGCTACGTCACTAAAAGTGGGTTAACCGGAAGTCGCGTGAGTTTCACTCCTCGTGCTCTCCGCGACCGTGCCTAAGACTTTTTTTCTTTTTTTATTATTCTGCTCTTCGTACGAGCGATCGTAGAAAACGAAGTTTCAGTTCCACTAGCTCTTTAACCCTGCACCGTTGGTTAGTTTGCGTGCTGTAAAATTTGAGGACGAAGAGTCAGTGGATCGACGTGATGGAGGTCAATGATGAAAGCGTTGCGAGTACAAGCCAGTGTACGAGTGCATGCCGTCAGTCCGATAATACAGGGCTATACTGGGCGCAAAACAAGCTATCAAGTTTTGAAAAAAAAAATTTAGAACGCTCGCAGAAATTAGGATTGCTAGCATACGACACGCCCGATCGCATTGCTGAAGGTTGAGACACCGAGGTCGTTGAATCATCGGATACTCTCCAGGCTGTAGATGCCTGCCGTCTAAAGAATACGAACTGGTGAGTGTACCAAGTACAAGTAAACGTCGAGCACAAAGTACGTATTTTGTCTAGAGCATGAGTAGAACTTGTTTACTGGGTGCTCATGCGGCCGATGTATGTCTCTCAGAAATGCATGCAGTGTGATCTCTTCTTCAGTTGCTGAAATACCGGGACAGTCCCTCACACAGCATCTTCTAGGCATTTTAGTTGATCACGTCAATTCACTGACCCCGCTTCCTCTACCTTTACAGCAACATTAAGCGATGAAAAGCAAATAAAAGAAACCGTGTCTGCTTGGATCGCTCGCGGAGGTGCGGAGAATAACAAAAATATTAAAAAAATATTACACGCGCTCGCGGTAGGCACGAGGAGGGATACAACTCACGTGACTTCCGGCGATGCCTCCCTTCTGACCGCCCCGACACCTTGCGGTACACTGTTACGTCACAGTGCACGGCGGGAACTTTGAATTGGGCCTGGTATTTCTATTATTTATAAAAAAACTACGCAACTCTATAGTGAAACAATTTTTTTGTGATGTCCTGATATGCCATTGCAACGTTTAGCATGAAAAAAATATATTTTTTTTGGCGTGTCAGAGGCCCTTTAAGGTGAAAACAGGTATAGTGGGGTGTAAACATCATTTGTGGCACATGCCTTGGCAGTACAGTATAGCGAATCGATCTTCAATACCATCATTTAGTAAAATAAATAAAAAAAACACGCTAGCGTCGTGTTTCCGCTACCTGTGTCGTACAGTGTACATAGTAAATATTGGCGAGCTTCATAGACTGCGTTTCTTACATATCAACGCGCATTTGACTCGTTGATGATCTCTCTGTGGCCACATTGCGCCCCTCCACCGAGGGTCGTATATAAAGCGAGTTTCGTTCCAATAATCACTTTCAGCGAGCTCTCATATTTGTCCATTGAGTGTAACGTCGTCGAGGCTGGCATTATTTCCCACGATGTTTCAGCCTCGAGCAAATTGAGCAGGAAGCTTTAGCAGACCATTTCATTCAGGAAATATAAAGGTATCGAGAGCTAACACCACCGTTTTAGGCATGCATTGAAGATTAAAAAGAAGAAAAAACAATCGGTAATGCTAAAAATATTAAATACTAAAACAAAAATACACTAGAAACCACCACAAAAAGGTTCCCGTGCATGAGCTTGTATTGTTGCTTAGCCTCGTGACGAAAAGAGATGACAGCGCACGTGCGTGTTCACTTCGGGGCTCGCCCGGTTCGTTCCACCTTGGGAAGTTACGACGAACCCCAGCGGACACCACGAGCCGTGCCAACTAATCTAGCGCTGTGAACGTGCCACGTGAGTACACGCCATGCGCGTAGTGGCGCCCCTCCCGAAGGTAACGCGACACTCACGCGTCATTGGATTCGCTTTGGTGCAGTGGAGACAAAGGCAGCTTGGCTTCACTGCATTCTTCGAACGTGTTCAAACGCCGGACGCCGGCGTTTCGCGTTAGAACGCCAACGCCAAATGCCGGGCGCCGGCGTTCCGCGTTCTTATCAAGAAACCTCGATGTAACTTTCCGTTTCTCTAAACATTTTCTGACTGACTCGCTCACTTTCTTTACTGAATTAAATGCTGTCTTTTTTTTGTCTTTTTTTATCGTGAGTGGTAATCATGAAAATGTTTGACCTGTCATATAACCAACGTGTAAAACTTTCCTTCGTCTGTTTGTGCATTTAATCCAGCCCCATTCTCTAGCCGTCCGCTCAAGGGCTCTAGCCAACAACTACGTATCGAGTATTCAAGTAGCAATCAGCGCCCGCATCATTAACTTCTGACGGCATCACGCACACACACACATACACAAAGGCACAAGCATGTAAAACAGGTTCTCGTGTTCTCCTTGCTAAGTGTGAAGAGTGAATAAATATAAAAAGAAAGGCAGCAAGTAGAAAACAAAAAAAAAATCCTCACTGGCTCAGTTTCAGTTGCTGTCACGGTCACTATAGGTCTTGGGCGGGTTGAGAAACTGGACACAGATTTTTATATGTATTCGTTTTCATCACCACTGTAACGCTTAAACGACGTTCATTCACAGAGGCAAGGTAGCTTACATATCTTCATCACCCTCCCCTCCTGCCATTTCCTTTATTTTAAAACGTATCAGGGTGCGCTCTCATGGTAAGAATTTTTTAATTACCTTGGCAGTTCTCGATTCAACCGAGTGTGTCAGGTTTTGCATCATTTAACCGTTTAACCGATAACGTAAAAAGTCAGGCTGGTAAAAAAAAACAAAAAAAACTTTGAATTACTTAATGAATTGTTAAAAGACGGGATAAACGTTTTCTCTTAAAGGGAAGCTAAAATGATTAAAAAAATAGTTTATGTTTTTTTTTCGTTATTTCTTTTCCCGGAGAATCTAAATACAGGTATCACCATCATTTGTTCTTGAAACAATACTAAATGTGAAAAAAAAATATTCAGCCGCTCGCCGCTGCCGAACGTTATTGGTTGGTTGAGCCGTGATGTCATAAAAGGATCAGGCGTGATTCTAATTGCATCTGTCGCTCATCTATCAACAGGAAATCCTTACAGCGTTTCGTCTCCGCTTCGCGTAAGCTCCTCGGATTTGCTGAGGTGCCTGCATCTTCTATAGAAAGATGTTCGGAACTGCTGGACTAGCAAACATTTACTGAAGATAAAACTCTTTTTCTTGCACACCCATTCGTTCCGAGATATGAAACTAATGGGAAGAAAAAGATCTTCAGTAAATGGTTGCTAGTCCAGCAGTGTGTTTGTCCTCTTTTCTCTCTCCCTTAGAGTATCTTCCTACGTTGGCTCTGCGAATCGAGGAGCATGCGCGAAAAACCTTTCGTGACGTCATGTTTTCCCTTCTCCTATTACTGCCCTCTCCCGCAGCCGCGGAGGGGCGTGGTTTCAACGCAACTTCAAAAGCGTCTTTCTATAGACGCTTTCAGGCAGCTGTGCATGGGCGCCGCCATAACCGACCTTCAGTTTTTTTTCCCTCTTATTCCGTTCGCTCCACTTCATCATTACAACAGCAGGACCGGTTATTGCCACTTTAAGCGTTACTGTGTCCTTCTCCCCAGCATAGGCCTTTGTGGAGGCTGGTAAACGCCCGCTTCAGTGGCTCGGCATCTCGGTAAGACGAGAGAAGGTCGGCTATGGCGGCTCAATTTGGCGCGCGCTGAAAGCGTCTATAGTCCGTTGCAACTCAAGAAGGTAAGTCGAGGGTAAGGATGGCCGGGGAGGAGGAAGCAGACGGAACGCTAAAGAGAGAAGGTTTCCCCCTCTCTTCTCCAGCGTTTCGTCTGCTTCCTCCTTCCCCGGCCCATCTTACCCTGTCCCTACCTTCTTGAGTGCGGGCATGAAATAGCCTGTTGTTTTGTGATATTCGTGAAGTGTCGAGTCGGATTAAAACAAATCAAATGTTTTTAATTAAATTCAACACCGCTCCAGCTTCCCTTTAAAAGCATTCTTAAAAAAAGGGTATATAATGAAGTGACATTCAGTTAATGTCACTGAAGTTGCCACGTGAGTCCAGTGTTAAGAATGGAACCTTCGGCGACCTTCTTCCGAGTTTCAACGCTGCGGAAACTAGTCACGATCTGTTCAGGACAGTCGCCCGCCTGTTGGAGCCTGCCCGAAACGAGTCACGATCTGTTCAGGACTGTCGCCCACCTGTCGAAGCCTGCCCAAAACGAGTCTCAACGCGTCCGTGACGTCAACGGGACGTGTGTGTGTGTGTGCGTGTGGGTTCGTGCGCTCCGGAAGGGGAGAGAGGCATGGCCTAACTGCGGAGAACCATGGCTACGACGCACTTCTGGCTACGACGCGGCGGACTTTGCTGCAACGCACTTGGCGGTCGCACCTGCTGCCCTGGCGGAGAGTGAGGGAGAAACCGGACCCTATATAAGGCGGAGCGTGAGGCTGCTCCGTTGTTCTCTCGGATTTGACGACTGTATCGCTACCATGTAATTAAACCGTTCGTTACGTTACCAATTCTCCCACCTCCTCTGGACCCCTGGGTTCTTCACTTCGGGGAATGGTCGTCGTCACGGGCCAGGAAGCCTCCGGACGTGCGGCTTAAACCCCGCCTCGAACAACTGGTTGGCAGCGGTTGGGATCGGACCATGCGACATCGTGCTACATCTGTGGGTGCGCGTTTGGACTTTGCTTTGGGATTCGCCAGGCTTCAGATTATGGGTAATTAATTTTGAACTGCTGAGAATCCTTAGTGTTTGACTCGTGCGCTAGGTTTGTGTACAACCTCGCGACAAGTTTTATAGCAAAGCCAAAGCTAAAGAGCAGCGATCATGGATCTGATGAGGTTACTGAGAACAGATTTACTCTGTTTATGTGAAGAATTGGGTGTGGAGGTGGAGCAAAAGATGAAGAAATCTGAGATCAGTAAAGCGATTTCAGAGAGCGCGGAAGCAGAGGAAATTAAAATTGCGTGGGAACTGCTTCAGAACGCTAAGAGTGAAGCTGCAGCAAGAGAGGAACGAGAGCAGGAACGAGCACAGACTGCTGCGAAAGAGGAACGAGAACAGGAGCGGGCTGCAGCGACAGAGGAGCGAGCGCTGAAAAGGCAAGAGCTCGAAATTGAACAACAGCGATTAAACTCGCAGAACAGTAGAGTTGGGGCTCCGGTACGAGCAAGTGAGACCGAGTCGTATCAAATGAAGAAGCTCCTGCACCCGTTTAAAGTTGGGGAAGACGTGGGCCTGTTCTTAGTTAACTTTGAGAGGACATGTGAGAAGTTGAGCTTCGCCCCAGAAACGTGGCCGCAACGGCTTTTGACTTTGTTGCCCTGTGAGGCTGCAGAGGTTGTCGCGCGCCTTAGTGCTGGAGACGCGGACGACTACGACAAGGTGAAGTCCAGCCTTTTGAAGTGGTACCGCCTTTCTGCCGAGGCGTTCCGTCAAAGGTTTAGAAACGCATCCAAAAAGAGCAGCGAGGGCTACTCGGAATTCGCGTACGGGCTTAAAACCAACTTGATAGAATGGTTGAAGAGCGAGGAAGTGTACGAAAGCCGAGACAAGGTAGTCGAGTGTGTGTGCCTCGAACAGTTCTTTCGTAGCATTCCGCAGTCAGTCAAGCTCTGGGTGCAGGATAGGGTGGGAGTCGACTCTGTCGAAAGGGCCGCTGAGCTAGCCGAAGAGTACGCAACGCGTAGAAAGCTGAGCGGAGAGGAAAGCGAACCCGGCCGGAGCGATCAGCGCAAGACCTTCCGACAGGGAAACGACTCGCGAGAAAACGGGCCCGAGAAGCCCGAAGCAGGACAAAAGGTCCCAGAAAAGAGCGTAGAACACTCGAACGGAGACGAGGCGCGGAAAAGCCCAACAGGGCAGTTCGAGGCAAGGAAGCCGTTCCTGTGCTACAACTGTCATGAGCCGGGACACACAGCGGCCAGATGTAAGAAACCGCGGGTTGTGTTCTCGTACGTGAACGGTAGTGACGGGGACTTGAAGCTTCTTCGTCCCTATCTTCACGAGCTCCACGTAAACGGAAAGCCGTGCAGGGTGCTTCAGGACAGTGCAGCGACGATGGACGTTGTCCATCCGTCGTATGTAACGCCATCCGATTTTACGGGAAAGGTAGTTTGGATCAAGCAGCTGCTCGAAAAGCACAGTGTCTGTCTGCCTATGGCGACAGTAAGGATAACTGGCCCGTTCGGAGAGCTAGTGACAGAGGCGGCTGTCTCGCAAACAGTCCCGTTAGAGTATCCTTATTTGTTTTCTAACCGGTCAGATTTCGTGCTGCGCGAAAGGGGTCAACAACTGGGAGAAGGGCTAGTTCAGTCATGTACGAGGTCCAAATCGCGTCAGGTCACCCCTTTGTTGACGAGTGATCCAGAGCCAGAGGCAGCTGACGGGGAGCTAGCACTCCCAGAGTTGGAGGCAGAAAACCGGGATGAGAGGGACCAGGTTGTAGAACAGCCTGACCTCGTAGCACTAGAAAGCGTACGCCGTCCGAACGCGCCGGCGAAAAAGGCAAAGGAAGACGGGATCAGTGTAAGATCTCTCGTAGCTCCGGCGTCACGTAACTTTGGTCCTCTGCTACGAGTAGACAGAGTGTCTTCGACAGTCGAGCAGAAGAACGACCCTAGTGTGTCAGGGTTTCGCGGTATAGCTCAGGAGATTGCTAGGACCAATGTGACGGGGCATGAAAAAGGGGGATTGTTTTATCGGCGCTATAAGGACCGCATTTTCACGTCTAGAAATCACGTGAAAATCGATCACTATGACTTCAGCGTAAGAAAAAGAAAAGGCAAATTTAACGGCAATGCCGGTGGGTTGAGCAGATTTTTCTGACATCACGAAAAATAGTAGGGATGATCTCAGAGGTCTTCGTCATCCACGGGAATGAGGATCTAAGTTGGGGCACTTCGTTAAAAACCCCAAAAGTACCTCACAAATTGCGAAGAGTTTTTGTCTTTTGTATTTTGTTCTTAGTGACCTCGTTGGAAAAATGAGTTTTTTTTTGGCGACAGGGGGTCTCGATACCCGGAATTGTACCAAATTTTGGTAATCCGTAATCCAGTCTGGCGGGTCTTTGGCGAATTCCGAGCGTTTGACTGCGGTGTGGCGTGGTGTTGTGGGGGACGTTTCCGCTGATGCCTCCGTTGTGAGAGGTTTGGGAGTTTGTTTAGTGCTTGCAGCGTCTTCTCAAGGCCTACTACAGGCCCACCTCTTCAGGCCAGCGATTGTACCACCGGCCATTCGAGGTTTCCCTGGCCCCGGAGGGGCCGTTAAGAATGGAACCTTCGGCGACCTTCTTCCGAGTTTCAACGCTGCAGAAACGAGTCACGATCTGTTCAGGACAGTCGCCCGCCTGTTGGAGCCTGCCCGAAACGAGTCACGACCTGTTCAGGACTGTCGCCCACCTGTCGAAGCCTGCCCAAAACGAGTCTCAACGCGTCCGTGACGTCAACGGGACGTGTGTGTGTGTGCGTGGGGGTTCGTGCGCTCCGGAAGGGGAGAGAGGCATGGCCTAACTGCGGAGAACCATGGCTACAACGCACTTCTGGCTACGACGCGGCGGCCTTTGCTGCAACGCACTTGGCGGTTGCACCTGCTGCCCTGGCGGAGAGTGAGGGAGAAACCGGACCCTATATAAGGCGGAGCGTGAGGCTGCTCCGTTGTTCTCTCGGATTTGACGACTGTATCGCTACCATGTAATTAAACCGTTCGTTACGTTACCTATTCTCCCACCTCCTCTGGACCCCTGGGTTCTTCACTTCGGGGAATGGTCGTCGTCACGAGCCAGGAAGCCTCCGGACGTGCGGCTTAAACCCCGCCTCGAACACCAGGCAAATGGCGCTAAGGACGTAATGTATTCCTTGAAATCCACACTAAACTTGGCCGTGTGACAGGGACTTACTAATACCGTGTGACAGGGACTTACTGACAAAACGAAAGCAATTATTTAGCAAATTATATCGTCAATCTGGCGGGGTTTTTTTCTTGTTTTTTTTTCGTTTTGCGGAGGTTTTAGTTTCACTTTAGCTGGTTTTTGAATGCCTATCGTTTATATGGTGTTTTCACATGTCATCAATCCACCATTTTGCTGTTAGATGTCAGCGTGATGAAACAAGCTGTGAGGAGTGTTTGGCGAAGGACTATGCCAGGCGCACGTGCCCCGTAGAGACCAAGATGGCCGCGAGGGGACGAACCGGGGGAACGTGCAGTTAGGTTCTTGGATTGCAAACGGATAGTAAAGGTTCCATCCTAACAAAGCTTTTGTACATTACCAATTTGAGTGTCTGATGTGAATCTTCGGAGTACTCACCTTCTGCACGCGCCAGACTGCTAATAACAACAAAATGGTGGACGAAATGGCATCGGTGAAAGCGCCCTATAGGGTGTATTCACTGGCGGCCATATCTGTGTGCGCTAATGCTGAGCACGTGCTGATGGCGAGCTTCCACAGTTAATTTGCAACGTGCACCCCGCACCATCTTGATTTCCGCTCTTGGGAGCCTATTAATGCGAGCTCGTTCTGAGCATGCGCTCTAAACAGTGACCTCAAATATGGCGGCCAGTGAATACCCCCTATAGGGCCAGCTCTAGTCGCTTACGTGTCCGAGTCGGGAATGTAGCCTCGTGGACAGAGCCTGCCCTGCAGAGCGTGGTATGGGCGCAATGTGCGGCTGCTCTCTGAGCGGGGATTTTCTATGGGTGCAATATGCGCTTGGCGGCAGCAAAAAAGCTTACACGTACATCTCTTGCTTAAAGCTGCCTTGAGGAGGTTTTTGAGACGCTAAATTATGATGATAACTCACTCTGCGGGCTCCCAGCATCTTAGAAAACCAAAAATCGTGACGACTCGCTGCCGTTTTCCATTTTAAAGGGACACTGACAAGGTATTTAAGCTCGCCAAGGTTTTTATTTGTACATGACAAATGAGAGCCCAACAACCCAGAACAGAGTTTGCGGCTCGAAATTCGGTTTCTTTCCGCCCGGAAAGTGCCGATCGAGAACTGGCCGGTTTGAGTAGCGCTCACTCTCTTCCCCGTGGTCACGTGCCGTTTTCTGTGGTTTAGACAAAACCACCAAAGATAATTTCGAAGTTGTAGGTCATCGAAGGCACACACTCAAACTAGAAATGGACAAAAAATATAATACCCATTATTTGTGGCTTCTAAAAACTGCAAATACGTCGATTGAAAAAACAATGCACTGCCACATGACTTTGGGTATCTTTCTCCTCCATATTTGTTCGTCCTCCCCAGTCCACTTTCGGTTTCGGTTTCAAGCAGTTTCGTGTTTTTTTTTTTTTTTACTTTATTAAAAATATACGTGATACTGTAGAAAAATATTGATTGGGTAGTCTCCTAACACCATAATGGATCGCCTGGAAAAAAAAATGTTTGGGTGGTGTCAGTGAATGAATGAAAGAATGAGGATGTAAGCGGGTGTTTGAATCGCAATTATCATGCTTGATTGCTTCCGGAAAATATTTATAATATACAAATATATAGAATAAAAAATGGTCTTCATCTTAATATAAAAATATATCCGTCTATAAAAAATTCTGCCCGCTGTGAATAGTGAAAAGTGACATTTTTGGCCGCACATGGTTAGGTATTACTAATGGGCAGAGTTTAATGTGGGACCGAATTGGTTCCAATGTTTAAAAGGTGTAAATAAAAAGTGCTTGATTTGCATATCGTGGCCATTTTTTATGTTGATCTTATATTGAGAGCTATATTTCTTACAAAATAAGCTTCATGGGAGCAAATTCACGATCAATTCCACGATAAACGCTCGGTTTATACGTCTGAAACTTGTGACAGTTATTGATGGGTACAACCTCAAAATGTGGGACACACTTTATTAAGATTAATGCTCAATAGTTTTTGTAAGGCTCACGTGAAAATGGATAAAAATGGCAAAAATAGGCAAACAATGTTTTGTAGTACAAATGCGGCAACGTTAGTTTTCAACACAAAGTATCCGAACTTCTGGCACAAAAACTATTTATGCTCGTTAACCTAACGTGACACTTTTTCTCAAATTTTGTGTGTGTTTCTAAAAAAATGTTGAACTGCAGAGAAATATACGCCTTCTTTAGACACAAAAAGCTCATTTTAATATAAATGGTTTACCTTTTGAAAACTAAGGTTATTGTAAACAAGAGAGATTACCATCGCGCCTACAAATTATCAGCTTCTGATTTTCAGTATAGACGCTGCTCAGTTTTGTATAAAGTCAGCAGAAAACATAATAGCAGGTTCTATGGGATTTTCAATGGTCGATTGTGACATCTGTTGAGTTATGACTAAAATTTAAAGACTACTTCTTCAGGAAATCTTCCTAGGGTGGCGCTGATTTTGTCCTTGACACCTTGACATCAAGACGCTTTTGAGCGAATGTGCTTTGGCGCAGCCATGACAGAGCTTCACTTTCTTTTCCTCTTATTTGGTACGCTTCACTTCATTCCTGTGGTTGCTAGGCAGGTTATTGAGTTATATACAAAATAGCGCGCTATGTCCACAAAGTTGTCTTGGGGTTAATTCGTTATTAACCATTTTTGCGGCTGGGCATCTCAGTGAGGTAACAGAAAGCCAGTTGTTGCGAATGAAATCTGGCGCTCGGGAAAATGGTTTAATAAAACCCTTACACATGAAGTGCGTTACCAAATGCGTCGCACGTCCGTCTGTCTTTCAATTATTTTTTTCTCTCATTTATTGAAATACGATAAATGTCAGACAATCAACTTTGACTGTGTTTGTTTAATAATGCGGCCACTCCAAGCTTCCACTGTGATTTTACACCCACAATGACTCTTGTTCTTTGCAACTGCAATTAAGCAGCCAGGATCACAACTCGTGAAGTTTACTCACGCTTCTATTTCGTTCTTGCAAGTGCGTGCAATGTATCGCGAAATAAAATTACGCTAAATAACCAGTGCTGCCCTGTCATGTTCTTTTATGGCCGGGATTGAGAATGGCTTTCCTTGCGGCCTTCACTTTCGCCTCGGAGCAATGGGACTCTTTAGCCGTGTGAGGGTGCAACCCCACTACCTTGCCCAACACATCGCGTTTCGAGGCCACGTGCGCCACCTCACGAATGCTTACTATTCGCCGTATTACGCCCCTTCGCCGAGAGTTGGGGATTGTCTTACGTTCCGGCAAGAAAATGATATGGCGTCGAATGACAAGTTGAATGTTGTGTGTAAAAAACATGGTGGAAGTTTGAAATCATCGCCTTCTTGCACCAAGAGCGCCCAGGTGGACAGTCTGACACTGGGATTAATTTTTCTTTCATCAACGAAAATAAAAGCAGCATCAGCTGACTTCCAGCTTTGACGCTATTGGTTTAAGTATTCAGTGACTTCAAGCATCTGCCATGCTGTTCACCTACATCATCAAACTAATTGAACTCATCGTTCGACACCATCTTACTTTCTCGCCGGTGCGAAGGGACAATTTGTAGGAAGGGAAGTTTGTCCTCGGCTCCCTCCAGAGTACGGGGATTAACAAGCGTCCGTTATCTGACCCGCATAACCTCAAAACACGGTGACGTATAGTCCTCTACCTGAAGAAAATCTCCGTCGTATGAGTACGCCACAAGAGCAATTTCAGACTGTCAACTTCGACGCTGGTGGTGTTAGAATGCGACGACTTCAAGCTTGCCACATGGTTTTGTAGACGCTACCGAACTTGTCGTTCGACACCATCGTTTCTCGCGGTAACAGTAAGGCAATCCTCGCTTGTCTGCGGAGCCAACGTGCTCTTCTAGATGTTTCTGCTACGAACTGAACAAGCTGCACACGCCAGGGGGCTTTCCGAAGTTTCATTTTTTTCTTCAGGTTGAGGGTAAACGATTTCAGTTCGAGGTCGACTCTGGCGCTGCATGTTCGTTGATCAATGAAGAAACATTTCGCTCAACCCAAAAATCCACCAAAGCTCACTAAAGACGACTTGGAACTCTACACTTGGAGTGGTCAAGGCCTAAAACTTTTGGGTCGCTTCAAGCACGACTACGCTTCAAGTCGAAAGATTACCTCCTGCCGATACCGCTGATGAAAGGGTCTGTCTCCAGCCTTTTGGGAAGGGATTGGTTTGGCGCGCTCCACAGCTGAGTGCAAAGGATCGACCACCAGCATCAGACCGCACCACCAAAGGTGGAGGCAGTGCTTCAACGAAATCATAATGTGCTCCAGGACGACATCTCTGAATACACGGGACCCCCAGTACAATTGGAGCTAGAGAAAGGAGCTCCACTAAACTTTTTCAAGGCACGACCGGTTCCTCTTTCGCTCCGGTCAGCGGTAACAGACGGGCTTCAACAGTTGCAGCGTCAATAAATAATTGAGCCAGTCCAATACTCTGCATGGGCTACGCCGCTTGTACTCGTCCGAAAGAAGAGCGGAGCCATCCGATTCTGTGGCGACTACAGAAGCACAGTAAACACCGTATCGAAAAAAGCCAGCTATTCGCTACCCACAACAGGAGAAGTGCTGTCGAACCTCAGAGACGGAACTATTTTTCCAACACTGGACTTGTGCCAAGCGTACCAGCAGCTAAAGCTAACGGACGAGACGGCAGCAGTACTTACAATGAACACGACGAAAGAACTGTACAAAGTGACGCGACTTCCGTTCGGGAACTCAACAGCGCCCGCGATTTTTCAGAGGATGATTGAAACGACACTCGCTGGCATAGACGCAATAAGCGTCTACCTTGATGACATCATCATCAGTAGAGCGAGTAAGGAACAACGCGCTGAACGTCTGGAACAAGTGCTATCCAAGCTAGACAGCACCGGTCAGAAGCTAAAAAAAGAAAATTTGAATTCGCAGTCGCCGCAGCTACATTCCTGGGACTCAGGATTGTCGCTTCAGGGGTAAACACA
The DNA here is from genome assembly GCA_013358835.2 of Ixodes persulcatus. Taxonomy (NCBI): domain Eukaryota; kingdom Metazoa; phylum Arthropoda; class Arachnida; order Ixodida; family Ixodidae; genus Ixodes; species Ixodes persulcatus. The sequence continues at coordinate 891,522 of JABSTQ010011203.1, forward strand.
ACTGCTGACAAGGTATGTGTACCGTGTGTTGTGTACTGTGTACAGTGTACTGTGTATTGTGTGTGCTGACACGATACTCGAGAGCCAACAGGAAAAACCGAGCTGCAAGTTTTTCTGGGGTTGCTCGCACTTTATGACCGCTTCCTCGAGAACAGAGCTACCGTCGGAGCAGTCCTGTACAAACTCCTTGAGAAGAATGTTCCTTGGTTGTGGAAAGATATTCACCGGAAAGCATTCCAAAACCTTAAAGAATGAGTCAAAGAATGCACGGTCCTTGCGCACTATGATGAAAACAAGCCCCTGCTGCTTTCATTCGATACGTCCTTTTACTGCGTGGGAGCAGTACTTGCGCAGAAAGACACTCCGGGACGTGAGGCTCCAGTGGCTTTTGCGTCACGAACACTAGGGACTGCGGAGAAAAACTGTTCTCAGCCTGATAAGGAAGGGTTGGCCATCGTGTGTGCAGTATGTCACTTCCATGAATACATCGCTGGACGACAGATAACCATCTACACAGACCTCCAACCCCTTTTTGGAATACGTGGGAAGTCTCAAAACTGATAACACAGGCCCTATCTCCGCGTATGACATAATGGTGCATCAAGCTATGTGCGTACGGCTATGAGTTGAGAGACGGACACACCAAAACGCAGACGCTCTGAGCAGGCTGCCTTTACCTGCTTGTGTCGACGAGCCCTGCCCACCTGGTGATGTACTAATGTTAGCCTGCTCGTCAATTCCACAACTTCGTCCAGAACGCATTGCAACACTCACTGAACAAGACGAAGTTCCGACACTCGTTTACTATGCCATACACCACGACAGCCTAGGAAAGCTAAACAGGAATGAGTGCAGGGCCTACAAAAATATCACCAACGAGCTTTCGACACTCTAAGGGTCCTTGAACCGAGGTACAAAAGTAGTGATTCCCACTACAGCGAGAGATTCCCACTACAGCGAGAGCTCAAGCACTCGACTTACTTCACCCGGACACCGAGGCATGGTGACAATGAAGGCAGCTGCTCGAGGTTATGTTTGGTGGCCTGGAGTGGATAAAGACGTCGAAGCCAAGGCAAGGGCGTGCAGAATTCGCCAAGAGCACCAACGGGCACCACTCAAGGCACAATCCCCGGAGTGGCAACGACCATCGAGCCCGTGGGATACACTGCACATTTACTTCGCTGGTCCCATTGAAGGTAAAATGTTGCTGATAGCAGTTCACGCCTTCAGAAAGGGCTGGAAGTTCGTCAAATGAAAAGTATCAACTCAAGCTCACTGATTCAGGACCTTCGTAACTTGTTGAGAACGTTCGGCGTACAACGCAAGGCTGTTATCGACAATGGTGCATCATTAGTGTCAGACGAGACCGAACAGTTCTTTAAAAATAACGGAATTCATCATGTCACAAGTGCCCCGTATTATCCGGCGACCAATGTTCAAGCGGAAAGGATGGTTTACGAAACCAAGCAGGCGTTGTCTAAGGACAAGACAGGAAGTTTATCACGCCGACTTGCTCGATTTTTTCTGAAACAGCACACAACGTCTCACGAGAGGAAAGACTCCGGCTATGCTAATGTTTGGTCGTGAGTTCTCAACCGCGATCACTCTACTACGTCCACAAGAGAGAGGAAGGGATGAGGAGACTTCGGAGACAGCTACGTCCCCAAGAAATATTTTGGCTAACCGAGAAGTGTATATCAAAAACTTTGCTGAAAAGTCATCGTGGATTCGAGGAACCATAATAAAAAAGACTGGGATCTCGTTCTTGATAGTCGAAACAGAACAAGGCACGGTACGGCGACATGAAGACCACACGAGGAACACCGTCACAGACTCTTCGAAAAATTTGGTCACGGAACCCTCTGAAACACGAAATATTAATAATGGCCTACAAGCTTTGCCTACACAGTGGACCATTCCGACCACTTAGGGGCCGGCACCAACCGAGGAGCAAGATGCCCCAGACGCTAACCGGACATTCACCCTGTTCCAGACATGGTTATAACAACGGCTTCGTCTAGAACTCAACGTCAAAGGCGGCCTCTTTAAAGATACGGCGACGGCATCTGAGGGGGAAGGAGTGCGACGGTCTCGCTTTGCCTGCCGAGAGGCGCGGGATTTTTAAGCGCGCACAGACTTAAGCCTGGTTCACATGCAGCGATTTTTGCCCTAGCGCGGCGCGATTTCTGCCGTCGCGGCGCTCTGGCCAGCACCAGCAATTGAGCGGCACGAGCGCCGCGACGGCAAAAATCGCGCCGCTTTAGGGCCAAAATCGCTGCATGTGAACCAGGCTTTAAAGGGATACTGAACCAAGGAATTTAGTGTCCATAATAAGTGGCGCATGTTCTTTCCACGAGCCAGCAGCCGCCGGTGTGCGCGAGCACACGCAACAAAAATGACGTCAAAGACCTCGATTCGCGGTTAAGATGACAGTGAAATGTATGGGCTTCGGGCCAAAGGAGAATAAAGACAAGTTTTTCATCTACACAGTGGTGTCTGGTGTAAAAGGTAAGCGATTAATAGGTCCAACAAGCATGTAGCTTTCACTTGTAGAGATGAAAAGCCTGTCTTATTCTCCTTTGGTCCGAAGCTCATGCATTTCACTGTCCTCTTTAGCGCGAATGGAGGTCTTTGACGTCATTTTCGTTGCGTGTGCTCGCGCACACCGGCGGCTGCTGGCTCGTGTAAAGAACGTGCGCCACTTATTATGGACACAAAATTCTTCGGTTCAGTATCCCTTTAAGCCTGGTTCACATGTAGCGATTTTGGCCCTAAAGCGGCGCGAATTCTGCCGTCGCGGCGCTCGTGCCGCTCAACCACTGGTGCTGGCCAAAGCGGCGGCGAATTCTGCCGTCGCGGCGCTCGTGCCGCTCAACCACTGGTGCTGGCCAGAGCGCCGCGACGGCAGAAATCGCGCCGCTTTAGGGCTAAAACCGCTGCATGTGAAACACGCTTTAGAACGGCGAGCGGCTGATGGTGCAAGCCAGACTCTGATGTCCTGGAAAATACACCAACGAGTATTCGGGTTATACTGTCTTCTTACTACGCGGATACGACAACAATCATCCGTTATGTGGCGCACGTGACCTCGAAGCGCGATGACGTTTGCTCTTCTCTGTGGAAGAAATCTCCGTCGTGTGAATAGACCGTATGGTCTATTCACACGAGAGAGATTTTTCTTGGGGGGAAAACAGGATACGTCATAAAGTTGCAAGGAGAAAACCCGCGGGGGGAGGAGGCGAACTACTGCATTTGTGAATATCTGAAAAATCACTCACACGATTGAGCTATTCCCCGAAGCACACGGGGAGTCAGGCAAAGGAGAAAAGAAAAAAAAAAGAGAATTTGTGGTTAGGTGGCGCAAGCTGCCGCCTCATAAGAAGGGATTTCAGCGTTGAAACGTGCGTTTACAGAACGAGCGCTCAAACGAAACAGCGCGGGCTATCCTCACCGTTATCCGTTCACCGCCACAAGCACGAAAGCTGGGCGTCACTGCTTTGAAGCGTTCTTCCGGAGAACGAGCACTCGCGCTAGAGATGCACGTCTCAAAGACAGGAGCGTGGGCTAGCTCGCGCTTGTAGCTTTGGCTGTTGACTTTAAAGGGGTCATGAAACGATTTTTCTACTTCTTCCTCCTTAGCTTTAATCCTCAACTCAAATGCGAATTGTGAAATCACGTCGTCGTGACATTCTGTGGCACCGGTGCCATGACTCCTAGCTTCCACCGTGCTTTTTATGCACACCAACTTGTCATTCCCCAGTGACGATACGTTCCGTCTGGGCACTCATTGGCCACGAACGCGAATTCGAATATTCGTCGACGGATTTATTGTTGACGAGCGCATACGTCCGAGTGACGCAGTTCTCGTGTCCGATGCGTGAGCTGGGCTCGGCTGACGTCAGGTTGGCACCGCTGACGCGCTTTGGGAACCGCGGATGTATCATAGTGAAAAGGCAGAGAGCTTTCGAAAGAAAGAAGGTACAAAATAGTCCGCTACATTTTCAAATGTTCGTACCGAAAAGATGGCTGTTGACTTTCTACCCTCTTCCTTTTGGCCAACTAAACGATATGCGATTAGTAAAGTCCCAATTTAAAATCATTTATCCCAGTCCAAAATTCGTTTCATGGCCGCTTTAAAGGGGTCATGAAACGATTTTCCTACTTCTTCCTCCTTAGCTTTAATCCTCAACTCAAATGCGAATTGTGAAATCACGTGGTCGTGACATTCCTTCGGCACCGGTGCGATGACTCCTAGGTTCCACCGTGCTTTTTATGCACACCATAGAACTTGTCATTCCCCAGTGACAATAAGTTCCGTCAGGGCACTCATTGGCCACGAACGCGAATCCAAATATTCGTCGACGGATTGATTGTTGACGAGCGCATACGTCCGAGTGACGCAGTTCTCGTGTCCAATGCGTGAGGTGGGCTCTGCTGACGTCAGTTTGGCGCCGGTGACGCGCTTTTGGAACCGCGGATGTATCATAGTGAAAAGGCGGAGAGCTTTCAAAGGCAAGAAGGAACAAAATAGTCCGCTATATTTTCAAATGTTCGTACCGAAAAGCTGGCTTTTGACTTTCTAGTCTCCTTCTTTTGGCCAACTAAACGATATGCGATTAGTAAAGTCCGAATTTAAAATCATTCATCCCAACCCAAAATTCGTTTCATGGCCCCTTTAAGGCGGCGTTCCCACGGCCCCAACCATTAGACCGATGGCAGCTGTGGTAACGCTCCGATTTGCGGTGCAAATGTTGCGTCTGTGCGCGTGCCACATATTTCTTTTTTTTTTTTTGCAAATAAATTGCCAATTCGTCATCACTCTTTTAGTGTAGAATGTGATATGCATTTTTCAAAACTTAACGTAATTTAAGAAAACAAAAAGCGCCGGAACTATAGGAATTGCCCCACCTTTCCGGCGAGAAAATAATATGGCGTCGAACGAAAATTCGATGTTGTGTATAAAAGAAATGGTGGAAGTTTGAACTCGTCGCCTTCTTGCACGAACAGTGACCAGGTTGACAGTCTGATATTGGGATTCATTTTTTCTTCATTGACGTAAATAGGAGCACCGTCGGACTGTCTACTTCGACGTTCGTTATTGACAATGCAGCGACTTCAAGCATCCACCATGTTTTTCACAAACATCAACAAACTAATCGAACGCATCGTTCGACGCCATTTTCCTTTCCATTCCGCCACCATGTTTCGGAACATGCTGCCGCCATGTTCCGAAACCAGGAATGGTACAAACTTTGAACTACATATGATAGCAACGACGAAGTGGAATTAATTTCCCTTCACTCCAGGATAAATAAACAGGTTTTTTTTTTTTTTTTAAGTTCCAGCTTCCCAACCGCGCCGGTTCTGTTTTGTACGCCATCGTGCAGGGGTTTTCAGCTTTCAATCTTACTCTGCTCGTAGACAGCTCGCGGAGAGTGTTATGTCTCAAACGTGGTGACTGCTCGTCACGGTGAGGCAAAAAAAGCCAGACATCGTGGCTCATATTTGGCACTCAGAAAAAAAGGATAGAATAAACCACTTTCCCGCGACGTGCGCTAAAGATAGGCCAAACGCTCATTGTGCCGTTTTCCTACTGATTAATTTTTGTTTATCTGGTTTAAATAACAGCAGTATCGCTTTTATAGCAGCAATTGCCTCGCGGCAGATTAACCCTCTAGGCCTTACAAGCACTGCTTGGTGCTCCCGAAAATTCAATTAGAAAGAAATCTCTCACTGTATACCTGGGTGACTAATTTAATAAACGTTTTCTAAAACTGAACCTCACAGACATGCCGGCTTGGTGGCTCTAGTAGAACAATATTTCTTTGAGTTTAGAAACCACAGCTAAAGTGAAGAAAGTAATGGATTACTAGTAACTCATTACTCAAAAAAGTTTTTTTAATTGCAGAATCGTTACAGCTCAAGAAATGTAATGGAGGCGTTACAAAATGTCTGTAAAATGTAATTGACTACAAGTAACTTGTATCGCGTTGCGAACAAGTCTGCCCGCAATCCGCACTGCGAGTTCTACAAAAATGCCCTAATAGGGCCTTCCCGTAGATCCTAGACTGCGGAAAGGGGCGCCTAGCGAACGCGTGCTCATTATGGCACGAGCTCCAACTGGTTCCCGCTAGCATCGCATAGCTTTTGTGAATGGCCTAAAGATTTCTAATTGTGATTCTGCTCGCTATTTTCAGCTGCGAGGTCTCTCGTGCTGCAAAATAATTGTAGACAGAAACTGCGGTGCTCGACGTCGAAACTAAAAATTTCAAGCAGAAAAGGGTTATGTAAATTAAACATAAGAAGTCGGCGTTTTCTACCAGTTACAATGTTCATCATCACCTTGCATCTCCTGTTTACACTGAGTCAATTGAGCCTGAACACCCATTAAGTTTATAACTCTTTAGAGGTTTATTATTATTTTATATTGCAATTATCGTGAAGACAGCGTGCATATACCTTCATGTGGTTTACGGTTCGTTGTCATTTGAAAAGAGAAGACGGTCTACGGTGAAGACACACTGAACTTAGGATGATTCGGACCGCTTGGCAGTTCTCTCGTGCACACGTTGTAAAAAGACAAATAAATATTACAACAACAAGTGTGCGTGAGTTAATAATAATACGCGCGGGAGACAGCGCACTCATTTTATACACTCACGATGGGGCATCACCTCTTCCCCATTGGCTGCGCCGTCACGTGCCCAATGACTCATGCACAAGGCAACACTTGCACCAGTAAATAAGCTACGCTTCAGAGTAACGACACTTGGCCATGTTGTGGCTTAAAACCATGGTTGCCAGTTATCTGCAGCTTTATTTGAAATCACAGAAAACGCTTTTCCGTCCTCCAAATGTTTAAACAGTTCGCGACAAAGCAAAGCAATATTACATGAGCTTCCTAACACCGAATCTAATGCTGAGGAAGTCGCACTTTTGAATCATGACGATCGGCAGTTGCGGCTGCTCTGTACAAGCCCCGAAATGGCGGCGCCCACAACAATGCCGGGAAACGGAGTGCCGATACTCTAAGCGAAGCTCATATATTGGCTCTAGGCAACACCTCTAGTCAGCCAAATAGCTGAGACGTGTCGTGTGCAGTGACGCACGCACTAGGCACACCTTTAGTCATCCAGAACCGTGGAGCCGCCGTGGCTTCTGGGAAGCGTGCCCGTCTCGCACCTCAGAGGTCCGGGTTCGATTTTCACCCTGGCCGAAATGTACCAAAGTTTTTTTCCAAAGCCATTAACTTATTTTGTTTACAGGAACCTCCATGAGAAATTCGACCTCAACCTGAACAGTTTTTTACGTATTTTGCTTTTTGCGCCGTCGGCCATTTTCGGTACCATCACTCGGTCACGCCGCCGGACTTTGGCATAATGGGGCAAATAATCTTTCGCATTAAAAAGTCTCCTGACGAGGCCATCAGCCCATTTTTACAGCAGTCAATGGTGTGCAGGACTAAAATGATCATAAAAGGCAATTATATAAAAAATATTCAAATTTACATTGGCTAAACATAGTAATGACAATAATTAATATCAACGTCATCAAAAGATTCAAAAAGAAATCATTCACATAATTATTTTTGAGATCACATTCATTAACATACGATGTCAGCGTTAATGTAAAATTCTCCATTTCTGTTGCATTCAAACAGCAAATATGTATAAAGATACACGAGAACATTGGTATATTTTTCAACATCAAATTAGCAATAAAATTAATTATTAATAAAATATACATCGAAAGCACTAAAAAAACACTTCAAAATCTGCTACCCACACGCGGAACAATTCTTAAAAAGCCTCTGACACGCCAAAAAAAAAAACATTTTTTTCATGATAGGCGTTGAATTGACATATCAGGACATTACAAAAAAAAACATTTTTTCACTATAGAGTTGCGTAGTTTTTTTATAAAAAATATAAATACGAGGCCCAATTCAAAGTTCCCGCCGTGCACTGTGACGTAACAGTGTACCGCAAGGTGTCTGGGCGGTCAGAAGGGAGGCATCGCCGGAAGTCACGTGAGTTGCATCCCTCCTCGTGCTTACCGCGAGCGCGTGTAATATTTTTTTTTAAATATTTTTGTTATTCTCCGCACCTCCACGAGCGATCCAAGCAGACAAGGTTTCTTTTATTTGCTTTTCATCGCTTAATGTTGCTGTAAAGGTAGAAGAAGCGGAGTCAGTGAATGGACCTTTTGGCGAATATGTGCTGCCACCTATGGGGCGATGGGCGAACCTAAGGCGCACTGGGTTGGAGAGTATTTGTAGAGAAAACAACGTGCACGTTAGGCTTCTTGTGTGCTACCGGTTCATTTTCTTTTTGGTTCTTTGAGGGGTCGGACTTGTCAACTCACCTGACTGCACGAATCCAGGCTGCCCGCTTAACGGGATGAAGCTTACCACACGGAAAGCGAAAAAAGCTAGTTCCACAACCCGGGCGATAATAGTTCCGACAGCCGAAGGCTACACAGTTCACCGGCATGATTGCGGTGCACGTCGTAATCTAGAACGGGCGTCGTCAGGACGATGACTCGTGTTCACCTTGTTCACAACATCAAAACTTGAGTCTCGACTCTCGATGGTCTTATTTTCTTCTTCTTCTTCTTCCGAGGCGCCCAAAGGCGAGAAATGCAAGATGGCGGATTGTTTGGAACTAGATACTCTCGAACCCAGGCGCATCAAATACTCCGCGCATGCGCACCGCGTATTTCTACAAAAGGTCCATTCTCAAGATGGCGGCGCCGTTAAAGAAAAGGTCTATACCGGGAGCGGTTTGACCCCAAGGTGGTTTCCACGATGTGCCGCGCGTGGAAAGAAGAACGAGACAGTTGAACACCTAGTGCTCTACTGTGAGTGCCTGCTGCCAACCCCACTGGTAGATCGCCGGCTTCACTCAGAGGTAATGCTAGCATATGCACTGGGTTTTAAAACGACGGCTGACTCAGACAACCTCTACACGGGCGGAGCAGACGACCCTCCACAAGACAGGCATGACATTTCTACCATGCAGTGCGTGCGTAGGACGAAAGCGCGTCTGGAACACTGGTGGAAGAAAATTTAGAACAGATAGCTTATAGGTTTTTTTGCTAGGGCACGAAGACTCTTCGAGCTCGCCCGGTATAAAGGGAAAAGCCGAATCATCATCATCATCATCATCATCGTTTGTGTCGACCTACCGGACACGATCCTGGGGAACCTAGCCCTTAACAGCTCCTCTGTAAAAATTACCTCGAAACGTGGAAACTTGTTTGCATAGATGTCGCTTGAATTCTGCTTTCACAAATATCTAGATGCACAGATTCGGGTTTATTTCAAGTCCGAACTGTGTAAACTGCAAAGTCCCTGAAGACCTCCACCGCGCCATCTGTGAGTGCGACAATCAGTCGACAATCGTTGCAAGTGATACCACAGCTTCGCTGGCCAACCCCCTTCACAGCGTGGATTGAAGCCCCGACTTTTTGTTTTTTATTTATTAAATAAATAAAAATAAATTAGTAAAAATAGAGCGTAATTTAAAACCACTAGATCAGTAATTTCAGAAAGACTGAGCGTGTGAGAAGCGCAGTCGCTAAGGTTACCACTGGCACAGCAAGTACAAGGCTGGGGCTATGATAAGAGACGAAAAAATCGCACCGGCTCCTTATCACACCGGCAGCCTTATCTGCTGCACGAGTAGTAACTTTAGTGCGCTACTGCGCTTCTCACTTGCTCGAAGTCTTTCAGAAAATTACAAATTTAGTGGTTTTAATTGACGCTCAGCAAGTTTCTAATTGAAACCATACGTCTATTTTCACTAATTAAAAAAGTTAATTAACGAATTTTAGTTAATTACTCACCAGACTGTGACGGTCGTTCACCCCTTGAATGTCCGCCGAGTTCACGTAGCGGTAAAGACGCATTTAAAAAAAATCTGTTTCGAATAAAAAAATATCACCCGTGCTCTTGGCTGAGTGCAGACATCTCTCAGGTGTATCGTTCGGCTACGTGGTTACTAATTTTACTCTTGATATCTTGTGAAGAAAACAAAAACAAAAAAAAATTAAAGGTGTTTAGAACTCCCAGTAATGCCGAATTAGAGCACAGCTCTTGAGGTGGTGGAGGGGAGGGTATGCCCCTTCTCCTCATCCGTACCCTCTCCTCCTCCCGCGCTCCTCCCCTCCTGCCCTGCTCCTCCTCCACCCCTCCTTTTCTCCTCCTCCTCTCTCTCTCTCTCTTGGTGTATTTGAGGCGGCACACAATTTACCAACTTCGTCTGACGTGCCACAGAGATCGATGGGCACAGCCCAGACCCGTACCCATGTAGATGGCCACTTGGATAACGAGTACACCACGTTTTCATACGTGCCTTTGTAATTTATGAATGGTGATATCACTTGCCTGCCCAACCGGTAGCTGGCATCTCCCCTCCTCCTGCTCCTCTCCTCCTCCCTCCTAATCTCCACCTCCTCCTCCCTCCCTCCTTCTCCCTCCTCGTCCTACATCCTCCACCCCTCCCTCATACTCCCCCTCCTCCTCCCTCCTACCCGCGCGTTGCATCATGGGACGTTTCCCATAATGCACCGCGCGGGACCCTCTTGATGTCCCTCGTGACGTCACTCGTGACGACACGTGTGACATTATTATAGGACGTTTCCCATAATGCATTGCGCATTTACGCCGACGGCGACGCCGCTCAAGCCGGAAACGGGTGCCTAAGAGCTGCGCTCTAAAAAACGCGGAAGTAGCATTAAAGGGGTCATGAAACGATTTTCCTACTTCTTCCTCCTTAGCTTTAATCCTCAACTCGAATGCGAATTGTGAAATCACGTGGTCGTGACATTCCTTCGGCACCGGTGCGATGACTCCTAGCTTCCACCGTGCTTTTTATGCACACCATAGAACTTGTCATTCCCCAGTGACAATAAGTTCCGTCAGGGCACTCATTGGCCACGAACGCGAATCCAAATATTCGTCGACGGATTGATTGTTGACGAGCGCATACGTCCGAGTAACGCAGTTCTCGTGTCCAATGCGTGAGCTGCGCTCTGCTGACGTCAGTTTGGCGCCGGTGACGCGCTTTTGGAACCGCGGATGTATCATAGTGAAAAGGCGGAGAGCTTTCGAAGGCAAGAAGGTACAAAATAGTCCGCTATATTTTCAAATGTTCGTACCGAAAAGCTGGCTTTTGACTTTCTAGCCTCTTTCTTTTGGCCAACTGAACGATATGCGATTAGTAAAGTCCCAATTTAAAATCATTCATCCCAACCCAAAATTCGTTTCATGGCCCCTTTAAGGAGACTCAGAGAAACATACATCCAGTGTCATTGAATTTTAATCAGTTAACGAGATGCACAACCTACCGCCAGAAAGCACCTTATCACATTACACATTTATGCTGAGCCGCCGCTTTGAGTTATTATTGCTTTTCTTTCTCTGTTCAGCCACGGTTACGAAAACGTGACGTGATGATGTAAACTACTGTTAAAATATCGAAATATCCGAAGATGGGTGGGGCCCCTATCCAGGGCTCCAGTGCTGGCCGCTGCTGCCTTGGCCATCTCAACTAGACGACGTTGGTAGTCCGGGTGCGAACAGAGCAACGGAGCTTCCCAAGTCTCCGGGGAAGAGGAGGGGATGGGTAGGAAAGATGGGTGGGATTTGCAGGCTCACGTGACGTGGTAGAAGGAGGGGTACTCCGAGTAATGTGGGCAGCTAGCAGGGTAGATGGTGGGATAAAACTTGAGGAGGAAAACGAGGTGGGGTTGGAATTGGCGCCAGATCACGGCCTCTTCCTGTGTTAGGCTCCAAGCTGCTACGTTATCACACCCGATGACGTAGCAGCTTGAAACATTCTGCAGACGCATGAAAATTAAGTGAAATCCAGAAACTGAACAGTGATAAGCATTCGCGCGCTTATCAGCTGTTGATTTCGCACGTGGGCGTGTTCAGTCTCAGAGCCATCGGTGCAACCACAGCTTCACGCGCGATAATAAAAGAGCTTTGCGAATCCCCGCACGATTTTAGTTTACCACAACTGTACAGCTCGCAGACACGATGGAACCCCGCAGAGCCTTCCGGCTGTCTGGCTTTTCAAAGGACGTGGACGGCAGACAACTAGAGTTCCAGGACAGCGAGCCAGCACTGCCCACCTGCGCCTTGTGCGGCCTGGTCCCTGCAGCAACGTACAAGCTGACATGCAAGCACATCTTCTGCCCGGCTTGCTTCACTGGAGTCGTGCAGAAGACCAAGACATCTCTTCATTGCCCCGTGGACGGCAAGTCCTTCCGTCCCAAGAAGGCACTGTCCTCGAGTTCTAAGGCAAGCGTCTCTGTACTTAAACTCGTCGTTTTTTGCTTCAACAAAAGAAACGGGTGCTCTTTCTTCGGAACCGTCAGTGCTATGTTGGAGCACTTTGGCGTCTGTCCTTGCTGGAAGCTAAGTTGCCAGTTGTGTCAAAGCGTAGTGTTGCGGTCTAGTCTGGTCTCGCACGTACAGACCGTTCACTCGAAACGAGAGAATAGCCCTATGAATACGAGATCCTCTTCTGCCATGCCGGGAGCCCCTACTTCAGTAGCACCCTCTGCCATGCCGGGAGCCCCTACTTCAGTAGCACCCTCTGCCATGCCGGGAACCTCTGCTGCGGTGGCAGCCTCGGTGGCTTCTCTGGTGACAGCAGCGCCTGAAGTGGAGTCTTCGGAGTCATCGCAGGACTTTCTCAAGATTATCAGCGAATTGATCTCCCAAAGCACAGATGACATCAAAATGACGCAAGAGCTCCATTTAGCCCGGCTATTGAGCAGCATCGATTCCCAAAAAAGACCACCGGGTAATACTGCCGGATTGCTTTGCTTTCCCACTCCACGGCTTTATACTGCGTACTCCCAGGTCGTGGACGTTGTCGACGGCAAAGAAAGGAAGACTGACGAGGTGGTACCCTACACGCTATACAACTGGTCTGTGTCCCCCTTCTCAAAACTACGGGTGGGCATCCACCATTTCTCCAGCGAAGTCTTCATGATTGCACCCGGCTACAATGTGCAGCTTAAGGGCTGCATTGACGGTATCACGACGGTGGAGCTAAAGGTGGAAGTTACCATCCGGGCGATCACCGGCAAGACCAAAGGTGACAAGGCGCTATTGGATGACGACAAGTTATTCACCTTCAAGATCGTGAACAACAATAGTCGCAAAGAGAGCATATTTACTGCGTACCTCTTCGAGGACACCTTTGGGGAGTCGTCGTTGCCTCTGGACAGTCCTGACGGTGCAACTTCTGAGTGGATGGACGTGGGCGTCATCGACAGGATCGTATTTGAACGAGACTTCGTTGATGAAGATTCGTTTTTGATTATATTTGGCATCGCGGACACGCCCAAAAGCGAGATAGCAATATAATCTTTATTTATGGGTGTATTTCTCGAACAACTATATTTTTCAACGTGCGAGCGTCGATCACGCTTAGCTTTTATTAGTTTCCCCACAATTAAATATATAATTATTTTTTGCACCACAAATACGCGAAAAAAAAGTTGGGTAAGATCGGGGCCTTCTTTTATCGATGCACGTTCTTTTTAATGAACTGGTCTTTGTAACCTTGAAGCGTCATGCCATGTTTTTAATATTTTACTGACAAATAAAACTCTTACGTCCTTTACCTACCTGATTACGGTGAAAGGATCCACTTCACTACCACCGCTAGATAAGATTGCGACGACATCTTGCACATACGACGAAAAAACTCGATTTAATAAACTCTTAGATTGGTGGATAGTGGATTTTGGCGGATTGGTCAGCACCGATTTCCAAAAGATACGTGTACTACCATGACACTCGTAATATTAATTTGTGCACATTAGGCCAGAGTTTGTGTTATATTTTTGTACTTATCACAAATATTAGGAGTCTTTTCAATAAGATAGATGTTTTGTCGTTAGTCATTGATTCTGCAGGCGCTGAGGTAATAGCTTTAACGGAGACTTGGATCTTTGCGAGGGTGCGCGACAATAAACTTACTTCTGGAATTAAAAACAAAATTGTAACATCGACAGTAACGATAGACAGGATAGATGCGGTGGAGAGTTTATGGTTGCTGTTGCATTAGAAATGATTTGGGAGTTTATTGGTGCTAACCACAAGAAGTGGATCATGGGAGCTTGTTATAGACCACCGTCAAGTTATTCATCTTTCGTCAAAGCCTTGTAGGACTCAATAAATACACACGTCATTCGCTTCTCCAGTTCGCCGGCTTTTCTTTTATGCCCGAGTCCCACTATACTTCGTCTCACCCTAGCATGGACTAACCGCGAAGGCTGTGCTAGCGCGAGCGGCCAGCCTTGAGTGCCTTGACTAGAGCACTTGCTGCACGAGCGCTCGTGCAGCCACCGCGGCTTCATTCAAAGCGACTAGCTCGCGCTTTTAGCACGCGCGGCTAACAATAGTCCATACTAAGGTGAGACGAAGTATAGAGCGACAAACAAACAAACCACAGCGACAAGCCTCAAACCAGAGTCTTTCGAGATTTGACAGGCTTTGTAGAATAAAGAAGGAGGCTATGCTGAAACACGAGCATCATGCACGCGTGGGTAATTTTGGCAGGATTGCAATCACTCGTGCTTATACTTCATGAGCACCGAACGACTAAACGCCTGCCAAAGGACCATCGCGAGCATGCTGCATGGGTTGGAGGCTTGTCGCTGTCGTTTGTTTAGGTTTGTCGCTCTATTGGGATTCGGGCATTAGGTGATTTTAATTATCCTGCCATAGTGCGGAATGGCATTACCCCAGTTGCGAGCGCATCTTCATCTGAATGCCATGACTTCGTAAGCCTTTGTCTAGATTTTAACTTTACCCAATTAGTCATGAATTCCACCAGAGTGACCCCTTTGAAAGCAAACGTGTTGAATCTTATTTCGTTAACTCATCCTAAACTTGTTTCACACATAACGCATCTTCCCGGAATTAGTGATCATTCCGTATTGCATTTTAATGTAAAAGCAGCAGTGCCTAAACCATATACGCATACCAAACGAATTCGTGACTACGCTAAAGCTGACTTCGAAAATATCAATCATGACCTGGCAACGTTTCTTGATGAATATTTAGTACGCTTCTCGAGTCGTGCAGTTTAAGAAAACTGGCAAATACTCAAAACCAAAGTTCATAGACTAACAAATGAGCGCATTCCTTTGAGAACTGTTATAGAAAACTCTCGGTCACCCTGGTTTACCAAAACCCTAAAACGTCTCTCTCTCTCTCTCTCTCTCTCTCTTAAAATAAAAAAGCGCCTATTTTGCGCCGGAAGGTCATCCACGTGTGAGAGCGTCGGTTGCGTTATCACACTGCTGCTGAGGAGTTTAACATGGCAATTGATAACGCCAAGGCAGAATTCAGCTGTGATACCCTTCTCTCTATGTTGATCAGCAATTCTAAACAATTTCGGAACATAATGAACAATAAAAAGCATTAATCTTTTACACTAAAATATACAAGGGGCGATAGTATTCCCCGTGACATGTGTGCTACTTTATTAAATGCTACCTTTGCGTAATAATTTTCTTGTGACCACGTGCAAGACTTCCTTCTGCTAGACTGTGTTGATTATCTTTCTTGGAACCCATTTTGTTTATGTTCGTATCATCGAAAAGCTCAGATTACCATCTTCAGCAGGAGTGAACGGAATAATTAAACTTGAGGAAGAAAAACGAGAAGGGACGAACGGAAAAACATCTCAGGGTTTCCAAGATGTCGATTAATTAGCAGCTCGCCTGCACTCTATCACTGCTTACAAAACAAGGGACGAACGGAATTGATTCAAAGTTTTTGAAAAATACTTTACCTTACCCTTCTTCTATGTTAACAAAATTTAAGGGACGCACCATTAAACTTCATCCTCTTTTCTTCAATCGCTACCCCACGGCTCGTGTCTTTATTCGATACATGGTGTCAGAAGTGGGATATGGAAGGATTAAGAGCACCTACAGAGCTCCAGCTGACGGGCAATGTTGCCGAGAACTGGCGTCGCTTCAAGCTGCGGCTAGAGGTCTTCATGACGGCAACAGAACCCACCGCTAAAAGGAACGATCGGCAGAAGACAGCCCTGGGGGGCTATGTTGCGCTTTTTAGACTCCCAGGAGACTAGGGAGAAGGAAGTGACGTCAACAACGCAGCAAATGCAGATTGGATGTTGGTTTTGTTTTCTTCTGTCAACATCCAATCTGCGTTCGCTCAAGTCGTTGACGTCACTTCCTTCTTCCAAGTCTCCTGGGAGTCCAAAAAGCGCAACATAGCACCCCTTCATGTTGCCGGAGAAGAGGCCCATCCTTCATGTTGCCGGAGAAGAGGCCCAGGAGGTCTACAGCACCTTCCAGCTCGGTGAGCAAGCGACGTACGCTCAAGTCGTAGCCAGATTTGAGGATTACTGCACACCGAAGAAGAACGAAACGTATGAGAGATACGTCTTCAGAACACGCATCCAGGCCGAGATGTGCTGCCTCTTAGACACGCGACTGGGTTCGAGGCTAAGTGGCGAGAAAACAACGCGCGCGCAAGGCCTCTCCCACCCGTTCCACACCCAAAACGTCAGCTACATCCTGTTCAACCATTGAGGCGCTGTGACCTAGATACGGTTCCCCCAAACTAGCCTTTGTCCCCATCGTGCGTAATCTTCCGCCCCGAAGTCGACACAACGAAACCATCTTCCCTCTCTGCTCGGCCAGAAGGAAGAGAGAGAGGGTACTGAAACTATTTACTCTCGAACCGATGTTTCTACAAAAGGTCCATTCCACAACCCGAGCGATAATAAGGAGTATTCACTGGGCGCCATATTTGTGGGTGATGTCTAGAGCGCATGCTCTGAACGAGCCCACATCAATAGGCTGCTAAGACCGGCAATCTTGAGGGTGCGAAATGCGCGTTACAAAAGAACTGTGGAAGCTCGCCATCAGCACGCGCTCAGCAGTCGTGCACACAGCTATGGCCGCCAGTGAATACTTCCTATAGTTCCGACAGCCGAAGGCTACACAGTTCACCGTCATGATTGCGGTGCACGTCCTAATCTAGAATGGGCGTCGTCAGTACGTTGACTCGTGTTCACCTTGTTCGCAACATCAATACTTGAGTCTCGAGGGTCTCCAAGGCGCTCAAAGGCGAGAAATGCAAGATGGCGGATTGTTTGGAACTAGATACTCTCGAACCCAGGCGCATCAAATACTCCGCGCATGCGCATCGCGTATTTCTACAAAAGGTCCATTGACGTGATCAACTACAATGCCTAGAAGGTGATGTGTGAGGGACTGTCCCGGTATTTCTGCAACTGAAGAAGAGATCACACTGCATGCATTTCTGAGAGACATACATCGGCCGCATGAGCACCTAGTAAACAAGTTCTACTCATGTTCTAGACAAAATACGTACTTTGTGCTCGACGTTTACTTGTACTTGGTACACTCACCAGTTCGTATTCTTTAGAAGGCAGGCATCTTCAGCCTGGAGAGTATCCGATGATTCAACGACCTCGGTGTCTCAACCTTCAGCAATGCGATCGGGCGTGTCGTATGCTAGCAATCCTAATTTCTGCGAGCGTTCTAAATTTTGTTTTTCAAAACTTGATAGCTTGTTTTGCGCCCAGTATATCCCTGTATCATCGGACTGACGGCATGCACTCGTACACTGGCTTGTACTCGCAACGCTTTCATCATTGACCTCCATCACGTCGATCCACAGACTCTTCGTCCTCAAATTTTACAGCACGCAAATTAACCAACGGTGCAGGGATAAAGAGCTAGTGGAACTGAAACTTCGTTTTCTACGATCGCACGTACGAAGAGCAGAATAAAAAAAAAGGAAAAAAAAAGTCTTAGGCACGGTCGCGGAGAGCACGGAGTGAAACTCACGTGACTTCCGGTGAACCCACTTTTAGTGACGTAGATCGATGCCTCCCTTCTGACCGCCCCGACACCTTGCGGTACACTGTTACGTCATAGTGCACGGCGGGAACTTTGAATTGGTCCTCGTATTTCTATTTTTTATAAAAAAACTACTCAACTCTATAGTGAAACAATTTTTTTGTAATGTCCTGATATGCCAATTCAACGCCTAGCATGAAAAAAAAAAATTTGTTTTGGCGTGTCAGAGGCCTTTTAAGTTTAGGTCACTGGGGCTAAAAACTACGCTTTTATTATTTTCTTGAACATACGGATTCTTCGATATTGGCGTACTATTTCGACAATATTGGGGTGGTTATTTATAAGGTCAGATAATTTGTAATCAAGTTTATTGAAACTATCACCAAAATGATTAGTTATGTAGAGCGCCTTTCTAAACACCCGCCTTGAACGAAAAAAAAAATTATGCTATTGTTTGTTTTCTTATAAATCAAAATGCACTCAAAGACTACAAGGTACACAAGCACAAACACGCACACTAAAAGCGCATGACTATGGTTCATCGTTGGCACTCGATTGATTTAACCGGTGGCAACAAATGCACTAAAAGACGTCGGGATCTGTAGCACGTGACGTAGTGTTTTTTTGGCTCTGCTCGATAGGCCTCATTGACCTGTTATGTCGGCTGCGCTCTTACTTACAGCGAAAATTAATTTAAACGTTTTTGTCGTGCAAAAGCTCTTTCTTTCACGAAATGCTGACAAGGCATGTCTTATATAAGTTCTTATTGCTTGATAACATTCTTCACTGGTTGATTGAATATGTTTTTAATTCTTGAATATTTTAAACGATAGCTCCTGGCTCGTGAGCCTCTAACAAAATCGCTTTGCCAACCCTGCAGCGCGGAACAAAGCTAGTATCAAAGAACAAAATTTGCCCAACTTGGCACTCTCGCTCGGGTAGACGAGCTACACTTCGTTTCACCTTATGTTCGAGCGAAGGCAAAACTGGAAGCGCGAGCACGGAAGCTACGTGCGTTCAGGCTTTGCTCGAGCGCGCGAGCTGCGGAGAAATGCAAAAAGCGCTGGTCTCGCGCTTCTAGCTTTGGCTTCGCTCGCAGATAAAGTGAAACGAATTATAGCTGGGCTACGCTTCTGGGCGAACTGGGCACTGCTAGCATCACTGGCACGTTTGCTGGAAGATGTGTTAGCGAGAGCACGCGCTGAGCGCTGAACGTGCACGGGCGAGCAGCAGAAAGGACGAAATTAAGAGCAGAGGAGGAACATCACTGCCACAAGCCAGTTTTTTGGCCACACGGATGAGTGCCACCATCTAGTGGTTGAACTAATGGCTTCGCTGAACCGAAATTTGGATTTCTCAAAATAAGGCCGCAGAAGCGTTGCGCAGGACGCTACGAACTCCAAAACATCACTCATACATCGATATTTCATACGGATGACCGTACTTTTGGAAAAGAAGGGCGCGATCAAGCGAGGTCTATGACGTCATTGTCAACCTGAAAAAATTGAAAATGAGGGGAAGCGACCTCGCTTCTCTCCTCGACGCTTCGGTTCACCAGCTCGGCGGGACGTAGCGAGGAGGAGAGGGAATGAGAATCGTGACGTGACTTGTCTTTGTCGGCCTCGTCGTCCGTAGTCCAATAGCGCGCTTCTTTTCCAGAAATACGGCGATTCCGTTAGAGATATCGCGTATGAGTAATGTTTTTGGGGGTTTTGCAGCGTCCCGCCTATCCGTCCAGCCTTGTTTTGTGAGCTCGAAATTTCGGTTCAGTATCCCATACTATGAAGCTGTCATAAGCACGTTACTGTTAAAATGTGACAGTGTTACGGTTACAGTTATACAGGAGCAAAAGTGAACCTGCTACAGTTGCAGTTACAAAATTAAGAGTAACTTGTCACAGTTACAGTTACTTCGCTAAAGTAACGACGTTACTCGGTTGTTACTTTACTAAAACTATGAGAAAACACTCAAAAGGAACCTTCTTTAAGGTGCAACCCCACCGTGCATGACGTTTTGATGCATTTTTGACGGCTGATAACTTTGTTTCTATGTATGTTACAATTATAAAGTGAATGTCAAATTAAAGAGCTGTTTTTAACGATATGTTAATGTCTCAGTATTACGATTATTTTTAATTGTTAGTTAATTATTGAGCTTTTAATTGACCACAGTTTCTAATATTGAAAAACTTATTTCTCGAGTTATAACGTCCCCTCGTCCACGACATTTTTCGTGAGCGTTCGGTTGGATGTAATAAATTAAAAAAAAGTAAGCAACGAACTGTACAGATAGTGTATATTTTAAAATCAAAAATAAAGTATAAAATGGTATTATTTTATGGCGCTAAAAAAACGGAATCACGTCAACTAATCAAAATAACGAGACATTAAATTATGAATCAGCCTTCGATATTACATTTTCCAGAACTTCCGTATTGATATATTTCACGTTAAGAATGCTATAAGGTATGCTTGGGAGAAGGGCGTGTTGGTTCGAGTCAAGGATGAAGAAAGAATAAAACAATTAAAACTGGGACAACAAAACACATCTTTCAAAGATGTGTTGTGTTGTCCCAGTCTTAATTGTTTTATTCTTTCTTCATCCTTGAATGTTATAAGACCTCCAACTTTTCCCATTCAGTTACGGCAAATTGCAGTTTCTTAATATGAAATAGAGATGGCGACACGTGTTCAAGAAAAGTTTGATGTGCATTTTCCACCGTGTGCCGCTTGGAACGCCACGTGAAAGACAGAAAAAGCTCCAGATGTCAGGGTGTCAGATGCCTGGATGCCCGCAGTGAGCGAGCCAGAGATGTCAGAACAACAAGCGCGAGGGGTGCACCACAGCTACATTTGCGCGCGTTCTACTGTGCGTAGGTACCACGGTGGAAGAAATACATTTAGGTGATGGAGGAGGAGGAGGAAAAGCTTTATCTGTCTTAAGGCTGAACTCCATGGGACGAATATGTTGCGAATAACCGACGAATTTTGCCCGGCGGCTTTTGCTCTGCGCGTGGAATCAACACAGTGGCTGCTACGTCGCGCGCAAAGCGAGCGTGCCGTCGGGCGGCGTTCGCCCATTATTCGTCACATAATTCGTTCCATGGAGTTCAGCCTTTAGGGTGATTGTTAACACTCTCTGTCCGGCGCGGCGACCACATTATGTTCGGCGCACCGAGCGCGCTTCACTCGCACGGGGATAGATGGCGCCTAAGTATAGAGGGGCTTGTGAAGGAAATTGTTCATTCTTTACTCGGTCTCTGTGTACTGTGTGGTGAAATGATGGATTTATGTTGTCGCATTGGCACTGATTGCCTTTTCCCCCGTGCGGCGATTGTTGTTTTTTTAAACAAGAACATTCCGATGACGACAAAACGTGACGAAAATACTCGTATAAATATAAAACTTCCCGACACTATCTACTGGGCTTTGAATAATATAAAGTAATTTAAAATAATTAGGTTAGACAGCTGGGTCGCGCTCGCATGTTTTGTCAGACAGCATGTCTGGTAACAGTTCCGTAAATTGTTTACACATATTGCGTGACTTTATATGAGGTCGGGGGATGTTTTTCCATCCTGCTCCTGCGTTCTCAATGAAAAAATAAATTATAATAGTGTTACATAGTGGGGCTTAAATAATTCTTTACATGCGCAGAAAGGTATTAGCGTTACAAATGTTTTATACATACGATGTCAACTGGTACTGTGGTACATACAAATGTGAGCAGAAAATATATTTCTTTATGATGACATAGTGACTGAAATGATGACACGGTATGATGTTAACCTGTGTGTTTTTCATGTTCAGCTGGCCCCATTCACAAGCAATGAACCAACTTGCTCAGCTAAAGCCCGTAACAAGATGACAACCTAACTGAAATGATGACACAGTATGATGACAACCTAACTGAAATGATGATACAGTGACTGAAAGTCAGACAGTAGTGGTGGCTATAAAACATAAATCAATTTTCTTCTATAGACTCACAATATGGTGTCGCCCCGTCTTATAGGTCTTACAGGTATTACAGGTAACGTGTAAGGTACTTCGGGCAGCCAGGGAAAATGCTCGGAACAGCGTCTACAGATAGCACGGGCTTCATTGCAGCATGGAGGAGAATCTCCCACCGAACTCCGCATGATACCATTTCGATATCAGTTCGTCGGGGAAATGCTTGGCACAAACATGATCACTATGTAGTAACTCGCGATCGACCTTCAGGATTGCACGACGCCACTTCTCCAGGCGAGCGTCATTTGATGGAGCTTTAAACAAGGACACTCGCTCTGCACAGTTCCGGTACCCCGAATTGCAGTTGGGAACGAAGCACGTCTTTTTCATGCTTATAGCATAACTTCTTCTTCTTCGGGTTAAGGCTCACCTTCGTGCACGATCATGACACCTGTGATTGACACCGCACCAAAGCAAACCACGAGGCAGCCACTGGCCGCACACCACTACCAGACTACACCACATCACCACACCGCGAAAAAGGCGAGCACGCTACGCCGCCGAGGAGGGACCCCATACCAGGGATGGCAGTAATGACATTACTGTAATGGAATTACAGTAATTAAATTACTTTTTGGAGTAATGAGTAATGTAATGAATTACTTCTCTAGGCGAGTAATTTAGTAATGTAATAAATTACTTCTCTAGGCGAGTAATTTAGTAATGTAATAAATTACTTTCGGACAGTAATTTCGAGAAAATTACTCATTACTTTTGAAATTATTTTTGTCCTAAATTAGAAAATTCGTTTGCGAGCTTTAAAAAATAGAAAAATTATTTTGCATGCTGAAATGTTGTGAAAGAGCATCAGAGCAGAGTAATCGACGGCCACCTAAACGCAAAGCGTCGTACGAAGAGCTGAACAGGCGCACAAAGGAGAGCTGGAATGGCGAAGGAAAAAAGCTTCCGTGTAGACATCGCTGGAAGGCAAAGGCTTACGATCTCCAGGCACGACAAATTCACGGCGTCGCGTCATCACGACGATACTATATTTCGTTTATCCCTAAGCTGACAGTGCGGTGGGAGCTGCAAGCTAAGCAGAACCAATCAAACACCTCCCTTTAATCAGCTGACCAGTCTTTTTTTTTTTTAAGAGCAATGTTGCGTCAACATTCCTCCGTCGAAGCCCGCTGAACACGGCAGTGGTGCAAAAGAAGCTGGTTAGGAAGTGGTGCAGAAAAGATCGCAACAGCCTAAACGGCTGTTGTGATCTGTTCTGCGCCACTTCCTAACCAGATCAGACACGCTTGCGCTTCTCCATTTCACCATCCCAAACTAGAATAGACCTCCCGGAAAGCCCACGACGTGAATATCTATAAATCAACTGATGCCAAGCGTCCCTGATCCCGGCTAAGGGCGGTCTTTCAATTTCAAGAGAACAGACAAACAAGCAGAACGACACGGACGCTTGGAGCGAGCACTCTTTCTGAAGTGACGGGTCTCGTGAAGCAAAGCAACGGTTGACAACATAGGTGACGGGAAACAAAACTGGTAATTGGGTTGCAAAAAAAAAAAAAAGAAAGGGAAGGGAAGGGAAGGAAGAGCAAATTGGGCGCGAAGTCAAGACCCCGCAAGAGTGTATTGGGAGGTGGTCGATTCAAATTGGAGGGGAAGGACACGTATGCTTGGCGGCAAAAAGACGAGGTTCGAAAAATCGGCGGTGGCCGTAAGCCGGCGGGCGCCAAAAAACTGTCCTCCGCGAAAAGCACTCGCTCCCTCCGCCGGAGGAAGAAAAGAGAAACGCCTTCAGAGATGCCGCGCTTTGCTACATATGCATGCGCTGTGGGCGATGTATCATACACGGCGGGTACGGAGTGATAGCCGTTTTGGTGTGCGTCTTGACCTGTCTCTTTGCGTAATCGTTTAGTGTTCAAGCTGTTTCCCCATCATTATAGAAAAAAAATTCTGCGAGCATGCACTAACACGCAAATACAGACCACCAGTGAGAGATACAGAAGCTCTGACAAAAACGGACCGAGTCATATACGTCAGCTTGATCTTACTGCAGCTAGTAGAGCCGTTTTGTCTGACCTAATCGTCCCACCCACTGGATCAGACCATACTAAACTGCCTCGCGAACTCTAAAACAAAAATAACAGATTATTACCGAGAGGAGACTCGCAAACTGTGCTCAAGCTCAAAGGCTCAAAGACATCCTTTCGTTGCTTTGCACTTTCTTTGCGGCCAAGAGGCTGCTCGTTTATTGCCTAGGCAGACAGTTGCGCAATCTGCCAGGAACACGACGGAAAACATTTCGGCTCGAAGCTTTCAAGTAAAGACATAGAGAAATGGTTGGCAGCTGTTTGGCTCATGCTTAGATTTGTTGATGTATTGCATAAAGTATATTGTTTTCTCTTAGTCAATTAATCAAGATGATTCTTTTCCAACAAGACGTATCGTGGCGTTTCCAGGAATAATAAAAAACGTTCCTAACTGAAGTGCATGTACTTCGCGACATAATTACATTTACATTGAATTTCTTGTTCCACGCTCTTTTTATTCATTCGGAGTATTAAACAATCAATCTTTCATGTTGAAGAAAAAAAACAAATATGAAAAAGAGAAAACATGATTTTTTAGATAAACTTGGAATGAATATATCTATATATATATATATATTCACAAAATATTTGCCCTTTAAGGAGGTGGTCGTCCAAGGTCGCCAAAAAAGTGATCTGCAAATACGTTTCAAGCCTCGTAGGCTCTTCGTCAGTCCAAACAAGAACCCTTCGTTTTCCCTTCCTTTCAATCAAAGAAAAAACGGCCGCAAAGAAGAAGTATTTGAAAAAATGCTTACCGTTTAGCGGTTATCTACTCAACTAAATTCTCGCTTAAAAGTTTAATATATCCCGATAAAAAAGCAGTAAATAATATTGAAGTAATTAAATAAAATAATATTAACGCAATTATTATCACAAAACCAGTTTTTGGGACATGTGGTTGGACCTAAGCCAACTATACCTGGTGTCATGTGAAGCCAATGAGAGGCCCAATGAAAAGCGTTTGCTCGTGTCACATTAAACGATGAAGCGAGAAAAAAAAAAGAAAAAAGAAAAAAAAGCAACAGTGCGGCACCGATTAGAAGATCGCAATTAAATGTCCATAAAAAAAGACGGCCATGACACTTTCGAACTGTTAAGGCCCTTAACAGTATATATATATATATATATATATATATATATATATATATATATATATATATATATATATATATATATATATATATGATATAAAACAAATCTGATTTCAATCAAAGAAACCTTACTTATTAAAAAAAATCTGATTGTGTGAACGTGTTTCCTACTCCGTTCCACCCTACGTCCGGCCGCAGCGCATGCCATCGAAGCACAAGGCCGTGTGAGTGCCAGTTGACTTAGGAGAGAGGGCGCAGTGACATGCGGGGAGCGTATCCCCAAATACATCACGTGCTTCCTTCACAGAGCTGGTTTGGCTGGGATGGCTTGTAGAGTCCGCTGCGGCCGAACATAAGGTGAAATGGACTATACTCAACTAATATTAGATATTTTATTTTATTAATTTTATTGACTGACACTCGTTACAGCACCGTTTGCAAAAAAAAAAATAAAATACGACACTTTTTTTATTATTTCCATAGTTACAGCGGAACAAAAGTTCTTAGTTCCGGACACTTCGTGGCATGTGAAATCTTCGCGTCATTTAGTAAAACCTAGACCCTGATATAACTCTGTTCAGTCTCTTGCTCCACCAGGAGGCTCCCCGCTACGGTTTCTGTGAGTTTTTGTTACGTGAGTAATACTATAAAAAGAAGCAGACGGTGGTCTCTTCGGTTCCACTATACACACAGACAGATGAGAGAGTAATGACTGTACAAACTAAACGTGTATCTAATTCAAACTTATGCGCTGGATACACAAGCCCTGAATGAGGGGGTGACAAAAACGTGTTCTTCCGTTCCGTCGCCCACCTATTCTCGGTTATGTTGGCATGGGGCGCCATAGTGTCATATGGGGCTCACGGGTGGTCATTCCATCCATCCACCAGGCATCTCCACCAAACAGTGAGGACGAACCCTGCCCGCCTGGAGACGTGCTGATGATAGAGGCGCTTCCGGCATCACCGCTTCATCCCATCCTCGTCGCCAATTGTTATATTCATCCAGATCTTTACTGGTACGGAACGGACAGGACTTGGCATGGCGCCTAGGTCAGTCCCCAATCCTCGCGCCGCGCACATGCACCCGCTCGAGATCATGGCTCGCGCTGTCCGGTTGTTCTGGGCGGCAGCTTGGTTGCTTGATAGTTGATACATAACACAGAGGCAGTATTGTGGGCACACGATCCCGCTTACTTCCCACTTCCTATTGAACGTAGGGCAGTTTATTCGTGTTTGCACAAAGATAAAATCAAGTAGTCAGTTGTTTCATGCTGCGGTATATACTCCAGTGCATGCCCATCAGGAGTCCGGAAGGCAACGAGCGTGCGACGTTTGAAGCTGCTTCCAATGTGCGTCATAGTGCGCCTTTGCACACAGCATGAACATCATACTTGGGTAGTAATTCAATTACTGTAATTGAATTACTGTAATTTAATTACTTTTATTGGTAATTTGTAATTGTAATTAGTTACTTTTGGCTAAAAGCAATTGTAATTTTAATTTAATTACTTTCTAGTGTCAGTAATTGCAAACTTTCATGTAGAATTACAATTACTTTTGCAAAACTTTGCGGCGCCGAAGGAACCTCTCTGAAAGCCTCAGCGTTTGCACAAGTGGTATAGCTCTCGGTGAAACACTCACACACAGACACAACATAAATAGCGTCGCATTGTTAGTTGTTTTGTTGCTTACACTGAGGGCTTAGAGACAATCCTCTTTGGAGCCTATCTCAACGGCGCCGTGTAACGCCGTCTGCAGTGCGAGAAGAAAACAATAGCATGAACATGCCAAAATATTGAAAGAAAAAAATCGAGCTTCAGCTTTGAGCAGAGGTTGGGAATTTTAATTGTCTATGAAGTTATTTTTCTTTCTTTTTTTTGCCAGTTTTTTACGTCCCTCTTCCAGTACTGTCGCATATGCGTATCTTTGTATTATTTTAAGTTTATTTCCTTGTGGTTTTACTTCGTATATTATTTGCATAAACACTTTGGAGACTGACCTCGCACTTGTGAATATTTTCCCCAACGATTCGGGAGCCCCGATTCGGTGCTTACATATTTCTGAGCCATTATAATTTCAACTCAATGTAAATACTTTACAATACCTTTATGTTTGTATGGGAATGTGGTCGTATTAGAGCATGTGGATTTTACTTTTATATTAACACTTGTAAAATATTCCTATATGACTAATTGTCACATTTTTATTTGCCTGGCTAACAAGTCTGTCAAACCAATTTTTCTTTGGCGATCAGGTGTCTTCCAGAATATGAACTAATTTATTATTATTTATTAAAAATATAAGAACGTAATGCTTCATTGCCCCATACGGTCACGTTCTATCATGAATTTAACAAAATTCATAAAAAGAAAGTACAATACGTGAACATTGGAGTAAGAAATGAACAAATACATTGCATTCTGTACAATTCGTTTAAAGTTATATGGCCCAAGTCGGGTCGCTCTCAGAAATAAGTAATTGTAAAGTAATTGCATTACTTTTAGAAGTAATTTGTAATTTTAATTAATTACTTTTCACATAGTAGTAATTGTAATTGTAGTTAAACTACTTTTGAAGCAAAGTAACTGTAATTGTAATTAAATTACATTTTGGAAGTAATTTACCCATGTATGATGAACATCTTGCTTGGGAATAGACCGATCTCACTAAGCGTTCGGCGCATGCGTGACGCCGCCGTAACTTTATTCATAGCCTCCTCTATACTCACGAAACCTGGCAGTTCGACGACAGAGCCATAGAGCGCCAGGTCGCGGATTTGGAGCGCGACGATCTGGTAGCACAGAGCATCGATGAGCCATTCCTCGGGGAACTTGGACGTCAGCGCACAGCTTTTGCGGCAGCGAGGACCCGAAACACACTTGTTCGCTCGGCAGAAGTGTGTTTCGGCGTCTCGCCACAGCGGGGCGCCAGTCACGTGGCTTTCCACAGCCTTAGGCCTCTATTAACGGATTAGGTCAGACAAATCGTCTCTTTATTTTTGATAGGGTGCCTTACGTGTTCTCTGGACCCTTTCGGCTGCAGGACGTGAAACCGATGTGACCTATCCGTCCTCAAGTTTAGGGGAGATAAGAAAAAAAAAAGAGGGGGGTTAAAAGAGGGCAGAAAAAAAGCAAAAAGAAAAGGGGGGGGGGGGGGGGGAAACGGAGGAAAAAAAAAGAAAAGAAAGGAAATGTAACATTGAAATTTATATCTCTTACCACATCATCATAAGAACTTTCAGCATATACAAAGTCATCTTTAAAACACATTTACAACGATTCATTGACCATCAAAAATTAATATGCATAATACCGGCAACTAGTTAATGATAGTCACTAGCCCACCAAGTATTGGTTTAAAATTAATACTTTAAATATGCACCACTAAAATTATAAATGAGTCGATTTATATTGTATAACATATTACATGCAATTTTCTTTTTAAGAATAAATGATGTCTTGCCGAATAGAAAAAAAAAACATAAAAATGAAGTAAGAAAAAGGGGAGAAGAAAAAACTTTAAAAAAATGTAACTTACCTAATTTACTTAGGTTCATTTGTCCACATGTGTAGACGGTATATTCGTAAAGAGAACGATAAGAAACAAGTCATTGATAGAAACAAATTATTCGCTTAGGTGAGCCGCGGAGTTCGGGCTGCTGTCGCGTTGCCTTGCCTCGCTCCTTGTTTACGCAATAGAGCGTGCGAACGGGGGGTGAGGCTGGGCTGGACAACTCGCGGCAGCGGCGTCGGTGGCGCGGGGTGCTGGGTACATAGCAGAAAATAGATAGCACTAAAATTATGACCCTTCCTCGGCCCGACTATTGAAGGAAAAAAAAAAGGGGGGGGGGGGAGAGAGAAAGGAGGAAGAAAGAAAAGAAAGAGGAGAAAAAGAAAAAAAAAACATTTTGGATCAGTAATTTAGATTAAATCTGAAGTACTAAAATAAAGGAACATTCGTTTTTTAAGAAACCCAACATTATATATTGGTCTTCTTATATGTTATAGTTAAAATAAGAAAAAAAAAACAAGCAGAAGAAGCCATTAAAGGAACCTCGTCGTCGTCTGAACCAAGAAGCATGATCAAGAGGCACAGAACTAAATGGACAATATTTTAAGCGTCACGCATCTGCGGTGGCGCTGTCGACGGCACTGCGCATGCGTAGACGCTTTCCTTCGCGCGAATTCGGATTCTGCGCACGCGCAGTGCCCACACCTTGTGTGGGCAAACGCGCACTTGTTTGTAAACAGCGTGTCGGTCTATACCCGATCAAAGCCTGCTGACAAAGCATAAGCCCGTTCCCGAACTAGTAGTTTCGCTGCCTCCCCTTTTTTTTTTTTTTTTGTTGATTGGCTTTTTAATCAAAATTTCGTTTTTGGTCATATCAGACCTTATTTATTTATTTTTAATTGGTTTATACCTGTTATACCGTTTGGTGGTGCAGGTAGAGAGACAACTTTTATCTTTATTCATTTTTGCCCTCACTTAGAAATTCACCAAATTCATTCGTTGTCTGCCGCTCCACCTTTTTCATTTCGGCGGCCGCTTCTCGTGGCAATCTGTCAGGCTCGTGCCTGTAACTTCAACCTCGCCCACACATAAAAAAAAGCCATGGTAATATCTACGGAACAGGGCACATACGCGTAAGCCTAGATCTGCCGAATGTTTTTGCTTGTACGGGAATTTGCGCACAGAAGGCAATTTCCAAGGCCACACGTTCGCGCCCGTGCTTTTGTCAGCACTGCAGATGTCTGTGAGATGGAATAGAAACCCCACAGTTCGCTCTGCCTGTACCTGGAAGCACAAAAAAGTACCTCTGAAAAATGCACATCATAGACTCTTGAACATAAGTGAACCAGACCACCGCACGCAGTGAATTCCTCGCAGCGAAATAATACAGTGCCGCAGGGACTCATTCATCACTGCCACGTAGAATATACACCTTTTCCACGAGGGTGCCGCCATCTTGAATGTCGCCACTTCTGGTATGCTGTGAAACATCGTTTTTTGATCTCTCCACGCCGCTGGAATGTGTTTACGAAAAATGCATGAATGTCGCACTTTGTCGTTTTGCCTCACCTATATTTTCTCTAATATTCCTGGTTGAAATATTTTATTATTTTTTCGTCCCGCGTACCAGATACGGAACACACGTGAGTGAGAACGACCGGAAACAAAAAACTTCTATAGCGAGCACGATCACGGAATGGCGCCACTGAGTAGAGCCAAAAACAAATGGTGTTTAGCAGACGAATTTTTGATTTTACCGAAGCTCAAATTTTCTCGATTAATTTCGTAACGACACTGCCCCGAGGAAGTCTATTAGCAGATATGAAGTCACAAATTCATTTTACACCGCAACCTGGCACTGCAATTTGTATTTATCCTTTATTCTATTTCTAAAACACTATTAGAAAAAAAAAGCTTTTTTTTTTTTTAATTGTAGGTTTTGTAAGATAATAATGAACGCAAAAGCGAACAATCCTCCTAGAACGTTCTGCGCCAACCGCGAAAAAGTCTGCGCGTTCCGAATCTGGAAACTTCTCGAATGTTGGGAGGTTGCCAAAAGTCACGGGCATTCAAGCAGTTCAGTGAGTCGCCTACAACGGTTTTTATCTGTACTCTGCCAGCTCAAAATACTCCTTATTAGACATTCATTTTCTTCGGCATTTAATCGGCGTGTGCGAAGAGCAGTTCAAATCGAAAAGCACTCTGTCATTTATAACCTTAGCAAAGCTACAAAAAAAACACAAAAAAAAACACGGTGTTTGGTTGGTTTTGCAGTGTTGGAGCTACTCGCCTCGGGATTCGATCGTCACGGCTCATTAGGTGAAAAGCATAACTACGCTTTGCTTTACAATGCTAAACACGCGAGGCCGAAGCCATGGCGGCGCCAATGCAGCGTTTGCGCTAAAAGTAGCGAGGTGCGTCAATGCACGAGGCACGTGCAATGTGCAGCTCTTGGGAAGGTCATGGCGGCGCAGCACAGCACTGAGGTAGATTTCAGTCGCTATGTTCTTCCCAGAAGTGGCGCGCGGCACGTGTATGGAGCATTTCCACAACAATGAATGGCGCCACTTTTCTCAGGATAGAGGGGCTTTAGTTTGCGCTCCGGTATCAACTGCTAAGAGCTCGCGCTCTGTAACCTTGCCCGTGACCTATGTCGTTTTTGTGGACGCTTTGTCTTCACCCAAATTGTGGACAGAGGGAACCACCCCTTGTCTCACAGAGAAACATGAATAAACAAGAGCACGCTTCCCCTAAATTCAATCTGGGTCCCGAGGCCAATGGGAATGACGCCGCGCTGTTCGAATCGCAGCCGTATTCGCGCATTATTCAACTTAGTCGCACGACTAAGTTAAGTGACGTCCATACAAACCATGTATCCCATGGCTTGCATTGACGTCACGTCAGCCGTCATTGCTCCGTAGCATGTTCCGGTGCCCGTACCTTCTGCGGGATACATTTAGCACCATCGAATCTTTTCTTCTCCGCAAGGCTTGCCAAGAAGAACAAATTCGATTTTTCAAAATGTATGCTGCAGAAGGTACGGGCACAGGAGCGTGGTATGGCGGCTGGTACGGTGCCATATGACGTCACATGCAAGGCATGCACACTACTATTTTCAATACGCGCCATTGGTTTCTCGTAGTTCGTTCTTGTTGAGAGCGAGGGAGGGAAGAGAGAGACACATCTGCCACTTTATTGATTCTCCAGTGGTAACGAGATAGTCAAGACCGGAGCCACAGTATATCTATTTGTAACAACCCAAAAACATTCCGATTTTTTTTCAGGATTGTTACATTGTATTTTGTTTCGGTCAGCGCTATTTCTTTTTTTTTTTTTTTCCCGTGTTCAACGGACGTGGTGTTTTTCCGTGATCAGAATTCGATGCGGTGTTGGCGTTCTTCCGACACTCCGATTTCCGGACGTTGAAACAGAATACCGGAATTTACCATCGATCTGTGTACGTTGCCCGGCGCCGGCAGCCGCTGCAGCCGTTCTTTTTTCTTTTTTTTTTTTCTTCTTTTTTTTTAATTGTATCTACTACGCAGTCTCTCTTCATTTACGTGTGGTGGTGTTCTGATATTTTCTATCTCTTTCTTTCTTTATTTTCTTGAAGCAGCAGATAAAGCTTTCAGAAACGTTTTTGAAGGAAGGGAGAGCGACATTTTTGAGACGTGGGAACTCGCCAAGCAGGAAATTAAAATGATATCTATAGAAAGATCTTCCGTTTTGGCGTTTGCGGCGCGCAACAGTGAGCGTGAGATGAGCGGGAATTTGCTAGATATTTTGAGGGCGGAGTGCGAAAGGCCTGGCGTAGGTTTTAAAGAGAAAGCGTTAGAGCTCATATAGAAGAGTTGCATCGCGAGCGGTACCTAAGTGCCATGGTTCGTGCTTGGTCAGGAAAATACGTAATGGGAGAGCAACCGACAAGACCTTAGCGGAGGAAAAACGCTACGCACTCCGTAATGAAATCGGCGAGATCGAGTACCACGGTGTAAGTAGCACGAGCCCAAACCATGATCAGAAGCCTTTTGTTGACCATTATAGGAATCTTTTTGAGATCCAAGCCAACGGGAGGAAAGATCCTATGTTTGCGGACGTTCTCGAGGCCCTACCTTAATTAGACGCAGAGGAGCAGGAAAGGCTCGGGGAACAGCCTATTACGCCGCAGGAGGTGGAGAGGGTGATCGACGACTTGCTGAGCGCAAAAACGCCGGGGCCAGACGGGCTGGGGGAGAGTTTTACAAAAAGTTTAATAACGTGGTGGCTAGTTTTGTGCTGTGTAATTTCCGAAGCGTATGAACGTAAGGCGCAGCCACCGTCGTTTGCCCGAACGTATACTGTTTTAATTCTCAAAAGCAACGATGTTGACAAGTTTAGAAACGTCACAGGTTATCGACCGATAACGATGTGCAACGTTGATTATAAAGTTTTCGCAAACATTTTGACGCGTCGTTTTCAGAGCATTGCCTGCCAGATCATAGGCGAGCACCAGACTTGTGGGATTCAACGATGGCATAAATCGAGGGGAGGCACTCACTTGATCGAATGACGTTTGAGCGAACGCCCACGTTTCACCGAATGACACTTTAGCGAATAGTCGGACGCCGCGAAGCGGCGTTTTCGGGTGGGCCAAATGGGTTCACATTTTTGTAATGAGCCGACACAGACTGTCGCCGCGAAGCGGCGAAAGCGCAGCGCGCCGGATGGGTTAACGCGCGCCCCCGTAATTCGCTAAAACGTCAATTCGCTCAAATGTTGCTGTTCGCTAAAATGTCATTCGCTCATGTGATATGGACCCTAAATCGAGTCGCTATGCTCTAAATAGACCTTGACAAGGCTTTTGACCGTGTTAAATACGACGTTCTTTTTTATGTGTTGGAGCGCGCCAATGTTGATACAGTCATTTTGGAAGGGGCCAAGATGGCATATAGGGGTTGTACGACAAAGCTTATTGTAAAAAAAGAGTTGACCGAAGAAATTAATGCCCGGTCATCAGTCAGGCAAGGTTGCCCTTTGTCACCTTTATATTTTAATGTGTACTTACAACTGTCCTGGTTGAATATTTTAGGCAGCGAGGATTGTTGTGGTTACCAGTTGGGTGATGTTGAGATGAAGATAATGAGCTATGCCGATGATATTGCAGTATTTTGCAGCGAAAAGAAAAGCGTTAGTGCAGCTGTGGCGTTGGTAAAAAGGTTTTGTGAGGCCACAGGGGCAGCAGTAAACTGAGAAAAGGGCCGTGGATTTTGGCATGGGGTGCGGGCCACAACGCCTTTAGTTTTTGAAGGCGTCAGCTGGGACTGGCACCGTGCACATTCCTCGGCGTGTCTTTAAACTGCTATCGTGAAGACAAATCCTATTGGTCGGGTGTCGCCACCGACCTCGGCAGGCGCGCCTCCCGCTGGAAGAGGCGGAGACCTGTCTATTTTCGCGCGCGCGACTGTTTGAAATGTTTTTCTTATTGCCAAGTTATGGTATGTCATGCAAGTAATTCATTGTGCCCGCATGAACGTGCAAAGGTTTCACCGCGTTTTTGTGACATACATCTGGAACTCGTCTTGGGAGCGCATGAGGCGCGACAATCTGTTTCATCGTGTCAGTGATGGCGGATAGGGATTATCGCATTTGTTTGTACGACAGTTGGTGTCACGTTTCTTTTTTCTACGCGATCAAGACCACCCTTTCATACGCGCGTTCACTCAAACAAAACTGTCACCTCATTTGCTGACCTTTGTTGTATCATCCTACGGCGGTGAGTCATCGAGACTGTATGGTTTTCACAAACAGGTTGTCGACGCATTACACTTTTTGTCGTCCCGCTTTTCTTTAGAGTATCGGTGGTAAGCAAAGAAGACGCCGAAGCGTGTCTCGGTGTTAAGTTTGTTTCCGGCCCTGCTGTACAGAAGTGTCATTTTCAGCGATGGTCGCGATGTACTCAAACGTGTTAAGCGCATGTGTGTTCCACCCACTGTCAAAACTTTCTTTTTCATATTGCATAGCAATACGCTCTAAGTTAAAGCTTGGCTTAGAGAAACGTGTGTGGGTGTGCCATGGCCGGTGTAGTGTATGTTGTGTAAACAACCTGAGACCGTTGAGTACGTTTTTATTTTTTGTTAAGACGCAGTTTTTTTTTCATGTTTTTTTTAGCGTACGTTAAATAAAGAGTTCTGCATCATCCCGTCGGGCATATGTTTTTTTGAGCGTAAGCGGCGACTATCATGTACCCTTTGATATGTTCTTTCTTTTAGGACTGTGCAGCATATGGCGCTCGCGCATGGCAGTGCGTCATGCCGACCCCAATACCTAAGAAGTTCGGTTTTACTTGTTTGACCTTGTTAAACAAATAGAAAGTGTTTTTTTTTTCTTTTTCGCCCATGAGCCCAAGCCCGAATGCTAGGCCTTTGCAAAAAGCTATTAGTAATGAAAGCTTTTAGGGGCGAAGCTCCTTAGGGTCTAGCCTTGTCCATTCGTCCGGCGTCCGTACTCACATCGATTGCCATCAAATCTGTCTTATTAAAAAAAAAAAAAAAAAAAGATGTTTGCGTAGTCGACAGGATTCGAACCTGTGCGGGGAGACCCCAATAGATTTCTAGTCCGGCCTTAACCACTCGGCCACGACTGCGGGACGAGTAGGTGGTTCTGAGATGTGGTAGTAACTCAAGAGCTGGGGATGTCACGGATGAAACGTTGCATCTAGCCGCTCAACGTCTATACAGGAGAGGGCGCTGCGGTCAAATGCGCATCTAATCGCGTTAAACTTTGAATGTATTCGCTCAACGTTTATAGACGAGAGGGCGCTGCGGTCAAATGCTCAAATGCGTATATAACCACGTTCCATACCACACATTCTCTTTCTGACATGGACCGTTGACGTAAGCGGTGGAGATGCGTTCCCACGGCTTCTAGCGGATCCAAGCTGATCCGCTAGAAGAACCACTGACTCTGCATTTCACCGACCATAAAGCAGTAATAATGAAGTCGAAACGCAACCCGGAACTCAGCACTACCTATGAGCAATAAAAACAAAATCAGCACCATCAGCACTACCTATGAACAATAAAATCAGAATCATCAGCACCACCAGAGCTTCGCCCCAATCAACATCATTCACCACGCGGAGATGCGGCCTCCTTTTAATGTGCCCTGCAAAAGCTTTGCAGAGCATTTTTATTATTATTTGACATGTGTTCTTTGCTTTATGCAATAAAGGAATCAAATGTATGTGGCCTAGTCAGTAGCGTTAGCTCACAACCGATGGGTCGTAAGTTCAAATACCACCGAAGATTTTTTTTTTCTTTAAGGTAAATGAACTGCTTTATGAAGTAAAATCATTTGAGACCTGCGGCGGCCTTTAATTCGCATTACATGTCATGTTTTTTAATCACTTTCATTCCACGCGTGACGTTTCACGTGAGCGTTGTGGGCTCTTTAAAATTCCCGCGCGAGGTCACGTGCCTGTGACGTCATGACCCACCGACGTCGACGCCGACGCCGGCTTCTCTGCGACACGAGCTCCTTAACGCCCCCCCCTGGTTAGAAAAAAAAAAAAAAAAAAAAAAAAACCTAAATTGACAGAATGATGCAGCCAGCCATATAATCTGGAGCCAGCTACGAACTCCACCGATAAGGGCGCGCCCCTTAATTTTCCGATGTACGAGCGGCCGTGAGCATTTGCGCGATAAGCGGTTACGACTTTCGTGACGTAGCCCGTCCGCGTTGTGTGCGCCAGTGCAATAGGCAACGCTAGCTGTTGTAGTCCGATGCCCGAAGCAGAGCGATAAGCCGGCACGGTGCAACGTCAGCCGATGTCCGAGCCCCCGTGCGTCGGCGAAAGTTGCCCGGCCCCCTTCACAGGGTGAACCCATCGCACGAGTACGTCGCCCGTTGGTGGACGACCTTGAAGGAACGGCTGCCGTGAGTGTTCCGACAAAAATATCTCGTCAGCATAATAGGGCTACTAGGCTGTCCATACGTTGTGCTTTACGGAGCCAGGGGGACTCTTGAATTTTGATATTCCGCAGGCTGTTATATCATTCTTCGTGAATGGTGTTCGTAGTTCGTAATGACCACCTTTTGCTTGTAATATTGCCCGACTCGCGTTTTTTATTTACTTATTTACACTTTGAAGGCCCTACGATGGGGCATAATAGGGATCGGCTGCTGATAACTGCGATAGTAAAAAAGCGAAGTCATAGACCGACTTCGGATTGAAACACTTTGGACACTTTCATTGTTTGTACAAATCGATAGTCAATCCGAGTTTATTAAAACGAGCATGACCATAATGGTATATTTTTAAGTGAGAAAAGAGAGGGGGGAATAAAAGTAATAAACTAAGGTGTTTAATAAATTTGTCTCTTCGTGTGCCTATACACTTTATTGCCAACAAGGTGGCTTGCGAGTGCGTAGTCTTAATTTGAAATAGTACCGCGTATAAATACAATGCAATTTAATTACCCAAATATAAGAAAATACCAAACGGTCTACGACTGGCTAAGGCGCCAGAGAGGTTTGTCCTAAACACACAGTTCAAACATTTTTCGATATCATTTTTATATATAAAAAAAAATTATGACCTAATGTTATACCTGAGGTGTCATTTATAAATCGCTACAGGGTTGTGGGGAAAAAAATGAGAGTTTGCTCTAACAGAAGTTGATACGGTTTTTCGTGGCAGCAAGTGTCACGAAAAACGGAATACAAGGCAGAACAAAACGAAAAAAAAAAAAAAGAGCGAGTGGAAAAGTGAGAGAAACGGAAGAATTAAGGGGCTCACAGCAATTACAGCCAAATTGCTCTCATAATGAAAAGCAAAAAAAAAAAAATACATGGACATTAGGGACCAAAATTTGGACAAACATTTTGTGGTGTCCCAGTTTTCGTTTCTAGTCTGACAGGTTTTTTTCTTCTCACTATGATCGTTCACCAGCTCGCCTGCGCAGTAGCCTTTATTTCAATGTTGCTGTGCCGGTGTTAGAAGGATGTCAGTCAGCCAGCTTTAAACAAGTGATGTCGACAACTTGAGACCCTCGACGGTGACCAGTTGACGCACGGATGTATGCGATGTCGAGGTTTTCAGGGTTGCTCGTCCCAAGAATTACGAGTTCGTTAAAGATACGTTGACCGAATTAAGATATGCGCCAGGCTTGTCCCTATTTCAAATACTTTACTCAAAATAGTGTATTTTAAATACTTTCGGTAATATTTTGGTACAGTATGTTACAAATGCATTTATCGATGGTATTTGCTACCCTATCTTAATTTTAACTATCACTATCTTGTACCGATTATCTCAAATACATATTTCAACATCCGACGAAATGTGTCGCTTTAATATTTTACGGGAACAGGGATCGGCGGAACCGATTGCAGACTTCGAGCGGATACGACCGCCAGGAAAGAAGCCATGCCAGCCGCAAAATGCCAACAAAAGAAAAAATAGAGGAAATTAAGAGTACACCAAACTTGACTTTGTTTTTCAATTTCTTTCTTTTTTACCATGCTTACGGGTTTACGGAATGCGGAATGGACGTAATTGAATTACATTTTTCTGAAGCAGGTATTTAGAAACTTATCATCTTAATTACTATTGACGAGAATTTGTCCAACACTCATCTGCACTAAAACTTTGTCTTTGTCAAAATGAGGACACCATGAACTGTAGAGTCTACATTTTGTAAATTAAAGAAACGTATTTTGCTAAGGATTCTTTTCTATTCGTGTTTTCGCGACGCGGTGGGTTCTCAGTATAGATTCCAATTGGGGGGGGTGTTTACGTTTTACCGTATTTGTTCGCGGGACCTATATTTCGTGAATTGTAGATGATTCGCAAAATTCGCGAAAATTAGGTCCTCGCTAATATTAGGGAGTTGTAGTAGATCGTGTTTTCAGGCCACGCTAATCGTAGCGGGAGCTCGCGCTGCCACTTCGATGCATGCTCTGAAGCGCGCGCTCGTAGCGGTAGCGGGCCTTTGAAAACGATCTACTAAAACTCCCTAATAAGTGAGTTTGCGGTATTCGTCGAGAAACTGAGGGAGAGGGGGAGACCTAGAGTTACTGAATAGGTTTCCAGAGTACCGAAAATCCCAAGATCCGCGCCGTGGCGCTCAAATTCGTCCATGTCCGTGTCGCCATTTCGGATCTTTGCATAGTACACTGTGCAATAACTAAGCATACCGCGTCGCTGGCGTTGCCGAAAGGTCTTTCAGGTAAGTGTGTAGCGCTGTGGATAGCCGCTTTAAATCATTTGCGACATCATTTAAAATACAGTCTAGCTGCACTCGTGTAATCATTACTCCGCGGTTCACGTTAAAGACCCCCAGGTTAGTAGTCAAACCACACTGGTAAAATGTCTCATTTTGAGATCAGTCACCTATCACTGTCTATATATTCAGAAATTGCAATAATTCACTCGAAGAGGGTGGTCTGTGTCGTGTTCCCATTGCAGTGGCGAATTTTATCGCTTAGTGCTTAGCCGCTTATTTCTGTCCTCACATTAAGCCGCTGGTATTTTTTTGTTTACGCTTCTTGAACATTCAAAACAGGGTCGTATAAATGCAGAAGCATTTCATCGATTTATTTACAACTGCATACAAGATTTTCAGGACTGGACAGGAACAGGGTAGATTGAAACATAGTATCAAGCCATTGTGATAGATTGACAATTGCTTTGCTGGCCAGATGAAGCTTGCAGCGAAGTACAGCATTAATTTCCCCATGACGATTCTGGAGGCAGTTGGTCGTTGACGTTATCTCTGTAAATGGTTAATGCAGACAAATGGAACTGATGGTGATTTACGAGAATGGCTTGATACGAAATCAATGACTCCCTAAACCGCAAACACCAAGGATGTTTGTGTCATCATTTATTCTACCGGAGCAGCAAGATGCATCTCATTCACTCGGGGCATCAAGTGACATACATATCTAAGACCCTGCTTCAAGGCTTCATTCATGTTTTAGAGCGCAGCTCTTAGGCACCCGTTTCCGGCTTGAGCGGCGTCGCCGTCGCCGTCGACGTCGGCGTAACCGCGCGGTGCATGTTGGGACATGCACCGCGCGAGCCCCCCTCCCCGAGGTCACGTGACCCCGTGGTCACGTGACCCCCTTCCCGAGGTCACGTGACCCCCCCCCCCCCCCCCCTCGAGGTCAACGTGACCCCCCCGGAGGAGATTAAAGGATGAGGGGAGGAGGAGAAGGAGGAGGATGAGGAGGGCTATACCCTTCCCTGAGTACCCTTCCCTCCTCCTCCTGCTCAAGAGCTGCGCTCCAATTCGGTGTTACAGGGAGTTGTAAACGGCTTTCATTTTTTTTTTTGTTCCACAAAAAGGAAAACAGCAATATAATAAAAATAAAAAAAACTCAAATGACAACCTCCTGAGTACCCATTCAAACACGACTGTTAGCTTAAATTGTGTTATGAGTCACCCGGACATTCGTGCTTCGAATTTCGCATGCAAAACTCTCCTTAAATTTGTCTTCCAAGCACCGTTCGTGCGGAACCACGCTCAGTCGAAGAAGCCTGATCGGCTGCGAGGCGACGAAGACCGGTAAAATGCACTCACCTCACAAATCTTCCTGTCTGCAGGGGGCTTGGAATTCTTTCGTTTCATAATGGCAAGTCAAACACTCCACCACTTCACATTAGCGTTCTTGCTTGACGAAAAAAGCAGAAGAGCCCTTTGCCGTTCTCGGACCTGCTTCGGCACCCGAAGGCACAGCAAGCAGGCATATGGGAGTCGCGAAATACGGGACGTGAAGATGTGATTCCATGAGAAAATCCGTGCTCCACGGCGTTAAGTGGCTGAAAAGCGATCCGGAGCGTCGCAGCCGAAGCTGGCTGGACCCAATACGGTGGCTCAAGGCGGCGATTAGAAAAAGTGATAATGATAGAGACGGCACACGTCTCATGTGACTGCTGCCGTACATTGATGCCGCAGGAAATCAAAACATACACGACTAAACTGGGACTGTGGTCGGCAAAGCGTTAAAGAATGCGAATGCGGTACTTTGATACAGTATTTAGTGACTCCAGGTAGACCTAAAGTGACTGCATAGATCGTGGGAAAGTAGCGCCAAGGTCCCCCCATGGTCGCCATTTTGACTCATGAAATGAGCAATTTCTCCTTCACCTCTCCATTCCTGGTACGCCGATCTAACTTCGCTGGGGGGGGGGGGGGGGGTAGCTTTATAGAGACGTTTCTTGTATACCGAGATTTCGCTATCCACTCACCGGCGAAACAAGCGCACATTCCGATAATAATCCCTGGAGAAGGGGTGCAGGGGGGACAAAGGACAAACACAAATCTCCAAACTCCGAACACGTCTTGGGTCCTTGTTCCCCTCCTCCTCTAGGGATTATTATCTCTATTCTTGTCAAGCTCGCTTGCACGTTTTACTTTATTGCAAGTTGATTGCACACACAGTGCCAAAGACGCTTATATTGGCGAGGAACGCCTACAGTACGACGATGCTCCATGGTGATCTTGGAGCGACTGAATAAAAACGACCCTCTCGAAGCTTCGAAGTTTTGAAGGGGCCGAAATGGCGATTGCCATAGCGAGAAAGATCGACTACCCAACCCCTTGCGAGATTTTGGTCGTCTGTATGTTAGTATGTTTTTTTGTGTTTTTTTTCTTTTTTTTTTTGCGTTCGTCTAGCAGGACAGGAAAGGCAACTGCGCCACTTTTCCAGGATCCAGTGAATTTATGTAGACCTAGAGCTAGTTGCCTTTGTCTCCACTGCACTCGTCGAAAGCGTTCGAACGCGAAAGCGAAACGACGGACGCCGGCGTTCCGCTTCCTAACGCGTTCGGCGAGTGCAGTGGAGACAAAGGCTGCAACATTCTAAAAAAAAGGGTATCACCTTACACCATTTCGTCCCATATAATACACCCCAAAACTTCAGTTCGACGTACAGCGCACTATAGTCGAACAGACGGCCCCAAATTTTACGAGGGGCTTGATAATGGTGCGATATAATTTATTAAATAGCTAAAGGACGTATCAAAGACCAACAAAAGAAAACGCTAAGGTTTTGCAGTAGGGCCAAAAAAAAACAATTATTATTTTTATTTTTTATTTTTGTAGTCAGTAACACGTGCATTAGCTTTTTTAAAAGGTTGTAACACACGGCTATCAAGCCTCTTGTGGAAATTAGTACCGTTAGATCGAGGTCAGTGCGCTGTACGTCGAACTGAAGTCTTGCGATGGATTATATGGGACAAAGGGTGTAAGAATAATACACCCTCTTTTTTTTAGAGCGTAGCTTTCGGTCTGCCCCCACTAATCTTTCCCAGGAGAGCTCGGCGTTCTGATGTTCCCGCGCGCTCTCGTCTCCTCCTCTCCCTTACTTTCTCGGCCCATTGCGACTACCTAAAAACCATCATTCGGGTCTCTGAAAGAGCTTCGCATATTTCCCGCTGGGTGCCGTCTTTCTGTCGAAAAGATCCAATAAAGAGTTTTGGTAGATCGTTCTGTTACCACCGATATGGATACCCGATGACGACACGATGCATACGCAAAGGAGTCGGCGGAGTATCGTGTATTGTTATCGGAGTCCTCGGAACGATCAGGCAAAACTCACTATTACAGTCTGAATGTGACATGCGTCCGGGCTCCTTCAAACTTTTGCTTACTTGCAACACACAGGAAGTTGCGCGCCCGTCCCTGTTGCCGAGCTCGCGGAAAGAAAAAACCGGGAGAAAATGAAGGCCGCATTTCGCAACGTCAATACCGACATGCAACAAAAAAAGAAAAGAAAAGCGGAAGAAAACACGAGTAAATTGACTTCGCCGTGTGTTTTTTTTTTTTTTTTTATTATTAGTTCGTTTTGCAGTTTGCACAAGAGCTTCCGGGTTGTCTAGCTTCGAATTCAGCCGCTGCCGCCTCCCGATGGCAGGGGCAGGGGCAGTCGAGGCCACTGTGGTCGAGGCCGGGCTTTTTTTAGCCACGGTCTAGGCCGCGTTCGTGCGCCGGTAGCGACCAACTGCCGACGCGAGTACTTCGAGCCGATAGGCGCTGGCTGCCTCGTCTGCTCAACGCTGGAGCATTTGTGCGCTCGCAGAACACGAACAAGGACTGCCCCAACAATCGCTGGCATCGGCTACTCGGTCGAAAGCAGCGATGGAAACATCCTCCAGTGAGCGACGTCTTGTCAATATCTCGCATGAAACGCGCCGCAGAAGCCGCGTTCACACTGCTCATCCTACAGACGACAGTCTCCGGCTCTTCCTTGGATGACGGTTCCGTCAGATCGTCCGTGCAAAAGCGTCTGCAAACCTGTTCGAAGCATACAAATGATTCGAACATGTATGTAACGCGTTACCTGTGACGCGTTACTTGCACATAGTTACGTTTTTCACTAACGAAGTAACCACCCGGTGAATTGTCTTAAAGAGAAAGAACGAGTAATGTATTTTCGTTACTTTTTGTTATAGTAATGAGTAACGGTATTTATAGTTACTTAGGGACGGGAAGGATTACAACACAAGTACCGAATCTATGCTTAGCGAAAGTTCGTCTGCTTCTTTTGCAGGGGCTGCGACGTCAGAACGCCGAGCTCTGATTGGCTCTGATTGGAAGGATAGTGGTAGACCTCGAAGCAAGCTGCCTTGAGGTCTGCCTACTATTCTTCCATCAGAGCAAATTGGAGCGCGGCGTTCTGACGTCACCACAACCCCTGCAAAAGAAGCAGACGAACTTTCGCTCCGCACATAGTTTTCACCCGGGCTCGCGCCTGTAACTTGCACGACGAGAAAACGCTGATAGATCATAAAAAGTATACGTGCACAAGGTACAGTCAGGGTACAGTGTACCCACAGCTACCCTGAATGAACGCGTTAAAAAGCGAGAAATTAGGGAGTTTTAGTAGACCGTGTTACCCCCTCCGCTAACCCTCCGCTACGAAGAAACCGCCACTGCGCCTGCGTGCCAATGGCCTTGGCTGTAGAGTTCCGGGTAGCGGAGGGGCTTAGCGGAGGGGCAAACACGGTCTACTAAAACTCGCTATTATTAACGACGACAAATATCGGAAGCGCCTACAGCTTTATAAAAACGACACGTTCGGAGTAACGAGAAAATAACGCGTTACTTTCAAGCTGATGTGGCGCGTTCCCTTTGAATCGTAGTAAGGGAGTAACGTACATTGTTACTTTTTTAAGGAAGTAACGAGTAATGGTATTTAGTTACTCTATTTCAGTCACGTGCACATGTCTGATTGAAACATTAGTTGAGGCGTGTCCACAGATGCTTTTGTCGTCATGTCTGCAGCGAACGCCGTCTTTTGTACGAGAAATGGGCAGTGTGGCTGCGGCTTCAAGGTCACGCCGTCTGGACGTTGCGTTGCCCTTCGTGCGAACTGGCAGTCTTGTGAAGGGTCGAGGTTAACATCATACCTTTCGACCGTGCGCCCACACAGAGTAGCTGCCCGATTTCGCTCTTTCGCAATCCGTTCCGGATTGCGAAATAGCGGAATCGATACTTGAAGGTCAGCCCTGAATATGAACGCGGGAAAGTAGAGTAACGGACGCTGATGACTCGAATTAGGGAAACTCGACTATGCCCTTTACCATTTTCTGTCGTGGGGTTCGAAGGTCTTTTGCGAAGTTTTGCGAGCACGTAATGGTGACGCCCTATTCATTCATTACCTTTGTTCGACTATAAGCTAAGACCTCAATCATCAGTAAAAGTTCCACTGTTAGACCATAAGGTCACACTGTAAAACTCCGTGCATTATTTAGTTCGGGTAAGTTTTAAAACAACCACGGCTTCGCGGCGACAGTCTGCGGCGGCTCATTACAAAAATGTTAAATCACCTGGCACTCACGTAAACGCCGCTCCGCGGCGGCCGACCATTCGCTGATCTGTCTTTCGGTGAGAAGTCGGCGTTCGCTAAAACGTTCGACCAACTGAGTGCCACCCCACCTCAACTCTATTTTCATCGGTGAAATGGTAGCTATGGGAATCCTTTTTCGA
The DNA here is from genome assembly GCA_013358835.2 of Ixodes persulcatus. Taxonomy (NCBI): domain Eukaryota; kingdom Metazoa; phylum Arthropoda; class Arachnida; order Ixodida; family Ixodidae; genus Ixodes; species Ixodes persulcatus. The sequence goes on from JABSTQ010011203.1 coordinate 936,046, forward strand.
ATTCCTGATTAAAAGGCGTGCGCAAATACTGTTTCGAATCGAATGGCACAGAGTCATCCCTAGTTTCGACACTGCAAAGTGGGCCAGTATTACGTAGGGCACTGTGAAGGCTATGATTACTCAAGTTCGGCGTTGGCATTCTGCTGTTACTGGCGCAGCGATTAGTTGAAGCTAGTCGCTGCTCCATCGAAGAAATATCACGAGCAGATTTAATTTTCTTTTCAAAGTTGCGCTTGACAGCTTTCTCAAAAGATCCTTTATGCAAATTCAGATTCGGCAAATTTAAGACTTCATCGGCGAAGTCTCACCGAGTAGAGGCAAATGTCCTAAGCTCCTTTCAATTTTTGATTGGCCTAATATGAGCAGTCCACCGAAAGGCGCGTGTTCCTGCAATGTTACGCTAAAGCACGGTGGGAATACCATGCAGGTAATCGGTCGTGCTACTCCAGATATTAACCGGTTAAAATATAATCGCTTCCGTAAGACTTTATACGTCAGGGCAGACTGACTTTCTGCCGTATAACTATAGCAACTCGCAACTTCGTATAATTGCGTTCGTAGTCAGGACTTCCTATGTAAAATTAGGATATGAAATGCTTTGTCAGAAAGTGCACCGTTGTTTCTCCTTCGCCGTAAATCTGAGCGCGCCCTTGCAGCGGCCACGTGTCTCAGTAGCTGTTTGTCAACACCAGAGTGCCGGGATAAACGGAAGCCATAGGTCGCTCCGCAAATAGGCACGCCGCTTGCAGCGGAACGGCGGAACTTTCAAACCCTCAGTCCCATTATAGCGGCTGGATGACATCCGGGATCGTCTCGACCGGCATGACGAAACAAAATCGCGCCATTACTATCCGGTCCACGTGACAGCCCGGCGGCGAGTCACGTGACCCATCGCTTAGCAACGGGGCGACAAGCCAGACACTCCGCGCGTGTGCAGTAGACGCTCAAGGAAAATTCCGCTTCTCGGTGCTTCGAGTAGCATTCGATCCGGGCGGAGCGCGGCATCGATTTTCGGGAGCTGCAGCTGCGCATAAAAGCGACAGCGCTCACAGGCGCCGGTCTAGCTCAGAGACTTCTCTTGTCGTCGAGTCGCATCTTCAGCTTCTTCGAGAAGGACGGTAGGACGACCTCTCTTTCGATTCTGATCTTTCACTTGGTAGCGTGTCGTGCTGAGCCTGTGTTTTCTGTTTCAGTCGCTTCTCCCCCCACCGGGGCTTGGGTGCGCGCTCCTTCTCCTGAGGATGGGCAGCCGTCCTCAGGAGAAGCGCTCTTGTCGGTCTCACCCGGAGAAGACCGCCCACGTCTGGCGCTATTGGAGACGCAGCTCGGCCCCGATCAGCTGCTGGCTCGTTGCCACGACTTTGACCACGGCGATAGTTCCAATTAACCTATCAAAAGTGCCAAACCACCGTCCACAATAAGCACTACCTGGTCAGATATTATACGAGAGTCTGGGTTCCGAACGTTACTTCCGGAAACTGCCAAGCTCTCTTACACTTTTGAGGTTGATCGTAACATCCCTGATGGTGCTTCGTTCGTAGTTGTAGCTATTTGAATCCTGGAAAAAAAAGGGACCATTCTATGTAGCACCCGTCATAGACCAATGCTTGGCAGCACTTTGGCGTGTGCTTGATCACTTCCGTCCAAGCTGGTATTGACCGCCTATGACTGTTGCTGCTTAGGACGTGTTCTTGGCAGCGAGCCAGCTTGCGTCGTTCATTAGAATGTCGTCTAGGCATGTCTAAAATTTGCATTTTTCATAAAATTCAATTTTTAGTGCACACTTGCGAAGTCTTAACCGAGACCTGACGATGTGGCAAAATAACTCTGCATGCTATGAACATCGTGCGTGTCCAATGATCTCATAGATTCGTGTCTGTGCATGCATAAGACCAAAAGAGATGTATCAGTGTTTTCTCATTTATTTTTCCATGAGATAAATCAATTGAGACCATTCGTGTGCCCTGTATTCTTGCCATCGAGAGTGCCTCTTCCCAGTGGTGGCGTACCGGTGACGCTTTTTGCCGAAGTCCCACGACCCGTCACCTCTAAAAGCAGTTTGTCCTCCAGAGGAACAGTATCTCGCTGACGTGTCTCTTGTGCGTGGCGGACTGTCCGACTTCCCCGGTAACACTGCTGTCATTCTCCGCTCTCTTTCGTCCGTAGGCGTCCAGCTACAGCCGTCATGTCAAGTAAACATGTTTCAATTAAATAATGTACTTTTTGCACGTGGGAGCGTAAGGTACCCGAGCCAACATGGACTGCCTTCCAGCAGCGACACTTGCCCAAAATTATTGTTCTTGTCAGTACTTTTCAATCAAAGGCGCTTAAATTCTCTAGGGTATTTAGAACCCTTCTAGATATCATATCTACATCTCTGTACTGGTTTTAGCTTCAGAAATTCTTCAGATGGGAGGGTAGTAAATTGTGTCGTGCTTGGATGGTTTGGATGGAGATTTATGCCGCGGTTTTCCTGTGCGACAGCTGTCCTAACTCGATGTCCCAACTGTTCAGGTTAAAGATTCTATTATGAGCCCCTGCCGACATTAACCCAGCCCTGACGTTATTTCTCGGAGCACTTGGCTCGGTGCCAGTGACAACGTTCAAACACCCGCTATAGCAGAGACGAATGTGCGTCTATGTATGCGTTTGTGTGAGCGTGTACAAATATAGGCGCATTCCTCGGGGGTCGTACGCGACAAACCGAGACTTGTGGTGCACGCAGAGCCGACAGTTAGACTTGCATAACGGGAAGAATGTCGCCGGGAGGGTTGCAACCGGTTTGACGGCCCGTGGCGCGACGTCTTCGCCGCGCTGATCTATATCCCGGCGCGTGTCGCGGGTCTCGCGGGCAGTAGCGGTCGCGGTGGAGCGAGCACGGGGGCGATATCCGCTCTCCTGTTTTGGCATCGGAGCAGATCGCCGCGTGGCCGACATGGTGAAGGTGGAGATCGAGAGCCCCAGCGTGCGCTACTCGGCCGAGCACATCGAGGCGGACTACCTCTACTCTACGTCTGAGGTGAAGGTGGATGGGTCTGTGTACCGCGTGAGGCCTCGCGAGGTGCGCATGACCTTTAGGACCAAGCGCCGAGTACCCAAGCTGGGCGTCATGCTGGTCGGCTGGGGAGGCAACAATGGCAGCACCGTCACCGCGGCCACGCTCGCCAACCGGATGGCCCTTTCGTGGAGGACCAAGAACGGCACGCAGGTACGTTTCGATCGGTGGACCGGGGACTGAACCCTTTATAACAGACGGTAGCTTGCACCACATAGCCTGAAGACTTTAGAAAATACACTATTCCTCCCGTCTTATTAAGCTAACGTATTTCTCTATGACCTGCGGCCATGAGGCTGGTTAAAAAAAAAAAAAAAAAAAAAAGCTATAGAGGATCGGGGGGGGAGGGGGGGGGGACTACTTTTTTTCTTTTTTTTTTTTTCTTTCGGAGGGGGAGTCGCCAATTTTCCTTCTCGTCAAACCTTCGGCGTCACTCCGACACCAGATCCACTGGGGGATAGGATTGAGCAAACCAAAATATGGTTTGTTTAGGATGGCGATCTACAAAAGTAAGGAGCCTTCGGTGTGATAAGAGTTAGACCCCCATTGCAGTTATTCTCGGGACATCTACCGCCATCGCTGTGTGATAAATTGTTATTTTGACTTACAGTGCTAGAAAAAGGAGTTGGTGACTTATCCTCGAAGTTCTGAAATCCGTGGCAGTCTTATGAAGAAAGTAAAGGATCCCCCAAAACTCCATTCGATGTGCCTTAAAATGCGCTACAATGTCTCCCAATCAGGCGATGGAGAGGGAAAAGTCAGATTCATGAAACTGTTAGATTTTTGTGCTTTGAAAGCATGAAATGCTTTTTAACGAAATTTAACGAAAAACGAAATCCCCAAATTTTGTCCGTTTGTCCGTTCGTCCGTCCGTGCGTTTTCCAGTAAATTTAGCGGAGAAAGGGGCATCACGTGACCTCACGTGACCTATACACCTTGGGAAAATTGACGGCGCGTGACCTATGCGTCAACTCAGTTTCCCCGCTAAATGTAGCGGGAAACTGCACTCCAGCGGAGTGCATGTGTATGTTCCTTCTCTCTCTCTGTCTTGTATATTTCTTCCTTCGTTCAGCTGGCATATCCCACAAGCAGGAAACTGCACGTTTTGTGGCCAAAACAGTTGAGAGAGAACCGTGTTTCACAGCATTTCATGCATTATAAGACCATGATGGTAATGTTCGCTGCCAATTTGTTTTGTTTAGGTCACAGGTTAGCGATCCGGTTATTCACTAGTCTCAGCGTTTTGGTTTAGCGTGTAATCAATCGAAAAGGGTGAGAGCAGTGACATATAAAAGAAAATGAAAGGCGTTTACAATTATCCGTACTGCTGAATTTTGAGAAGGGGAGGGTACGAGGGGAGGGTAGGCCCCTCCCCTCCTCCTCGCCTGCTCCCCTCCCATTTAGCGGGAAATTTTCGCTAAATTTCCTGCTACATTTAGTGAAAATTTTCTAAAGTTAGCAGAGAAATTTTCTTGCTAAAGATAGTGGGGAAAATCTTTTCGTTAAATTCAGCGAACAAATTTCCCCGCTAAATTTAGCGGGAAAAGTTCCCCGCTAAATTTAGCGGGAAACTTCCCCGCTAAGTTTAGCGGAAAATTTTCCCCGCTAACTTTAGCGGGGGAACGTCCCATAATGCAATGCGCGGTTAAGCCAACGCCGATGGCGACGCCGACACCGCTCAACCCGGAAAAGGGGTGCCTAAGAGCTGCGCTCTAAAACGCTTGATAACGTTTTTATTTTGCTGGCTTCAAAAGAGAGTAAGGGTCAATAAAGCATAATCTCATCCTTAGTGATTGCAATACCGCACACTGTTTCTTAACTCGGAACATCAAGAGTCTGTTGAGGAGGGTTGTTAAATTTATTGAAAGGGGGCAACTCGACGTAATAGACATGGGAAATCTGTAGAGCTCATAATGGAATAGTTACATCAGTAGCAGTGAATTGAATTTATAAAAAAAAAATCTTAAACGAGCAATGACTCTAATGCGGTAAAGACGTACAGCTCAAATAAACCGTGACCTGCTGGTGAGCAATAAGAAACAATGAACCTCACGTGACTTAAGCTACGACGAGATAGTACAACGAATTCATGTAGAAGAAAGTTTTTACTTCGCTCTGGCGCTTTCGATTAGTGTTCTGTGATCAGACGTCAATCGTATTGGCCGAGAAATCTTCAGCTTTTCTTTTCCATAATATTTGGAGCACTCATTTGGTTTCCGATTTCTCATCTGTCAAATACCAGGCTGAAACAATACTTTAAATTGAGCATATTCCAGTTCAATTCGCTTGCTATCCTTCCGTGAAATTACCAAGTCAAATTAGGATTTTGTAGTATGTAAAGAAGCTCATTGGTAATTTTCATTTGAGTTAAATTTCCCAGGCAAGGAATACATTTAATCAGTTTGTTGACCTGCTGAGTTTCATGCATAATGGATCCCAAACGTAGTGTCCCAAAGTATTTCTGTCTTTAATCGCCATCTTTACTGCGGAAAAGAGCTCATCGTCACGTATTTATGACAGAAGCTCGACATCTTGCAGCTGTCTGCACAAATAAGCGTGAACAGAAAGAGAGAGAGAGTGAGAGAGAAAAGGTAGTGCCGCAACCAACGAGTTGTGAAGATATAGTGCCGCAACCAACAAGCTGTGAAGAGATAGTGCCGCAACCAAGGGGTTGTGAACAGAAACTGCCGCAGCCAATGAGTTGAGAACTATCTCTTATGGCCACCACCTTTGTGTCACAGAAAGCCAACTACCTGGGCTCGATAACTCAAGCGTCGACGGTGAGCCTGGGCACGGGCCCCGAGGGCGAGGTCTACGTGCCTCTCAAGGACCTGCTGCCCATGGTGAACCCGAACGACGTGGTCTTCGACGGCTGGGACATCTCGAGCGCCAACCTGGCGCAGGCCATGCGCCGCGCCAAGGTCCTGGACGTTCAACTTCAGGACCAACTCTGGCCCCACATGGAGAAGATGAAGCCGCGGCCGGGCATCTTCGACATCGAGTTTGTGGCCAACAATCAGGCAGAGAGGGCCGACAACGTCATACCTGGTGAGGCCACGGGGTGACACCTTCCGATGCATGGCTTGCTTTGACGTTACATCAGTGGCGGATGTCCTTGTCGCTGAACGCGTACTGTCTGCAGCAACACAATTTGCACCATGCACCAGATCTTTTTTCTGCGAGAGCAAGTTGAAGTTACCACCATTACGCGACGGCGTCACGCCCATGTCATGTATACGCTCCTGACGCACGGGTATTTCAATAAATATTTATGGGCGGGAGACTTTTGAACCAGTGGTGGATCAGATCGCGCACCCGACCCTGTGCGCGACACTCGACTTGCTTCGATTCGTATACCAACATTCGTAGATGGGCGAGTCCGTACAATATACAAAAATAAGACAAAAAAGAAAAGAGGCGAAGAGTACAGGGACGAGTAAACAGCGCTTCACGTTTCTTCTACTTGTTCCTGTCGTTTTTGCACTGTTTTATTTTAATTGATATCCCGATTCGGTTATCCTTTCAAATCCTTCGGCATAAATGCTATTCGAAATGCCCGTGATAGTCAGGTGTGTTAGTTTTTGGACAGGGAAGACGCGCGTCAGTTTAGCTAACTCGACTTTCGCTGCACTAGGCTCTGCAAAACAGTGTTCATGAAACTTGAACGAGGCAGACCCCGCCTATTGCAATAGGAGCCACAACGCGCAGCTGTTCCTGCAGGATCTGAAATCCACATCCGCGCTCTTGTTGATAACACCTAGCCTACCGCGCCCAGGTATCTGGGGTTCAATTTCGTTCTGGGTGAGCTTCGTACCGCCTGCCTGCGCAGGGTGGTCCTCACGACAGTCATTTTAAATTTGTCGGAACATATAAGGCTTAACGTTTTTGTTTATTTAAATCCCATCCTCCCTCGCAGTTTTTATTTGAAATGTTTGGAACGTTTAGTTAGGAAAGGGGGGAGTGATCCCCCCCCCCCCCCATGTTACGACACTACTGTCCCTCATTAACATGTAACCGTTCAAAGCCTTTATATTTGAGTTTGAAAATAGAGAGTGTCTAGTCTAGACACGCATCCCCAGTGATCGAATCTGTGAACCTGAATTTGGGACCGCGTGGTTGTCAGGAACCAAGAAGGAGCAGCTGGACCGAATCCGGGAGGACATCCGGGACTTCTCCAAGAAGGTGGACAAGGTGATCGTGCTGTGGACGGCCAACACGGAGCGCTACTGCGACGTCCTGGAAGGCGTGCACGACACGGCCCAGAACCTGCTGGCGGCCATCGACCAGGGTCACAAGGAGATCTCGCCGTCCACCATCTTTGCCGTCGCCAGCATCCTCGAAGGCGTGCGTTGCCTTTCTTTCGAATCTGAGCAATTCAACACGATGGAGCCAGGGCTTCTCCGCGTTCCTTTTCCTTTCGCCGTCAGCTCAGCGTATTATCGGCGTCGATGCGTAGATGCTGTCACATGCGGAAACGCTGTTTAAGAGTACTGCGGAAAAGCGACCTTTCGGGGCATTAAAATTATAGTTCCTGTATTCGTTTTAGATTGGAAACTATTTCAATCAAGACCAGCGGGCGCTTGTCTATATACAATGTTGTGCGCCTTTCCAGACGGAACCGTAAGACAGCAATGGAATCTGTGTGAAATGTGGCTGGGCACTTGGCGGACCCAGCCGAGCTAGCTTTTGGCATGCACTCAACGGAAGTTACGGCGAGCCGCCCCCCGTTACAAAGGGCTCGCCATAAAATCCAAATCCCCCCCCCACCAAAAAAAAAAAAGTTTTTTTTTTCCTTTTTTAGAATTTGTTTTAATCAACGTTTTCGGAAACTGTGTGGGCGTGTGTGTGTGTGTGTGTCTCTCTCTCTCTCTCTCTCTCTTTTTCTCTCTCTCACACGCACGCACACACACACATACACACACATATATCCGCGTTTTGGCACTGCCAGCCTTGCGCCCGTTGCACGAGGTAACCTTAGCGCACCTCCGCGCTTCCAACGCGCCCCAAATCACTCTAAAATTGACTTTTGTAGTGGTTTTCGGTGACGCTCACCAAGTTTCTGATTAGAACCACATATTTATCTTGATCATTAAGAAGTTAATTAACAAATATTAGATAATTAAACGGCTTATCATGAGAAGTATCCTTCTTCACCGTGCCCCCCTGGCGGTATAACTCAACTGCACAGACCGCAGTGTAGCTCTCACGACTTGTCTACAACAAACCTGTAAAACCTAATAAAACGCCCTGTATTGTTTCACTCGATCAATAGCCTATTTTACACTAATTCAAAAGGGCTAACTCTTATTTAGGAACAGTCATCCAGTATAAATCCTTAAATACTTTTTTTTTTTCTGCCGGAAATTGATTTATGCAGGTGGCAATCACGGGAAATTGTCTCTCAATTGAACTGCCCGTTTCAATTCCACGATTTTCCCGACATTGCGTTTTGCGTTTCGTGTGCAGTGCACCTACATCAACGGTTCTCCTCAAAACACCTTCGTGCCGGGCCTCCAAGAGCTTGCCCGGCAGAAGCGCACATTCCTGGCGGGCGACGATTTCAAGTCCGGTCAGACCAAGCTCAAGTCTGTCCTGGTGGACTTTCTCATCTCGGCGGGCATCAAGCCGGTGTCCATCGTGAGCTACAACCACCTAGGCAACAACGACGGCAAGAACCTGTCCGCCCCTGAGCAGTTCCGCTCCAAGGAAATCAGCAAGAGCAATGTGGTCGATGACATGGTTGAGAGCAACCCAATCCTCTATTCTCCGGGGGAGAAGCCCGATCATTGCGTGAGTGTCTTTTCGCAGCTAACGCTGCTGTTACTCCTTCCCGTGGACCGCAACGGGCCCTACGAGCCACATGAGCCAATCCATATATCCGCGGTGGGCGAGAAGTCACGAGATGCTCCGAGCTTTGTGGATTGGCTTTGGGGACGTTCACGGGACGTTCACAGGACATTTGTGCTGGTTGGGTTGGTTTCACTGGGATGGGACCGGCTAAGTTGTAGGGGACGAAATACCTTGTTTCGTTTTGTACACCGATCATTCATGGTGGGAAGGCCTGCAGTAGGGGATGTACGGAGAAGGAAGGGCCCATCAGGGAGGTAATCTTCACACGGGAGAACCTCATGATTGCCGTCTTATCTTGTGGTTTTGTCAATGTCGCGGCCGCAAGTTATCGCGTCAGTGAAATGGCTATCCTAAATATAAATGCCAGCAGACGACTCAACGCGGCCCTCCGACTCTCTGGGACGCGGTCCGCAAGCATCCCGTGTATGCGAGCCCCCGTTCCCATGCTTTGAGTGCTACACGCGCCATGAATAATAGTTTCCTATCGTTGATATCTTTCCGCTCGAGAAGGAGCTCTTCTCATATAATGTGTTCACAGATTTTGCAATATTATGTTTTCTTTTGGATTGAAAATTGCTTCGTTTACTTCTTTGCTTCTCGGCCCTTTCTCGCGTAAATCAACCGGAACGGCAATACCAGTACTAAGCTGTAAGCGCGAGCTTTGCTCATAGGCCAATCGGCTCCATGAATATTCGGTCAGTAGGAGCAACTGCCAAAGAGAAAGCTATCAGCGCGGGCTTCTGGCCGTCGGAAAATCTCTCTCAAATACAAGTATTTTCCTATTATGCTGCTATAAAAATCATCAGGAAAGCAAAAACTGCCGTAAAAGAGTTATCCCTCTCTGCAACAGCTGCGCGTTACTCTCTCCGCTCTCTCTCTCTACCAGCTGCGCGTGCACTTCGCGTGCGTTCGATTCTAATCACACCGCGCGCGCATGCGCAACTCTCCTCCTTCCCTCTCTCCAACAGCTGCGCGTTACTCTCTCCGCTCTCTCTCTCTACCAGCTGTGCGTGCACTTCGCGTGCGTTCGATTCTAACCACACCGCGCGCGCACGCGCAACTCTCCTCCTCTAGTCTCCTCTCCTTCAAGTGTGAAAAAAAATAAACGGCGAGCGGCGAGCGTTCCAAGTTTCTCTGCCGCGAGCCGCGACGAAGGCTCGCGTAGGGGGTAACGCTAGGGCAGTCGGTGGCGCCATCTCTCGACGTCAGCACGCAACTGACTCTTTCCTCGGAACCAACACGATGCTCCGCATCACCCCATGTTTCCCCTCGGGAAGATGGTGTAATTTTTTTTTTTTTTTTTTTATGCCTGGTGCGTGTTGTGAAATATACAGAAAATGTAGAAATGACGCCGAAATCGCTGCTGTCGCTACTCTGATGCTCGACTAAATATGTTAGCATTTAGCGCAGGGGTTTCGACTCGGCGAAGGATGGGAAACCTCGCAACGGTTCGTATAGTGTTGTCTTCCGAGAGTTGGTCTGCTCTCCCGGGCGTCGGTGGTTTCGGATGCAGCCATCATAGCTTCCCTGTCCCGCTCCCGCGGCGCGTCATTGAAAGCATGCCAAAACAACCTTTCCCTCTTGTAAGAAGAAAAGCGGGCGTAACGAGCGAACGAACGAAGCGAAGGAGCGCGGCGGGGACCGCGCACTCTGCCGCGGCATCATGAAACCAGTCCAGACCTGTCCAGCCCAGTCGAAACCAGTCCAAACCAAAGCACGACCGCTTAAAAAAGAAAAAAAAAAAAGAAAAGACTCTGCATGCACCAAAACAATAAATTCTAACGCATTAAGAAAAAAAATGTTTCGTTTGAATGTCGGTTTTCAGTATATCTTATGGTACAGTCGATACTCTTGTTGCCCAGCCGTCGGGCCTTCCTACCAAAACAATTGAATGCAAAAATATGAAGGTCATTCAAGCAGTTGTCAAATGAACAGGAAGAGGTGCGAAGCGCGCTATCTGTCGAACTGTCTTTTCTACATAGGAAAACAAAATGACACTCCTGTGTCAATTACTTTGACCACGATTTCTCCAGTCTGGAAGCATTACTGTGGCATTTCGTGACACACTCACAAAAGTATGTGCACAGATTCTTATTGCTTCGGATTAATTTCCGAGATCTGATGAAAATGACCACTTACCCCGCGTGCAGGTGGTGATCAAGTACGTTCCGTACGTGGGCGACAGCAAACGCGCCATGGACGAGTACACGAGCGAGATCATGCTCGGAGGCCACAACACCATCGTGGTCCACAACACCTGCGAGGACTCCTTGCTGGCAGCCCCCCTCATCATCGACCTGTTCGTCTTGGCCGAGCTCTGCGAACGCATAGAGTTCAGCGTGGCCGGCAGCAAGCTGCAGAGCTTCCACAGCGTGCTGTCGCTGCTCTCGTACCTTTGCAAGGCCCCCTTGGTTCCCCCTGGAGCTCCCGTGGTGAATGCTCTCTTCAGTCAGCGCTGGTGCATCGTCAACGTGCTCCGCGCCTGCCTAGGCCTGGCCCCGTGCAACTTTATGGACCTCGAGCACAAGCTGAGCGATCATTCCGTTTGGGACCGGCCCAAGACGCTGGTGCCCGAGGAGACCGCCAAGAAGACCATGGCCAGGTCTCCGCACGAAGTCCGCACCATTGCGTGAAAGAGCGGGACTATGCTGTGTCGAGTTTGTCCAGATGCTGGCTCATTCGAAATTTCTTGATCGCTCGCCGGATAGCTCTGAAGGGAGCAGTCTTCGGGCGTTTCTGAAGAAGCTGGCGATGTTTATAATAGGTCTGACTCTCTGTATTTTGCTTCTCTTTCGGAATTTGTAAGGTTGCATGAATCTTCCGCAATATTCCTTTCCTGTCTCAAGAATACTTTATTTTTCTTAGTTACTTGGCTTTGTTGCAAAAAGTGAAACAAAGCAAAGGAGTGTCGCAGGGCGTGCGCGAAATGTTCTGACCGAGAGTAACTGTATTTTAATAAAACAAACACATTTACTTTCTTGGAGGTTTCGAATGTGCGCATAGAGAGGTTAAACACAAAACACTTTGTATGGTCATAAATATATCATTTTTGAACCGATAAAAGGCACTACTAAGGCACTTGCACACCTCAAGTGTTTGTGTAATGCATTAGTGTATCGTACAGTAGTTCGAGGGTTACTGAAACCGACTAGCTACAGAAGACGATGTTTTTTTTTTATGTTTGATCTTGTTTCTGTGTATTCACCTAAAAATAAAGCTGATGGCTTTTTTTTTTTTTTCCTAGCATTTCAGTGTATTGTTGAATTTTGACAATTTTCTTGGCAGCTATGTAGATTTACCTAATGGACAGAGCTCGGGCGAAAGGAGATAAAATCCACATTCTCGCACCCATGCCTGTCTCTGTTATGCTCAATGTCGCGATGTAATGTTTTCTACAGACTATAGAGACCGCACAGCGGAAAACGAGACATGAGTTCAAATGAATTGCTAGAACAAAACGAATTCCTCGGATACGAAATACTATTGTTGGTGGTAAAAAATGCTGTCCTAATATTTGCCAACAACTCCATTAAAAAAATAAAATTGTTGGGGTTCCATTTTGCAGTGTGAAGGTTGTTCGATAGTAAAGTTGTGGTATCACGTGCAACGATTGCCCACTGCACTATAGACCCTTTTCATGGCCAACGCCATTAGGTGGTGCTCCAGTCTTTGACGTCCCATAGAACTTCCGGTTTATAGAAAGAATGAACAAAGGCCACTTTAACACCGCTGCTTGAAATTGAGATGAAACGTTTAACCATCAATTCTCCAGGTGATCGGCAAAAGAGCGAAGAAGCGCGAGATCTTTTAAAAACTTTCAAGTACTTTTGTAAATCAACTTTCCTCCTTCAAGTTGTAATATTGTACAGCCGAAGACCCTCGTTAAATCGCCAACTTTGTTGTCCGTGTAGCATCTATGCTTCTAGCACTGGTGACATAAGCAAGCTCAACAGGATTGCAAAGACTGTGCGACCGGAAGTTGCTTGGAACGCAACGGCAGTTCATGTTTGTATACCCTTTTTATGACAAACGCCACTCGGTGGAGCTCCAGTCTTTGGCGTCCCAGAGAACTTCCGGTTTATAGAAAGGATAAAAAAGGCCACCTTAACACCGCTGCTTGAAATGTAGGGGAAACGTTTAACCACCAATTCTCCAGGTGAACGCCAAAAGAACGAAGGAGTGCGAGATCTGTTAAAGGAATACTGAACCAAACAATTTAGTGTCCACAATAAGTGGCGCGCTTTCTTTCCATGAGCCAGCAGCCGCCGGTGTGCGCGAGCACACGCAACGAAATTGACGTCATAGTCCCCCATTCGCGCTTAGGATGACAGTGAAATGTACAGGCTCCGGGCACAAGGAGAATAAAGACATGATTTTCATATCCACAAGTGAATGCTACGTGTTTTGTTACGCGCCAATTAATCGCCTACCATTTATCACCAGACCCAACTGCGGAGATAAAAAAAAGCCAGTCTCTATTTCCTTTTCCCCGGAGCCCACAGATTTCACTGTCCAGGGGCGGTTACAAACAGTACAGAATGCGGCAACGCTGATTTTCATGATTTATTTTACGTGATTTATATAGACAGAGGACTTGAACGCCGTGTCATAAAATGCGCAGTTGATTGGAAAATGGTATCTAGTACAACCGTGCCAGAACCTTCGTTCGTTCGCACCGGTCAAGAAACATCGAGGAGGAAATGTTTGCATTCACGACCTTTTACTTAACGTCCCAATCATTTCGTAGTTAACCTGCTCGTTACGCACGAACCAAACAGAAAATCTAAACTAAACAACGAACTCGCGAAACCCGGTTAAAAACAGGAATGGAGCAAGATGCAAAGCGAGACTGCAACCATACGAACACGCGCTCGCAAGATATGAAGGCACAAGGAGCGTGCCGAATTTCTCAGTGTTACGTAGTGTCCGCACTTACATTTGGTACCTGCAGGCAAGACGGAGGGATATCCAGCTCATATTTCTTGTAGATTCAAACTTTTAAGTGAGACGCGTGCCGAGATGACGTGCGAGCTCAAAACGCTCAGAACACCGCCATCGGGCGTCTCACGTCCGAAAGGATCAACCAGCATCGACTGTTGAGTCAGTCCCGCACACACGCTGAATAAGACATTTCCACTGCTAACTAAGACCAAAACTTCTTAGGCAAGCAACACATGAATCCGTCAAAACACCAACACAACACCGACAACAGCATCACAGACTAAACAGAACGAAATCACAAAACGGCTACCACTGCGACGGCTGCATTGAAAGGGGACGTCGAATTTATAGAGCCACTATTTTGAATTTTTGCAGAAGTGACGTCAGAAATGTCAAAATAATTTTTGAGATATTTTGACGGTGGACGTCGAAATTGGCGACGTGCGCGATCGAAAGTGTCGCTGTGGTCGGCCTTCCGCGATTGGCCGAATGCTGACTATGACGTCAGCAAAGGATGTCTCATCGACGGAAATAAAAGGAATGGCAGAACTTCAATTTCGACGGTGGTGGTAGTGTTGCTTTAAGAGCGCAATGATTTCAAGCTTCCACCAGGCTCCTTACAAACACCATCGAACTTGTTGTTCGCAAGGTAATGATGTCACGAAAGGTAACCATAGGAGGGCGCCACTAAAACATCTCGTCGCTAATTGGCGACGTGAGCGATCGAAAGCGTCGCTGTGGTCGGCTCACCACAATTGGCCGAATGCTGACTATGACGTTAGCAAAGGATGTCTCATCGACGGAAACAAGAGGGATGTAAGAACTTTAATTTTGACGGTTCTGGCAGTGTTGCCTTGAGAGCGCTATGATTTCAGGCTTCCGCCATGCCCATTACAAACACAATCGAACTTGTTGTTCACAGGGTAATGACGTCACGAAAGGTAACGGAACGAGGGCGCCACCGAAACATCTCGCCGCTAATAGTCACTGCCAAGAATGATGCCGCGCGCAGGGCCGAGAAAGCAACGCTCGTTCACGGACCTCTAGAAAGTTCTCGTTTATTCTTGTTCCGGACGTAACTTCTATCATTTTGTTCCTACTTTTGTTGTTCTAGAAAGTGCGTGTTCAACATTATCTCCGAACTTTCTAGAGGTCCGTACCGAGCGTTGCTTTCTCGCCCTGTCACCTGCAACTGATTTTTTTTTTTTTTTTTTTTTTTTCAGTCAACGTATTTACAGCTTTTCAGAAGTCACAAAAAAAGAATATCATATATATATTTTCTTTTTATTGAGTGTGTGCTTTCGATGACCCACGACTTTGGTGATATTTGGTGGTTGTGTCTACCATAGAAAACGGCACGTAACCGCGGAGAAGAGAGTGAGCGTGACTTTAACCGACCAGTTCTGATCGGCGGTTTTCGGGCGGTAATTAAACGAATTTCAAGCCGCAAATTGTACTCTGGGTAGTTGGGCTCTCAAGTGTCATGTAGCTGCGAACCGTCGGGCAGGTCTGGCGCTGCAGAGCGCCCCGTGGCCACTGACCGTGGAATGGCGTGGGGCGCCTGCGCTTCTGACTGGGCTGGGGTTTCCGCGGTGTCGGTGACAATTCACTAAGGATTTCTCTGTCCTCTTTCTCTTTCTCTCTCTCTCTCTCTCTCTCTCTTTTTCTTGGTGCTGCAGGTCTCTGGCATAGACCCTCGGTCTTTCTTCTCTCACCAGCATCTCTTTCTGAGTGCAAATAAATATTTTCATTATCATTATCATTATCATTAAATGCCCTGTCAGTGCCCCTTAAACGGGATTCCCTCCAAAAACCGATGTATTTTGATAATTTTGGATGTTAGGACAAGCATGTGCCATAACATCCGAAATTATGGCTTGTGGCTCTCCGAAATGGCAACGTTGACGCCGTGTGAAAAGATTTCGGAGGAAGTTTGCTTTCATTATACCAGTAAAAGAAAGTACGGCCGACTATCCAAGCATAAATTGGTCAGATGTATCTCATGTCAGCTCTAAAGAATGTGGTAAATTTTTAAACTGTATACAGAACTATTAACTCACTCAAGTGATCACGCAAGCGTCAAGAGAGACTGCACATACTTCGAACCTACTAGACTTAATACTCATGACAAACCCAAGCAGCTTGCAATCCCTGTACTACCTTAAAGAACTAAGCGACCATAAAGTCATTCTGGCTACTTTCAAATTATCTCTCCAGAACGAGAAACCCACTACAAGCAAATCAAACTTTATGACCGCGGAAATTACGAAGCCATAAACAGAGAACTCGAAAACTTCTATCTGTCATACGAGCGAGGTTTTCGCTTTCGCGCTGTCGATGAAAACTGGTACCTATTTTGTAACAAACTGAACGAGCTAGTAGAAACATTTATACCAACCATTACCATTAAAAGCAAACCATGTGCTCCACGGTTTAACAATGCAATTAGAAAAATGTACAACAAGAAAAAGCGGTTATTTAGATTAGCCAAAGCAAACAAACATACCTTCTAAGTGGCTACTCTATTATGAAGCAGAAAAGCATTTTAAAAATGCAGTTTGCAAAGCTAAGCAGAGCTTTTTTGGAACCACCCTACCCAGTATGCTTAAGGATAACCCCAAAAAGTTTTGGAAAACCTAAATCCTTCAGCCGTAACTTCAATCACCTTACATGGTGATTCCGATGAGCCCTTAAGTAACAGTGAATGTGCTAATACGTTGAACAACGCTTTCTGCTCCGTTTTTATCAGTGGCGTCACTAGGGTCAGTGGCACCCGGGCCGGTAGACCACCAAAACACCCCCCCCCCCCCCCCCGCTCTCGCGTAGCCCGCCGCGACACCCCCTGAGCGCTGCACCCAGGGCGGTACGCCCCCCCCCCCCCCCCCCTTTGTGACGCCACTGGTTTTTACGCAAGAGCGCAGCCTGACCCCCCCAACTATAGTGATTCCTGAAACTATGTCTTCAATAACAGTTAACTACGACGGTATAGTCAATGTGATTAACAATATGAAGCTCTCATCAGCTGCTGCACCAGACAACATCAACTGCAAATTATTGAAAAACACAAAGGCGGTAAGCAGCGTCATTCTCGCATTACTGTTCTCTCTATCACTCGAAACAGGTCACGTCCCCGCTCAGTGGAAGTCAGGTAAGATCATTCTAATCCCCAAATCCGTTACCAGGTCTTCACCATATAATTACCGGCCCATATCTTTAACAAGCGTGCCATCAAAAATTTGGGAACACATAATTTTCACAAACATTATAAATCACCTAGGAGCGTAACAATTTCATACACCCTTCACAACACGGTTTCTGTTGGGATCAATCTTGTGATATACAGCTAGCCGGGTTCCTTCACGACCTACATATTAATTTCAACAATAACACATAGACAGACACCATTTTTCTCGATTTCGAAAAGCGTTCGATAAAGCCCCGCATCGCCGATTAATGTCTAAACTTGCCCTGCTTAACCTAGACCCGTTCGTGTTATCCTGGATTAACAACTTCCTCTCTAACAGAAATCAGTTCGTCATTGTAAATAGCACCCCCTCTAACATCAGCCCCGTTCTCTCGGGAGTCCCTCAAGGCACAGTGCTTGGCCCTCTTCTCGTTTTGATATACATTGATGATTTGCCGCTCTGTGTATCTATAGCATCCGCCTCTTTGCCGATGATTGCATCTTATATTCGAAAATTAACAGTTACGACGACCAAGTAAAACTGCAGGCAGACGTTTCAGCTATAGAAAATTGGTGTAGTAAATGGCAAATGTCCTTAAATGCTTCAAGATGTAAACTTGTGTCTCCTTTCACAAACGCACCAATCTATTGACTTACTCCATCGGTAGTTCTGTCTTACAAGCAGCTGGTACTTACAAATACCTAGGCGTGCACTTCAGTAAAGACCTTTCATGGTCCATCCACATAAACAGTATAATTTCAACGGCAAGTAAATCCCTCGGTTATCTGCAACGTACCTTAAAATTCGCTCCTCCTCACTTGAAACTGCTCGCCTATACAACAGTCATCCGACCCAAACTAGAATATGCCGCAGCGATATGGGATCTATTCCAAAATCATCTTATCGAAAACTTAGAAGCCATTCGAAATCGTGCTGTAAGATTCGTGTACTCCGACTAGTATTCGCATTTTACCAGCGTCACCCAAATAAAGAAACGTGCTGCTCTGCCTTTGCTAAATCACCGTCGAAAAATTGCCAGATTGTCACTGTTTCATCGATATTATCACAGGTTGTCACCAAACACTTACATCACGCTCCGTTCGCCCTTTCGAAGTCGCATTAACAACACCCAACAAGTGTCATATCCTCACCAAAACGCAGATCGATTTGCAAATTCATTTTTTTATTAAAACATCCAAAGATTGGAGCGATCTTCCTGAAAACATAGTACAGCTTAGACACTTGGATAAATTCGAAGAAGCTCTTATAGCGCTAGACCAGTCATAGTTTGATAATGATAAAATTCATGCGTGCATTTGTGTGCTCTCCTTGTCTTTCTTGATATAGACTTTTTTAATGTTTACAAAATCACAGTCCCGCGTGCGGTCTTCACAGCTCCGCACGTGCGTGTTCGTCGCTTCGGAAAGCGAGGAAAGCACGCGCCATAGGCACGAACTGTCAAGATGGCACCGGACACACGCTCTTTTTTGGAAAGGTCTATAGAAGTTCCTTTTTGTACTCTTTTGTATTCTGTCCACAGGTTTGGGGAATTTTTGCTGCTTTGCTGTGTAATGCCCACCTCTCATGTAATACCCCCTTCTCCGGAGGTCTTCGAGGTAAATAAGCCTCAAAATAAGCCTGAACCCTCATAAGCCTCCCCCCTGGCTACGCCACTGCAGAGAAGCGGTGAATGGTCCTGAAGCACGCCGCGGAAGCTGTAATCTGAAACTCGAGGCTTGCTTTTAAATATTTTAAAGTTTTCTAATATAAAAAGCCTTTGTGGCATTGTTATTTATTAGTAAGATTACTGATAAGAACTCTACACGCGTTTCTTTAATAAATAAACCGTTTTTAACCGGCAGAAATGTGAACTAACATAGCCACTCCGTGCTTTGGCATAGCGCGTCGTTTGCTTGCATCCTACAAGCTGCGTCACAGGAGGGCACCCGCTAAGTGGCGCCTCTAAGACATCTCGTTGCCAATACCCGCTATGTTCACGTGACACTAGACTAGGGACGAGAGAAGTTGCCAATCATTTATAGTCGACTTCGGGAAATTTGAGTTTGTCTGGTGTCCCTAATATATAAACAAACGTTGGACTACAGCACGAGAGTTCTCATACGCGTAGTCGCGGTATATAGCTGAGCGCGCCGCCGGATACTAGCAATATATATCAGGGTTGATGAAAATACAAGACTCAATGACAGAATAAGAACACTTAGTGACAGAAATAACGGTGGTGTCTGTTCTTGTCCTTAACAGTTTTTATTCTTTCATTGATTCTTGTCCCTAATATATGTTGTCATGTTCTACGATGTGTCATAAGGATGAGCCATAAAACTCGGTGCCTCCACGTGAGAGCTCACTTTTATATATCAAAAGTGCATTTTACAGCGAAGCTGTATATGGCTAAGGTTCCATGCAGTTTTGGTATCCATATGGAAAAACAAAAGCCAGAAATTGCACGTAAAAGCGCTCCATTGTATGGAAATGCATATGCGCCCCGTCACCTCGATGTGTATTTTGACAAGGAAAGACGTCCAGTGCAGTAAGCGAAGCTGGAACATCTTTCAATTTATTCGAGTCAAATGCAGTCTGACTGTACGTATACGGTAGCAGTAGCACAAGACTACCAAACTGCAACCTGTCTCGATTTAAAACGCGTTCCATTTCTCTTTTTGGGGAAGTCCTCGTGTGACCGGGAAGGGGGGGGGGGGGGGGGGGGGTAGCCGCGAGCTGCACTTTAACACCCAAAGAGCTGCAGCTTGGCCACCCCTGGCCTACATGATTGATCAAACAAGAAAACTGAAGCGCAAAGGTGGTGTATGGGCAACCCTGATCCCTACATTGGGAAAAAGGCGAATGCCAAAGACGTGAGGGTTGCAATTGAGTACTACACACGCGACGACCTCGCATGCTCTGTTCAAAGCCCCAACAAAAAGGGCGTCGTCAAAGCCATGATCAACGACATGTCCAAAGTCGTAGAAAGGTTTATGACCCGCTCTACCCCATCCAGAACTAGACATCTCTAAATGTTATTCCCTACGACCAAAATGGGTAAAAAAAAAAAAAAAAAAAGTCCCGAGCACGAGGTGTGCGCATGCATATATTGCGTCAATTTTCAGTTGCTTTTAACGGCAATAACAAATGCTCAAGACATTTGCTGAAGACGACCTCAAGCGCATCTACCTCTGCTGCGCTCCACAGAACGATTGCTTCCTGCGCCGTTGCGAAAAGTGCCCAAAAACGCAGAGCATCTCGCTGCAGTCGCTCCATTTCGACGAAGACGAAGAGATCTGTTTCGCATTATGGGACGCCGGCGAACTCGTCAAAAAGGTTATGGACACTTCCGCCTTCCTGCGGGAACTGGAGAGCGAAAAGTATATGAGGCATTCATCCGTGACCTCAACGAAGCCTGATACATGGCACAAGAACCGCCTTACCACCCAAGGCAGTGATGTTCCACTTCAATTTTGCGGAAAAGTGGACAGTACTCTTCCCAATCGAAGTGCAAAGTTTTCATTGAAAAAAAAAAACAACAACTCAAGTGTCTCTCTTCACAAGTGCGGTTACGTCCACGCAAGGCACGCAAAGCTTTGCCGTTGTCAGCGATGGTACACGACACATGAGACAGCTCACGCTCTTCTAGCCACAGAGGCCATAGAAGAGTATGTTGATGAAAATTACTCAGTCTTTTCTGAAATAATTTTTGTATAAGACGGAGCGGCGGTGCATTTCAAGAATCGCTTCCAATTGCACGACTCTTCGGCAAGATGGATCTTTTCAGCCACTGAACACGAAAAAAGAGCTTGTGATGGAATAGGTGGTGGTCTTAAACACCTCGCAACGCTCGCCAATTTGAGATCTTCGCTCAACTCAATGATTGTCACCGCTAAAGACTTTGTGGAAGTGCTACGTGAAAAAGTAACAAATGTCTGCAGGTTCCACCTGTCTGCGGAACGGGTTCGAGAGTTTCGTGCGGTGAAGCAAGCAGAGTGGACCACCGTAAAACCTGTGAGAGGAATCCAGGCATCTCATCTGTGGAAGTCATCATATGCCGAGATGCCGGATGGATACATGGCCACTCGCGCAACTGAGAGTTTTAAGCTTATGTGTGCGTAGTTAGCGAATTTGCAGAGTGGGGCCGTTTTGCTTCTGTGAATTGTAAGCTAATTAATGGTATTCCAGCTCAAAGTCCCTTTTCGCGTCACTAATACTCACCCCTTATGAAAGAAAGAATTTTAATAATATAAAATGCATGTCATAACTAAAGCTCAAAATGTTTGGTGCTGTGCGGCAAAGCCGCTTTGACGAAGACGTCGGCTCGCTCCGAGTGATGGTTTGTCGTTCGGAGGTCATATGTTACTAAATCTTTTGCCATCACAGGTTAGTTCAAGTCACTTCAAAGTGCCAAGGGGAGAAAATAAAGATGAAGTTTTTTTTTTAAATATGGACGCCGAATCTTGCCACATTTTGAGAAATTAGCCGCATTTCCGCGTTAATAACAAAAAGATAATTTAGGGTGGGCATATTATATTTATATATCCGTAAAGAATATTTAAAGACGCGCATTTTGATATGTTTGTGAAGTATTATGTAAGATGGTTTATTTGCAAAAAAAATTGTGAATATGTCTCCTAAACGCGTTTTTATGTCATGTTTGATTTTTTTTTTTGTTTGCATAGAAATATTTTATTCATATTTTTTAATTTTTTGTGTATGTGCGTATATCTTTTGTAAAACGTATTAAAAAAGTTATGGTGACGTGAAAGCTTCGATGAGGAAATGACGATTGTGCAAAGTAGCATTGTGAAATCTTCTCAATTTCCACGCCTCGAGCTTCTCTATTTTATATCTCAGCGAAACAAAATGTTACGGCATTGATATATAGCTGAATGTTCCTCCCAAGAACATGGCTTTTATATATAGTTTTAACAAAAATATCGAAATTATGACCCGGACCATCATTGCAAGAACTGACGTGGAATCACCCCACTACTGTTTCAAAATGATGAATATATATACTATAAATAAACATTTGGTGAAGTGCTTTTGTGGTTCTCTTGGTGAATCATTTGTGGTGGTGCTCTACAGTTTCGCTGACCAATCCCCTTCACAGAGTAAATAGCTCAAATTTTTTTGTGGTGCACTTTAAGCATCGTAATTTGGCTCGACAAATGGTAGCCTCTGATAAACACAGACGATAGAGCGTAAAACGAAACCGAAACTACATAGGCGTTAGGTAAATTCTTTCATCTGATATGAATCCGATGGTTAAGGTACAATGTGAAAACTATGACAATGCTCAAAAAATATAACGTCGTTATTTTTTTTTAACCAACTTGATTGGCGTTAACCCTCGTCGCCAGAGATGAGTGGGTTTCCCAAGAACGACACACAACCTTGGCAGCCTCCAGATGCAATGGCGTCTGCGTATCAAGCGAGGTCTTTGTACGATTTTGACAGCAAAGACAAGCGGCTTCTAAGCTTCAAACAAGATGAGAAATTTATTGTTATCGAGCAGTTATGTAAAGATCCTAACTGGTACTACGCCGTTAGCGAAAAGGGCATTGCGGGCTTCGTACCGGTCACGTATATTTTGCGCGAAGAGGTAAGGGAGTTTTGACAAGTGTATTTATTTACATTACGTAGATCCTCCGTTCGCGCTTCAGCGAATTTTTATAACGTAGCATACCTTAACTGTTACTAAGACATAATACCGATGTTATATTATTCGGAAACGCCGGTTACCTGTTCTGACACTAATAATTTGATCTATATTTCGACTAACATGTATTGACCGCTTTCGACGCGGTTACCAGCATTTGGTGTCCTCGTCTTAATTTGAATCCGCCCTCTCTTTGCTTTCAGAGCGATAGGGAACAGTTCTTGGAACTTGTCGAGAAAACACTGGAGGCGCTGCAAAACAGCACTTCGAGCTTAGATGAGGGCAACACCAGTTTCATGAGTCTGCAGAGGAAAGCGCTTAGGTACAGTAACGCTCTTTTGTAAGTCAACTTTCCACTTTCCGTAGTCGACCCGTCGTCTTGTCTTAGACAGACAGAGTTCTCGTCTAATCAAGGTTTTTTTTTTTTTTTTTTGCCTTTGTAAGGAAGTCGTGGCAAAATATGTTGTTTTGATTCGACACCTTTAGGGGTAACTTATTTTTCTGTGTGCAAGCAAGTACAAATAAGACGTTTTTTTAGTATGAAAAGCACCATGAGATCAGCATACGAAAAACATCACATATTTTATGTATTGGGCTTTTGTGCAACCACCTGTAGTGGTCAAAGTAGCTGATTGCTAAGGGTTGAAAATAGAGGGACAGTGAGAATACACTAGCTTTACCTGTGCAACCCCACCTAACTACTAAATCAGGTTCCTCACACAAACCTATCCCCTTGATAAGGTATGTTTAATGGAAGCCGCATCGCTAGCGAGATCACTTCCAACCTACCTCCGAGGCCCAAGCATGGCCAGTTCCTTGTTGCCACTTTTATATGAGACCATCCCATTTTGTCAGACGCGTAATCGAGACAAAGAAGGAATGAACGTGCAAGACCGAAGACAGCATCCTCAAAAGTGAGTCAACGTAGTTGCAGCGGCGGGCGGAAACGAAAATGGCGACGGACTACGGGCTCTGGCCTCCCAAGCCTCTGGACGCCGCGTCTCTGGGCACCAAGGATTGGAAAGATTGGCTTCAAAGCAACAATTGGTATGTGTCTGCGGTGCAGCTCAACAAAGACTGCCAGAAGTGCAAGTTGCCAACCTCATGACTGCGATCAAGTCCGAAGCACAGAGGGATCTACAAGACGTTTGTGGAAGCAAGGAAAAGTCCAGAAAGCACTTCACGCTGAAGATCAACCCCGCTTATGAGCAGTACAACTTCAACAAGATGAAGCAACAAGAAGGCCAGAGCTTCACAACTTTCTTACAACAATGAGATTGCAGGCTAACAAGTGCCTATTTGGAGTCCTGACCGACGAGGTCCTAAGGGACTGCATCATCGCAGGCATTTTGAACAATGACGTTTGCAAAAAGCTTTTTGGCGACCAGACTATCAACTTGGAGAAATCCGTCCACTTGTGCCGAGCAAGCAAACAGGCGACGCTACAGCTGAAAGGAATGAGAGCAAAAGAAACAAAAACTGAATGCGGTCGATGCCAGAACAAAAAAAATCTCAAGTCGGCAAACAAACTGTTGAAAGCATTGCAAGTACTGCGTATCGACACAGCGCAGAAGAGAGTGCCCTGTATACAGCAAGACCTGCAACTCGTGTTGCATGGTAGACCATTTTGCTGGGATGCGGAATTAGTGGAAAGCGAAAAATCTGCGAGTTGGGACTGCTATGGAGAAGCAAAAGGCGGACAGTGAAGAGATGTATGTCTCCGAGCTCAGAGCTGCCACCAACTAGAAAAAATCGGAATGGCAAGAGACCCTACAGTTCAAAAGTGGCAAAACTGTTACTATGGAATTGGACATGGGAGTGCAGTGTGATGTGCTACCCAAGCAAGAAGCAAGTGAAATGGGCTCGAAGATGGTACCTTCGAAGATAAAGAACATTATCTGCTACATTAACCGCAAGTTTTCTGTTGTGTGGGAAGCCCAAGAATTCTGGGAAACTAGTAATGAGAGGGCAAGACTGACATTTATCGTTTTGGGTGCCCCAGTCACACCTGTTCTTGAACAGACAGCATGTGAAACTCCCAACTTGGTGAAGCGTGTACGTCTGATTGAAACACCGGGAGCTGACGACCGCATCTTTCAGATGATAGGCCGCATCAAAGACTATGTTTACGAAGCTCCCATCGAATAAGGCGCAGCGCAAAAGCTTGAATACAAGCCACCAAGGAAGATGCCATACTTCTTGATGAAGGAAAGCTCGACAGCATGGAAAGACGAGGAATCGTAAAGAAAGTCGCGGCACCAACGCCCCTCAGCAGTCAAATGGTGGTAGTTAACAACATGGAAAGCTCCGAATCTGGTGATAGTGGACAGCCACTCAGGCTATGTCAACTTCAAAATGCTAACATGTGGAATATACATGGTTAAAGTCAGCGGGGAAAGTGAGGAAACTGTAGAAGAATACAGGAGACAGGATAGACGCTGAACTCCTTCTGTTGCTTCATCTGAAAAGGAAGTTTTGTTTTTAAACGCTTCAATGCGCTAAAGCCGTTGCCCCGCGCCCTACAGCTCTCATGCTACAAGCACGTGCCTGTTGGTTATATTGTCACGAATGACGAGGTGACGAAACAAAGAATAACCGAGGAAACTAAAACGTTTAATGGGGCAAACTTGTGCCCAAAACAAAAACGGAAACAGAAGATAACAACAGAGCGTCGGGGGCGTCGAAGTCGGCGTAGCAGCAGGATCGAACGCTTCGGCGAGACTGACTCCGGCTTGCCACCCGGAGCCCCTCTTGTACATGCGTGGGCTCCTGAAACAATTGGCATAGAAGGTTCGGCATGCAGAACGTTCTAACCTCGAATCAGCAACACGGTTCTCGAATTTACTAGAACATCACATTAGAGTCAACAAAAATGCGTACCCGCGGCCAGGAATCGAACCCTGACTTTCTGCGTAAAAGGCAAACACGATAACCGTTGGGCCATGTGTGCGCTGCCTACTTGGTCAGCTGCGTGCGTGGCAATATGTCATCTTTCTTCTTCTCTTCTGGATGAAATATTGAGTTGTGAGTTCAGCATCTATCCTGTCTCCTGTATTCTACAGTTTCCTCACGTTGCTCGCTGACTTTAACCATGTATAATGCTTACCAACTAGCCCAGCTCATCACCCTTCTACAGTTCATAACAAGTGGAACATCAGCAGACGTCATCAAAACACTGAAGGGCAGGTTTGCAACACATGATGTTCCAAGGCTACTTGAGTCAAACAATGGATCTTGCTTTTTAGCAAAAGAATTCCTAGAGTTCGGAAACGAATGGGGATTTGAACACCAAACAGTCCCAGGTACCCACAATTGAATGGAC
Organism: Ixodes persulcatus; assembly: GCA_013358835.2. Lineage (NCBI taxonomy): Eukaryota > Metazoa > Arthropoda > Arachnida > Ixodida > Ixodidae > Ixodes > Ixodes persulcatus. Next base: position 962,067 of record JABSTQ010011203.1, read on the forward strand.
TAGCCGAAAGAGCAATGCAAGTGGCCAAGAACATCGTAAAGAAATGCGAGAGACAGAACAGACATAAATAAGCTGTTACTAAACGTGTGCAATGTGCCAAGAAACAAAGAGCTCGGATCACCAGCACAAAGGCTTTTCAGTCGTTGAACCGAGACAACACTACCAGTTGGTGCAAAGCTCCAGAAACCTGAAATTAGTAACAGCGTAAAAGAAAAGCTTGAAGCACTGCGTAGGAAGCAAAAGGTGTATGCAGATGTTCATGCAGCACCCGCTTTATAAATGAAGGAAGGATCCAAAGTCTGAGTCTTCGACAGGCACTAACAATAAATTCCAAGAACAGTCGGGGGAAATACGCGTCCTCTCTAAGGTCTCTTATTGTGAAGACACCAAGGGGCAACCTCGGAGAAATATGTCTTTCATTAGACCTACCAAAGAAGACTTTGAAGACACAAAGACTACAGTATCCACTGTCGCACAGCCACACCTTACAATTCAGAGAGAAATGGACCGTCCACCAGACAGTCGGACAAGCCACAGTGAAACAGACTCTCAATCAACAAATGGGCATGGTACAACAACCGTCGCAAGAACTGGAAGGCTAGTGAGGGCACCAGCTTGAATGAACGTAAAAAAAACAAAAGAAGGGGGATGTAGTGGAAGCCGCATCGCTAGCGAGATCACTCCCTCCCTGCCTCCTAGGCCCAAGCATGGCCAGTTCCTTGTTACCTCTTATTAAACATATGCTTATTAAACAATTAACAAAACCACAGCATGTGGTGGTACGCAATCCCTAACTATGTTTTCCAACTCATAAAATTTCCCGCCTTTTTAACTTTTTTTTTTTAATTAAAACAATTTAGGAAAGTTATCAGGCTGTTTTTTAGAGTAATTGTAAATGCACTGCTTGCAGAGACGATATACTGTATAAAACTTTATTTTGGTGGGCTCAATATTTAGTAAATTTGGCAAAGTGTGGTTTTCAGAAATGTTTGCAGGCACAAAATTTGGTGTGTGATGGTGGTATGCTATGTATTTGTTATAATAGAAAAACAGATTTATGGATTCTATTTTTCGCAATATTATTCAGGTTGCAAAATTCGCGAATTGGATCCTAGCGAGAAAAAAAAAAGGTGCTTACAGTTTAGGTCTACGTTCACAGCACCACCCACCACCTCATTTTTGGGGGAGTGGTAGTGACATGAAAAACACAAAAACAGTAAACTGTCAAGCAGCAATATCGGAAAGCACCTTATACTTTGCTTCAGCATAGCTTAGAAGGCGAATGCTAGATGTGCATAAGCCAGTCGGAGTATGAGATAAGACAATATGCCACCAAAGTATTCTGCTGTGAAGAGCTGTCTTGGTCTTCATCCCATCTTCAGATTGGCTCAAGCAGATCGTTGATTCTGCCCTTAGCCAAAATTTTGCTTAAGCGGAGCATTGGGAATGATGTCCCCAGGTGGCAAGAAATTAGCTTTTTCACTGTGTATTGTGCAGTTAATGTAATAAATCAGCTTGACTGACCTGCTTCATTCTTGAAACCTACATGTGCAGTTGTACATGGTGTGTTCATAGCATTAGAAATGTTTCAAAACAGCTCTGTGCAAAGTAAACAAATGTTGGTGCCTCTGCTGGACAAGAAACAACCTGCCACCAAATCCAGTGTTTCGTAGCTTCTGCTGTGATTATGGTGCTCACTTTCCTCCATAGCCTGTAGACAGAGTGTGTTGAATCGCTGCATCACTCTGCTCCACAAGCAGAGCATATGATTCCCTCTCACTACCGTAATATTCTGAGAGATTGCCAACCTAAAATCAGGAGCAGATTCACTGAAAATAGGGAGTGGGCTAACTTTCGATGTGCGATCGAGATAATTTGAAAAAATGCTATTTTTAGATCATGTCTCCTGGCCAAACTTGTTATTGCAGCGAGGGACAATGAAGCAAAGACTATTGTCCTTCCCAGTCAGCAATATTTGCTTATCTCTCGCCACAGCTAACTAACCCCATTTCTGCCGAAGCCACCATTGACCCGAACACTACGATTACTAGAAGTGGGCTATCTTTCGGTGTTTTGAAGGAAAGTATAGAAAATTAAGCGAAAAATAGGAGTGGGTTATCTTTTGCGAAAGGGGCATCTCTTGGGATTTTACTATAAACATTTCCAGCAATTCAGGATTCATAGTGGTCTGTGTCCAAACTTATGTCTCTGATTGAGAATTTTTGGGGGTTTCTCATTTCTCATTTTACTTTTTAAGGTGTAACAATATCTAGTTTCCTGACTGAAATTACTGCTGTTGACCTTTTTTTATTTTACTTTTGCAGGCGGTTACACCACCTAAAGGAAAGCTTGCGGAGTTCGTGCGAAGGTATTTTTGACAAACAGTTACTTTAGAACTTTGTTAAAGAAACATACAGCAATGGTGCATAATTTACATTGTCCGGTGTGGAACTAACGAAATAAACAACAGTTACTTGCTCTTTCAAGGTGCAATAGCTTTTAAATGCTGAATTACCATTTTGCCTGCCATGATCACAGTGATCCGCAGCATTACACAATTGCAACATCACCAGATAGAAATCAAGGTGACTAAATAAAACTGTGATAATCACACCTGTCACGGATATGTTTCACGCATTACACTAACAAATTATCCTGAGAACGATACATCCGCGATGATAATGTTATTTGCTTGCTCTTGTTGCCAATGGTCTATAACGTAAGCTGGGAGGCTGACCTTACTTGGTTTGACCTGAATTTTCGATTGTGAAATGAAACTGAACCTGCAAAGGAAAAGCCCTATATAGACTTCAGTGCTCTTTTTATTAGGTATCTGGGAAGAGAAATTTCTATGTTGGAGATCAGAGTGGCAGCAAAAATTCTACTATTGGTCGTCTCTCAAAAGCTGGAGCTTGTAGACTTTACTGACTAGGAGTGGGGCATTTTCTGTGGCAGGACCAGTGAGGGACACGCCGAGGGAGACTGCCCTGGGCCACCAGTCACCCAGCGATTTCCTTCAAGAAGAATACTCCAGGATAAACTCTGAATGGATCTCGGAAAATCTGGCTGGAGCAGAGTTTGAAGTCGCTCCCCGGGACAAACGTGTGCCCACTTCCAGCGGCGAAGAAAGCCACCCGGAGCTTCCAACGTTGGCCGCGGAGCTCATAGAACAGGTGGACCCCCGACAATGTTGCCGGGCGTAAATGTCGGACTTGTCATCTAACATCTCTTGGAGTGGGTTACGTAGATGTTCACGAGTGATCTACAGTCCTGCCAACCTCATGGGCGAGAGTCAGTAGATTGTGCACATACTTTTTCTTTTGTCCAGTGAAGCAATAGATACTTTGCAAAAATAGGGCCAAGTATGGGGCACGTAAGAAGTTGCAAGATTATCCTCCTTGCCTTCATAACATCTACCACATGGCACTAAAGAGAATAAGAAATAGGGTAGCATAGCTCACCTGCTCTCGCATGCTTGCCTAAAGCCTATGCCTCTGTCGTCTGCTACTGCTACCTTGACACTCCATGAAAGATAGCCTTGACCGCAGCGTAAAATACAAAACAGCAAATGTGCGACTTTTCCCAACAGCAGATTACACGAGTTGGATTGTCAATAGTACAAGCCCCGAAGTTACGCTAAACCAGAGCCCGATGCGAGTGCTGCAGGCAGCACATGTGCAGGCGGCCAACTTTCTGGCGAGCGGCAGCGATAGTCGCGCGGCTGAGCACAGTCGCAGTAGCGCAATGTCAGGAGTGTGGAATCTATACATCCTGTTACCAGAACACCTTTTGGCATGGGGGGGACGGGGGGTGAGAGGTTTGCAAAATGTCCGCTGCAGAATCTAGCGCAGAGAACCTACGTCTTCCCAAGTTTTGACCTCGTTTCCGTAAGCTTTGCTCTGCTCCAAGCTAAAGTGAAATGGCGATTAGTTCCATTCTTCACCACCATGCCTGTGGTGGTCGAATCTTGTGGACAATATTGAATCATTATCCACTCTGCCAAGCTTTTTTCATCATTGGAAGTCGTAGCATATTTACGCACGAAGATCCTTCCGATGCCGCAATCCAGTCCTTGTGTCTCCCAACCCGTCGGTCTGACACAAAAACATCCTGCTTCGTTAAATCAGAGTGAGTAGCAGTGCCCAACAAGGAGAAGTATTGCAGCACATAGAAGTTGGCAGCTAAACTGTCGGTTAATTTGAGCGTGTGCATTGCATATTTCCACAGTGGAGGAATGCGGGGTACTCCTCAGTCTTACCATTAGAACTGCGTGATAGGATGCAAAGTGAGAAGGGTAATTTCTCAACATAGGTGTGTTGTCTGCATGGTTGTTTCAGGTACGCAGCCAGACCCAGCTGAGCCATAGCCTGTCCCGGGTGGCGGTGATAGCTGTGCTGCGTTGCCTGTCTCGGTCCCTGCCTGGGACTTGCCCCTGGGACGGGCTCCTGGACAGTGTCCTGAAGGCAGAGGTGGGGATCCTGCACTCTGCACCCTCGGTGCTAAGATGTGGTATACCGTCGTATTAACTCGCATAATTATTGCATTCGCTTAATTCCTTTCTAACCCGCAAAAGAATTATCTTTTACATTTTCATTACATCATTGAATGCACCCAGGGTGTTTACACGAAAGAAGCCTTCGTGCCGAAGCTGCCAAATGCGGCGCTGCGACGCCGATACGTAGCTCGAGGAATGTTGAGAGAAAGAAGAAAAGCAAACCGGTTTGAAAAAGAGTGATTCGCTGCAATCTTTGTGGTTCCTGTGGTTCCCGATACGATTTAGATACGGTAGCACATAGTCCAAGGTGTCAACTTCTCTACCTCACTGCGTCGACAAAAAATGTGGAATCGACGTTGCCGTGGTACGTCTGGACCTCTGGGTGTTGCTCGGAAGGGCCACGTGGGCAAACAAGGCGCCATCGGCCCGTTGCCCCTGTCACGCAGGAGTGCGAGCGACCCCTGGTGGCCAGCCAGGACGGAGACCGTCTACAGCTGCTCCTGCGGCGCCTGTGGCACTGCAAGAACGACGACCAGCAGCGCAGCTGGCCAACCCATCAGGACGAGGCTTCCATCCTGGGCCTGCTCGAGGAACTTTACACGATCCTGGTGGGTTCCTCCCCATCCTCGCCGCCATGGTGACGGGAACCCGTCTCCGACTGGTACTGCGTCCTCGCTTGTGGTCCCTCCATTTACGCCCGGTGACTTTGTGTCGTGTTGTTGGCTGCGGCGATCCCGGCGGAAGTGGATGCAGCAGACGACCGTTGGGCTGCAGCTCGCTCTGCAGCCAGGCAGTCGACAGAAGCTGCCAAAGCAGACGCGAGATGGCACGCTGTGATGACGGCCATTTGTGCATCTGCTCGTCGTTTTTATAGGCGTATCTACGACAAACCGCTTGGATCGCAACGTTCGACTGCGTGACGTGCTTGCTCTCGCGACGTAATTTGTTGCCGTTTCGGGACCATATTCGACGCACAAGTGGGATCGGACGATAAACGCGCCGGTCAGTGACGCTTTTTAGGCACGGTGTCCTCACCACTTGCACCGGTCGTGCCGACTTTCCTTTCTTCTCGTTTTACCACGCTGGTGCGCACTACCAGCCGAGCTTTTTGCTTTGAGCTCTCAAAACCTGGACTTTCTCGCTAAAATAGGAAAGGGAAAAAGTATGATGGTACGAGCGTGGCCTCACGTGTCGAGTTGCTTCGCGTAATATCTTCAAAGATACGCCACCCCTGAACGATAACCCACCTTTATGTTTGGCAGAATTTGCTTTTTTTTTTTCAGAAACGCCCAAATGATAGCTTACTTCTAGTAATTGCAGGAGTTTGGCCAGTGGTGACCTTGGCAGAAACAGTGTTCCTTAGTTGCAGCGGGGGGTAAGTGAACGTTGCTGACTAGGAAGGACAGTTGTTCGTCTTTGGTTCAAAGGCCTTCCTATGATCGCAAGTTTCAGCAGGTCACAAAATCTTAAACTAGCATTTTTTTAGAGCGCAGCTCTTAGGCGCCCGTTTCCGGCTTGAGCAATGTCGCCGTCAGCGTAACCGTGCACGTTGCATTATGGGACGTTTCCCCGCTAAATTTAGCGGAAAAATTTCCCAGCTAAATTTTACATCACGTGACCTCAACACCAATTCAGTTTCCTCGCTAAATTTAGCAGGAAAATTTTTGCTAAATTTCCCCGCTAAATGTTTTTTTAAATTAGAGCGCAGCCCTTGAGGGGAAGGGCGCAGGAGAGGAAGAGGGGAGGGTACAGAGAAAGAGGAGGGGCATACCCTCTCCCTCGTACCCTCCCCTCCTCCTCGTCAAGAGCTGCGCTCTAATTCGGCATTGCAGAGAACTGTAAATGTTTCTCATTTTTCCAGCTTTTTTTTTATCGCACACCATAAGGTTGCCCACTCCTTATTTTCGCTCGATTTGCTTTCAATTTTAGGTGGGCTATCTGTCGTGATATTACGGTCAAATCCTTTTTTTAATGTCTGGCTTTTTTATTTCTTTTTTAATTCTAAGTTTTGTTTTTCCATGCTAGATTACGTTCAGCTTGCCTGGTTTTTTGCTCTTACATGCTCCTGCTTTATCATTCCAATCTGGGCACGCTCAGGTGGACGCAGACCCCAGGGTGTCGAGGCTGGTGGTGCAGGCGGACGAGTACGACTGCGTCACGACTCTGGCCCTCTACTACCAGATGGTGAGCAGCGCTGTCAAGTGAATCCTCCAGTCTGCTAGGAACACCTTCTCAGCCCCCTCATAGGGATGCGTAACGTTGAACCTCGGCTTCGGGGTCGGAACCTTGCGTTTGTTTATAAGACCATACCCAGCAGTTTATTCAAAGTTACGGTTCAAGTTCCTAGCTCTGGAGAGTTACTCGGAGGAAGATGAGCACTATTGTAACCAGAACGCACACTTTCCACGGTTGAAACACAAGAGCTTCGAGCGTTTTGCAGCATCTCGGAATGCCGCACTCGGTTCTGCGGCTCAATGCGCCGAGGTCTGCGAAAGCTCGAAACCCAATGTGTCTCGATGTATTACATGTATGGAAGAACTGGAAAATAAACGACTGCAGCATGGAATATGCTGTGTGATTGCGGGGGCTACTCTGTGTGAGAACTTCGGCGTGCACGGTCAACCCAGGAGCCACGTGCATCGCTGCGAGTCTGGATGCTGCGCGTGTTCCTGACCCTGTGCGAACTGGACTTGCAAGTGGTGTCCTTGCTACTACACTCTGTACTACCCATGGAGCTAGCACGAGACCTGCAGGCCAACTCTGATGGTGAGTAGAGCGGTCGTGTTGGTTGCTGCCGCAAAAAATTGTGGCAGCGTTTTTTTATTTGTTTCTTGTTTCTCGTATAGTTGACGCCTTTTTGATAGTGTTGGGGATTAGCTTGTTTTCCTTGTATCCAAATGCTGCTTTTCAGAGCATAGCCATCAAAGTGTTTCATTCCATCATAAAAACGGGGACAGAAATGTGAAACACGCATTGTAATGTTTACAAGCAGGCAGTTACTCCCAGCTCAAAGTTTATAGTTTTTGTTTGCTGTCTTCGGTTTCTTTTTGCTGTGCTCTTACAGTGATCACCGAGCACAAACGAGTCACTTATCAGGAAAGATATCATTTTCTGGCAGATGCTGCTTTAATACTTCCTGAAGAAGTCTAGCCTCCAATGTTTATGGTGTCAATGAAATCTTCTGTGGCGTGTCTTTTATTTTATTCTTATATTAGAGCTTTCATCTTATCTTAGAGTCGTATGATTGTCCCTTAGACTTGTGACGCAGAAAAACAGGTTTGACTGGTTCATCTCTTTTCAGACATTGAGAGGACCAAATACACAGCGCTGCTGCTGACTGTCATCTTCTCCACAGGAGAGAAGCCACCGAACAATGTCCATGGTCTGTTATTTAAGTTTTTTTCTTGGCAAGCACTAGGCCAATTAAATATTTTGACATGCCTACAAACCACAATATTATTTGTCAGTTAAGCAAATAATATATTTAATTTATGGGTGTGCTGCTTTGAACAAAAAGAAATAAACCAATTTCGATTGACATTGTTTGCTTGTGACAGATAAGACACATATATGGAATGCTTTTAAAGGGCAACTCCGCTTCATTTTTTATATTAAAACTATGCAGCCCTCTTCAGTATGATCTAGGAAGCAAAATTGTCAAATATTAAGATCTAATTCCGTGTATATATTTAATAAATAGGCCAGCAAACTTTCAAATGAGCCAAGTTGCCGAAATCTGCTAACTCTAGCGTGCGAGGTAAGGCGCAATCAGCAGCGCAGTCAATACCACAGAGTTGGAGCAGCCAACATTGAGCCACGACGTCAGAGGCATGCCTACGTCATTCTCACGTTTTGTTTGTTTTTGCTTCTCGGAGCGAAATTGAATGATGAAGCCATGAGTTTCTCCTCCCGGTGTTGGCTCAACGATGTCCACGTGATCACCGTAACCCGGATGCGCTAATTTGCGCTGCCCTGCACGCCTCTCGGAGCCGAGAGCTGGGAGCTGGGAGCGGACTGTTTCGTCCCGCCGCTGTTGTAGTTTGAGAACTATGTTTTCTTTAGGGTACGGGCGCGGGCCGCATCTCCGATGCCTAGCTGCGATGACTGGCGAAAGATCCATAGGCTCACAATGTTTTGTAGCTGGCTGCTCGAACTACCAGTTGACCAGCCCGGGAGTTGTCTTTCACAAGTTTCCACACCACAGTGCGCCTCTGAATGTATGGACGGACATCCTGTGCCGGTGGAACTCCGGGAAGACATTGTCGCTAAATCGCAGAACAATGACCTGGTTCGATTGCTTGTGCTCATGACACAAACTAATTTGCTGCTACCAGCTAAATATAAAAACGTGCGTGAGAAGATCAGTTCCTCTGTGAAACCAAAAGAATGTGCACTGGAGCATACTTATCACGGCATTCATTATTTTCGCTGACTATTTTACTATTGACAATAAAAGTTTAGTCTGCTGTACAGCTTCATAAAGGCACACAATTCAGGCTACTAAAGCAGGAGAGACATGCACGGTCAAACGACCACTGCGTCGGTCGCACTACGTGCCGAGCATTTTCCAGTGTACGAGCATATATGTCTCGCGCCTGTAGAAACCAGGCGCGAAGACTCGGCTATTTTCGGTAAAATAAATGTGAATTTGAAGCTTTATGTGCCAGACCTGTGAAGGGCATCTGGCGCACCCAAGCGGAGGCCTGATGATTAATTTGGACCACCATCTTGTGACGTGTAACCGAGATCTCGGTTACACGGCGCCTTCGCGGCAATAAGCTTGCTACAAATTGTAGGCACCTCCGTCGAGATTACAACCCGAAGTGCAAGCTGGGGCCGCAGTGGTGCAGACGTCGTTGGATGTTGAGCAAACTACATTGGCGAAAATTGCAGAGCAGACGACTTTTGCACTTTGGTCTATGTTTGCCCGCCGTCGCATTGAGGATCACGTGACCTTTCCGATCACATGGTACGACGTGACGTGGACATGACTCTGACAACACGAGATCAATGTTGCCTGTCGCAACCGAAGTTTCGGTATCTGCTGACGCTTAAATTAAGATTACAGAAACAATATTCCACATTTGGCGGATCTGAAAAAGTAGGGCTGTTCTGTAGTGCTTTGGGAAATGAATCACATGTAAGATTAAAATTTTTGGAATTGAGCGAAGTTGCCCTTTAAAAGCCTGTCAATTGTGACCACACAAACTAGAAAGGAAAGGCAACTCGGTTCCAAATGACTGTGGCATTGAAACAGTTCACTCGCAATGTGTGCATGAAAACACACAAACCTTGTTTTTTTTATAAGCCGTTAGCACTAGCTCCACTTTCACCGGTCATTCCTATCGTACCAAACAGATGCTCGCGTGCGCCAGACTTAGCTGGCAGAGCATGGTCATTCGCAGACTCAAGCTCCCTAACTGGTACAATTGTACCACCGTGAATCTCTCTCCGATTCCCCCTGGTTGCAGAGTATGTGGGTGAGGCATTTGTGGGCTTCCTGCTGGAGACAGTGGAGTCTGCAGAGGCGGAGGAAGAAGTGGCGGAGCTGTGCCTGGGCACCCTCCTCTCCCTTAACCTGCACCTTGACATGAGGGAGGACGACCACTTTGTGCTCAGGGCACTCAAGGCTCGCCAGGACGCACGGGCGCTCACCGAGAGACTCATGCTCCTTGTCAACCGAGAAGGTCGGTCTGCCCGCTCTTTCCTTTTCGTGCCTAAATAAGAGTTGAGCACATTTTGGCCCCTGGGACATTTAGAGGAGGCCAGGGAACAATTAGATTTTTTTCTAACTATTCTTGTTTTTATGGCATTGACCGAGAGTCTTCATCTAATAGCCACTCCAGGTACCCAATGCATTGCCGGAATGTCTCGATGCTCCTGCAGTGACGTAATATAAATTCCGTGAGTAAAAAAAAAAACTAGAAACGGTTATTTTGTGATCACTCCTTTAAAAGTATGCAGCATGAAACACAGGTGTTCTAGAAGCAGGTACAGACGGGACTATAATTGTCTTTCTAAAGACACTTTAGTCTTTAGGGAAATGAAAGGAATGTGCTCCATTAGCATACCTGCCAACTCTTCCGAATTTTTCGTAAAATGTACGAATTGGGACTGACTTTTACGATTTTACGAATCTTGCTTCAAATTTTACGAAAAAGACTATATAAAAAAATTTAATTTTTTTTTTTACATCTTTTTGTAAAACCGTTGCTGGCGGTGCTTTGCACCGCCACAAGAGGGCGATAGCTACCGTCTACGGCAGCGTTGTTTCTTACTATTAGTCTATTTTTTGGCCACGGATCCAAAACGTCCAAAACCAATCCAAAGCCCAGAGCCTTTGTTTGTGTGTTCGGCGGCGCACGTTGGTTTGGCTTGTTCAGTCGTTGTTGGGCCTCTCTGTTTCTGCCAGTATTGAGGCGAGAAGTGGGGCGTCTGTGTTTGTTGCACGTGAAATCGTTGCATTCCCCTGGTCGCGGTGGCTTCGCGGCGATATGGCGAACTTGAAACCTCAAAAGAGGTACTTTCTGGTGTTCCTGAAGTCCTACACGTTGGAATTCCCGTGCTTTGTGCGGTCCAAAATGGGAGAGAAGTTGCGATTCTGTAGCACGTGCACATGTGATGTAAGCGTTTCGCACGGTGGCAAGGCTGACATTAAGCTGCACATCGCTTCGCGTGCCCCCCCCCCCCCCCCCCGCGGCCGCGGGAGTTTTACGAATTTGAAAGTCCACAGGTTGGCAGGTATGCATTAGGTCTAGATACATCTATGGCTCTCCTATAATGTGGGTATGTACAGTCGAAGCTCGTTAATTCGTATCTGGCGGTTCCTCGAAAATAGATCGAATTTTTTCAGTTAGTTTAATGTTAGTGTTTGTCCCCATGTTCTTTTTCTAGTCTTGTGGTGTTGGGTGTTGTATTATATTTAGAGTAGGCGTGTCACCAATAATTTATGTCCACCACTTTTCACAGGTTTACTACATTGCAGGGAAAAACCGACATAGTGTGTAACCTTTCATTGCTGGGCGAGTGCTGTATTTGTACGGAATGTTTGCCACACCCCAGGCTCATCCCTGAGACACATTCTACATACTCATCTGCAGGCAGCTGGTCCTGCTTCTGACTCGTGTTGCCTAAGTTGGAAAATAACGCTCCCATTTCTCCTTTCCAAATCAAAGAGCATCTTCTAAGCTCTAAAGGGCTACCCACGCAAAGCACGCCTCCCTTTGACTTCTTGAGGACTAGATTTTGTGCCTAATTTGATCATATGAAACGCTCCCCCCGGGTCCACCTTGCTGCTATTCTGCTTTGCATACGTGCCTATGGGGCACTAAATGGTGTCTGCTAGAGCTGGATGAACTCGTGTTCTGCGCGGACAGCCCTTAACAGTCGAGGAGGCACACAACATAGTACTGTCTTTAATCGACGTTGGTAGCTTACCTTTCTTGCGTTGTATAAAAATGACCCAAACCTGTGCATTGTCACAAAAGCAAATGGGAATTCCTGTCGCTTCAAAAGTCACCTTGAAGTGTGCTCGATCATAACATCCCTGTTGCCAGACGACCCTGCCCGTGTGCTGACCCACGAACTGAGCGGTGTGCCCAACTCTGTGCTCAAGTTCCTGGTGGAGCTGTTCTCGGACAGTGCCACAGCCGAACTCTTCTATCTCAACGACGTTGCCGTGCTGCTGGACATCGTGGCTCGACAGCTGAGTGACCTGCCCCCTGGGGACAAGGTTAGCAAGCACTCTATAACATTACAAAGGCTCGATGTGTTTCTTCAACCTTGTCTGGAGTAGATTAATTTTGTAATGTGCATTGCATGACATGGTTGTAGCCTGAATGCACTGTCACTATTTTTTTTTCTTTCTCCACACTCTATTTATCTGCAGTGAATTGACTACCGCAAGGTACCAGGGGACTGCCCACCCCACATTCACTGAAAATTGGGTTTATCTAGACATGGGTGCTTGTCCGGTCAAATTGGGTGCTTAAAGGCCGACGACCAGACCCGAGATTCTGCAAGGCAGAATGTCCTCCTCACCATGGGGGAGGAGAGAACAGGCAACCGTGGACAGGATAGAAGGTGGAGAGGGGGAAGCGGGGGAAAAGTGGAAAGCGCGAACTGGTCGTCGGTCTTTAACGTATAATTAGCAGGATTCCCAAGTTTGAGAAATGTTAATAGTGGGCGCTTCAACAAAGTCAGCAATTCTGCGGTATTTTACGGTACCATGGAAGCTACCTGCAAAGTGTGTGCATTGTGCGGCATGAGTGGGGGTTGTGAATTTTGGTGCTCAGCGCCAGCTTTCGCAACCAAAATGCAGAGTTCATGCTCAGCGGGTCTAAATTGGACGCAAGTGCTTGGACAGCTTGAGGTTAGTCTGCCTCTGAGGTATGGTGACACTGGTTCATAAAGGTGGTTTGAAATTGAGCCACTACAGTACAACTGGCTGAATGCATTGTGTTCTTGCTGAGCATGTGAGACACTGCTTAGATAATGCTGGCTGAAGTGTTAAGATACACTTTAGCATGTCACTACAGCTTCGATTGCCTCCTGGTCCTTTTAAATGCATGAAAAGTATGGTGTGGACCTTTTATTGTTCCTACAGCCTGGCAACATCTCTGAGTTTACTTTTAAAAGGCAATGATGGTGAAGCCATTACACCTCATGCTCTCTAAGCAAGAGTCACTCGACATCCTCAGAGCGCCGCTTGGCGCATCACTAATTAGGAGACTGACAGTGTATGTGCTTGCAAATAGACGTTCACAAATAGACTCGGAGACGGCCATCGTGTTGGTGGAAATATCCCATTAATTTAGTTCAGCTTCCCGTGGCATCAAATTTGCATATTGCAAATCACTTTTCTTTGCATCTCCACTTCTCCTTTGCAAAGGTATAAAAAAGGAGGGAGCAAGAACTGCGGGTCGACCTTCGAAGAGACGCTGCTCTCGCAAAAAACCTTCTAATGCGAAAGCAGTTAACTGTCTCATGTAGCGAAGCCGACTGTCATCAGCTTTGAAACCACGCCAAACGGCTCTTTTACACCGCTTCAATCCCATTGGCTAGCGCAGCGTCCACAGCCAACGGCAGCTTTTGCACCGCTGCGATCCCATTGGCTAGCGCACGTCAACCAGGCTTCCATTCGCCGGACACGCAGTGCCATAAAATGGCCGGTCGTTGAAACGGACGCAGCGCGTCAGTTCCAACGACCAGCGACCTCATGGCGCTGCGTGTCCTTCAGTGCTAGAGTTCCTGTATAGGCTCCTTACGGGAGCCAGACTTGCATGTCTGTTTTCCACATGCCGCCGCGCCGCTATTCGCCGAGATCCGATCACATGAGAAGCCGGATCAAGTGCCGTGCAGGAAAGCAGACGTTGCGCACGCCCCATCGTTCGTTCTCCTGTTTTCAGCGCACCGCACGCCTCGAACGCGCGGCGCTGCTATTCGCCGAATTCAGTCACGTAAGGAGCTGGATCAACATGCCATGCAGGAAAGACGTCACTCCGGGGATAAACGCGCAACTCTGGCTTCCGTAGGGAGCCTATATGGGAACTCTAGTCAGCGCCAGTCAGCACGCCAACACGCGTAGAGGAAGGTTGATGTACATGCTTTCGCATTCACAACTTATAAGAAGTGCTTATACTTCGTTCCAGCCTCCGTCCGAGCGCAGCCAAAGGCTGAGGGACGGTTCGCAACTTCGAGAAGAGCATTCCCACGCACCACAAAGTAGTCCGCAAAAGTAATTTATTTTTAAATAGCCGTTTTGTGCGTAAACATTGCACAATATTCCAGATGTGTGCTGCTGAGAATGATTTGCTACTAAAGGAATTAATCATCTGAAGTTCATGTTTTTATTAATATATGTAAATGCATGTGGTTTGGCGAAAACACGCACATCCGCTGGCAACACGGCTGCAGTGCTCGGTTTTTCTGTGTGATTTCGTTCCCGTAATGGCCGAATCATGTGCTTCGCTGCTTTCCTCACCGAGTCGCTTCAAAACGTCCTTTCGCAAAGGCACGTTTGGGCATCAGGCGCGAGAGGTCGTGATGAATATCTACTTTCAAATCGGCAGGAGACCCCGGCCGCGTCATACCGCAAATGCTTTGTAAACAAGTAAAGCGTCCGGGCCACCACAATTCACTGATACGCGGCGAAATCAGGACACCCCTTCACCTGCCGATCGCATTGAACGCCGAGAAGCTGGTGGAAAGGACTGCGCCTCGAGCCCTGGTATATCCAGACAATAGAAGGAAACATCAACGGCCGGGTCATCGGGATCCTTGCAATGCGTACTTACATCTCGTAACTATGCCGAAATATTGAACAGGTGAAAAGCTCGGACACAGGCGCCAGCGGCCAGCCTACGTGCTGACATCCCTTGTGACTAAATTTCAGAACGTGAAGGGGCACTTTTTTAAACCGGTAGCAGACGATACTGTTGATACACCTGTAGCAGACGAAATACTCGGCGAGCGCGGGCGGTGTGGATGACCAGCAGCGCAGCGGAGTGATACAAAAGTGCAGGCGAGATCGCGTGACCTATTGCCGGCGTGTGATTGGCTCCGGCCTCACGTAGCTTTGGCTGCGCTCGGACGGAAGCTGAAACGAAGTATAGGTGTACCTCAATCTTTTTTTAATGCGAAAGCATTAACTGTCCCATGGAGCGAGCCGACGTTATCAGTTTAAGGCGCGAAAACGGCACCTAGTTTCCCTGATCCCAAAAGTCCCATTGGCTGGCGCGCGGCGACGAAGCTCCCATTGGCCGCTGCGCGCGTCAGTTTCAACGACTGCCGCCAGATGGTGCTGCGTGTCCGTGCCGCCTAGAGTTCCTGTATAGGCTCCCTACGGGAGCCAGAGTTGCCGTTCATCCCCATAGCGCCGTCTTTCCCGCACGGCATGTTGATCCCGCTCCTCACGTGACTAAATTCAATGAATAGCGGCGCCGCGCGTTCGAGGCGCAAGGCACGCCCAAAAGCAGGGGAACGTAAGGTAACTGGAACGTATGCCGGGGCACGCGCAACGTCTACTCTCCTGCAAGGTACTTGATCCGGCTCCTCACGTGATCGGATCTCGGCGAATAGCAGGCGCGGCGGTGCGTGGAAAACAGACGCGCAAGTCTGGCTCCTGTAGGGGCCTATACAGGAACTCTAGTGCCGCCAGCGCGCCGATAAAACTAACCGCCTCAACCCCATGCCACTACGGGCCTGCGCCGGTTAAGATGGACACATTGGCGGGCGCGCTCGGAGGCTTCTGCTCGTCTCGCCGACGACCAACATCCCGTCGCCTCCATCATCCACATCGTCGGCAGTGCTTCTGCTCGTCTCGCCGCGTCTAGCATCCACATCGTCGCCAATGCTTCTGCTCGTCTCGACGCCGACGAACCTGGCGCCGCCTCTAGCATCCACATCGTCGGACATTCATGCTTTCGCATTCACAACTCATAAGAAGTGTTTAGGTGTCTTCCGACTTTTTAAACTGCCTCTATCACATTAACTAGTCATTCTTCTTGTGGGATAGGGCTTTTCGGGACATAGCTGACCTATCCTGGCAGTTAAAAGAAAACAAGGTGCGAGTGGAGCATAAACTTGCACGTATGCAGCATATCAACCCATTGACGTCTGCCCAAGCCCCGTTTTGTTGAGCAACAGCGAGTGGATGCTTAGCATCTGAGTTATGTCGTCGGCATTTGGTGACTCTATACTCGGAGACAAGTTAAGGATGCACCAGAAGCTTGGCCTCCAATGCAAGCCTTCGGATGCCTTCGGGAACTCTTGGGAGTCTCGAGAGCACGCCTGCCGCAATGAGCACTCTCTGGAGGCGGAGTGTCTGGCGTATTCTTATCATTTACCATTCTCGTGTGCCCACCTGCACGAAAGCAGCAGAACAGTGTAACTCTGTGCTGGCTAAGAAGGCATCCTGGGCGGCTGGTGCGCAGAGGAGGCCCCTGTACCTGTCCCTGGTGGAGCGCGTGCTGGGCTCCACATCGTACGAAGGCCACCGGCAGACTGGAGCTGCAAAGGTGTTTCCAGGCCGCCCTCTCTCGGGAGGAGTCGGCTCCGGAGGAGAAGGAGGTCGTGCGGCGCATCCGGGACACCTGGCCCCACTGGTTCCCCCCCGGCAACGCTGCCGACTGCTAGGCTCGCAGCGCTTGACACCCGAGCAGTGTCGCTTTCGAGGTTACCCTGTCCTCCACCACTGCCCGCTGCAGCCGAGAGTGGAAGGCCGCAAGGCCGACGGGTTGGGAAAGATGTGGATCGAAAACGGCAGAGTGAAGAAGAACTGCGCTGGTTGCTGTTTCGTGAGTCGGAGGGAATTCACAGATGCCGATTGCCTCTTTTGTGTCTTGTGCATGTGGATTTTCTGATGCGTGTTCTTGTTTTATTAAGTTATAAATATTAGGTAGTGCCGTATCTTAATTCTTTAGCTTTGTTTGGCTTTGATGAACTGCTATCAATGCGCATGTTTAGTGTTACTGTTTGTCTATTTCTTTCTTAATGAATAGATATTTTTTTTTAGCAGTGCAGCTATCTTTTTCGTTAAGGGCTTTGTCTCGAAGCAGGGGTTTGATGGCCATATGAAACAACCACGTTTCATGACTACGTATTATTGAGATTATTGTTTGGATGGTGACAGTCTCATTGATGCAGTGTTAACGCTGAAAATATTGTGCAATAAAAAGAAAATCTCCTAATTTAGAATTTTGTTTTTAGACCCCCCACTGAAAAACAGTTTTAAGCTTGACAATTGGGGTCTTAATAACACGATGAATCCTACTAAACTTACATGGGAAGTGCGAATGTTTTGGAAATTGCTGCTAGGTATGTCAGGTACTAGTACATTTGCTAGAAAATGGGGAAACCCTTTTGCCAACTTATTCAACATAAAGAACCAATTATTCATTGCACTTCGCCAAAGGCAACCACCCAAGGTGTGGCCATAGGCAGGGACTCAAACCGTAACCGTAACCAAAACCGAAAAGCCTTTTAGCAACAAAATATTTTCAGTGACCGTAACCGGAACGAAACCGTTATTTGACAGTTATGAAAACCGTAACCGTAACCTTAAATTATTTACCGGTAACCGATATTAATGTATATTAACCGAAAAATAAAAATATTAGTTTTTCTCAAGAAGGACCTTGAGGAGGAATCTTGAAATGTCGTGGCCATTTGACAGAGTCACCGTCAGCGAGTGGTGCATCTGGTAATACATTTACGTTCAGTCTAAATTTAGGATTAAAGGGACACTGACAGGGTATGTATTTATGATCGCCAAGGTTTTTATTTGTACACGACATATGAGAGCCCAACAACCCAGAACAGAATTTGCGACTTGAATTTCGTTTTCTTTCCGCCCGAAAACCGCCGATCGAGAACTGGCCGGTTTGAGTCGCGCTCACTCTCTTATCGGTGGTCACGGGCCGTTTTTTAAGGTTTAGACACAGCCACCAAATTTAATCAAAGTCGTAGGTCATCGATGGCATGCACACAATATCAAAAATAGAAAAGAAATACGATACCCATTTTTTGTGGCTTCTAAAAAGCTGCAAATGCGTTGTTTGGGGGAAAAAAGTACTATCACAGCCACGTGACTTCCGCCACCTCTCTCGTCCTCTATATTTCTTCTTCCTCCCCTGTCCAGTTTCGGTTTCGGTTTTGAGCAGTTGCATTTTTTTACTTTATTAAAAATATATGTGACGCTGTAGCAAAATATTGATTGGGTAGTCTTCTGACACCATAATAAATTGCCTGGCAAAAGATAAAAAATAAATTTTGGGGGGTGTCAGTGTCCCTTTAAGAATACTAGTTCAAATCAGTGGTCGAGTTTATAATGAAAAGTCTCTATTTCTAAATCTGCCACACTCCTACAATCGCTACACAACTTCAGTATGTGTTGCCTTCAGGGTATTAACTAATAATTTACAATTCTGATATGTCCATCTGACTCGGTTCTTTCAAAACCACCGATGTTCCTGACCTGCAACTAGGGATGTCGCGAACCGGTTGAGGTTAGAGTTCGACCAGGTTCGACGTTTTCAAACTTTTATTGAAAAGTTTGAGAAAAATTGATTAGGGTTTGACTCTATGCGCATGTGCAACGGGGTGGCTCAGTTGGTTTTCGATTGGATGGTGATGACCAAAGGACCAAGTCAAACATTCTACTTGTAGTAAGGGTGGCACTGTTTGGTTGTTTTGGTAATATAGCAAGAATAAATTATTAACTTTTTTAAGTTATTAGAATTATGTTCCGTTGGTTGTAACTATTTATAAAATAAAACAGCCTATTCTGTAAAACCGTGTTCTCCAAACCTAGACATGCTTGTATCAAAGTCTAGCCACACTGCAAAAAGTGGAACCTTATAGAACCTGTTTAAAAGGTAGGAGGTTCGTCGAACTAATCGATCCTTGAGGTTCGACGTAAATATCTGGCTCGACGGAACTTTGTGACATTTCTTGTTGCTACATATCTGTAGGAGAAGCTTTGCCTCCAAACCCTGGAGAAATATGGCGTCACTATATAAAAGCACAATTTTTCTAGCATCACAGAATCGGACAGCGAGAGACGTGAACTCCTAGTATAACCACATGCGTTTGCTTGGAAATAGCAAATATGACGTAGGTTTATTGGCACACAACAACGGCACCTATAAAAACAAAACGAACAACGCAGTACATATTTTTACAGCTTTCTGTGTTGTTTGTTCCCCTCCTTAGTCTTCCTTGTTTTGCGCTATTGCATTTACATTATGTTTGACTTTCACCAACTAGCCCAGCTCTCAATTTTATTACTTTATTCCATTTAGCAGTATTTTACTAGAGGAGGGTTATAGTTCTGTTCCTTCAGTGTGGGCGAAGCCTCTTTTGCATATCTTAGGTTGCAACAAACTATAGCGACGAGAAGGTGCGAATGGCTCTTCCAGAACCCAGTGGGAACTTTCTGAGGGTGGTTTAAAAACGCTGGCGAACAACAAAGTAGAGATGTTTAATTTTATTTTTTTGCTTTTTTATTATATAGAATGCGATTATCCCTAATTAGCGGGGTTGATATGTATGCTTGGGTATCAAACTCTATGAGGCAAATAGATGTAGTGAACAAGTATTGGAGCTGGAAATGTTCAACTTTTTACCAATTATAAGTACTAAGACGTTTTTGAGTTTTTTTTATTGTGAATATTCCGTTGCTGGATATCTGGAACTACTTTAAAGCTTTTATTATAAAACGGCTGTCTAGCATTTCAATAAAGAAATCGTTGGAGAAACCGAAATAAACCGGTTTTTCAGAATGTGTAACCGGTAACCGAAACAGTAAAAATTTAAACCGTAAAAAACCGAAACAAAACCGATATCAACAGGAAACGGTAACCGTAACCGAAACATTATATTTTTCGGTTTGAGTCCCTGGCCATAGGTGACATTATAACCCAAAACTTTAATCGGCATTGAGTTACTGAGCATGACTTTCACATGCTTTTCTATACTGAGAAGGACATGGTCACTTCTCTCCATTGCTAATCTTCTTTCGTAAATTGTAATGATTGGCTCTCTGCATGCTGTCCAGAAAGTTAGTAGCCTTGCAAACTTTCTTCACAGAAAATTTGCATTATTTTTGAGCAAGCAGAATTTCTTAATTGTATTTTTGGTGAAATTATTTTCCCGACTTTGTTTGAAGCTTCATTCCATATCAAGATATATCTAGCATGAAATACCTAATTGTACATTGCCAGTTTCTTTTTTTGTAAATATTTATTTGCATTATTTTTTTTATTTTTTAATTGGAGCTGTTAGCAGCCTTCGTGGACGACTTCTGCTGTGGGGCTTCTTTTTAAAGCTTTGAGTTAGTAGATTTTTTTGGCAATACACAGACCTGTAGACTGTGCAGATATGAAATGCTTTTACTTGATAGTACTCTCAGTATTTCATTGCAGCTTTGGAGCTTACTGCTGCAAAACCAAAACATGGTTTTCCTGGTTTTTGATGTGTTTGAAAATCTATTTACAGATCACAGCTCTTTGGCAATGCTAATGCAATGAATTAAACCACACTTTCACATTCCTGTCATTTGGTGATGTACAAGGCACAACAATACAGTTAGCCAGAACACACATTTTCCAGCTTTTTTGTTTATTGTGGTATGCTCATGTTTGTGGCACCAATGTTGCTCGTAAAATTTGGTGCTCAACTCTCTAACCCGTACCAGTCACATGCCTAAAAGTGCCGGCATCACGTTTGGGACAACAGCGTCGTGCAATGTACCATCCACTTCTTGCTGCCTGTTGAGCAGTGACATTTAATCAGGAACCAATTTTCTGTGGAAACCAGAAGCTTGTGTATCAAAACCACACTTCCCTCTGCTCTATTTTTGCATTTGGCATTCCTCTGCAAGAAATGTTCTTTGTATACAATCGTTCCTCAAAAGGCTGTGGTGCAAATTATTCGTTGCAAGTGTGCACATTTTGGTGGCACCTTTGCAGCTTCTGAGAGATGCCATCAGCACTAATGGTCACTGGTGGCAATAGGCCTGACAACCCCCTCTAATTGCGATGTCTTTCATTTTAATAATTGGTGCTTTTATCGCTGAAGTCAAGGCATTGGGACGCATAGACTCGCTCATAACCTCGCGTAGCTTGCCTTTGCTACTTGTCTTGGGAAAGCCAGGTAAAATTGTGTCACCTGCCCCTGACAGATACAAAGACAGCTTTGGTCATTACGTTTAAAGAACTGAATTTGCTCGGAGAAATTTGACTTTTTCTTTGCATACAGCATTTTCCACGTGACATTCCAACTTTGATACGTTAGCTCCCGGGATCAAGCTGAATATTTGGAGCTGAGCTAGGTACATATGCGTAGGAGCATCCGTAATACCAAATGATTGCTTTGTGCTTGTGAAATGCCTTTCTCTGAGAGACATATAGCACTTGAAGAGATACAGCAATGAAATTTCTGCTCCTCATTCTTTTGATTCGAAAGCTTCGCAAAATATTTCTTGGGACAAATTGAGCTACTATGAACTTGTTTTTAGTACATACCTTTGAAGCTGTGTTGGAGGACGCTGCATGATCTACGATCTTCATCCAGAGAGCAGCACCGCAGCACGAAAGAACTGCATTGTTGCAAGAGCAAACATGCATCCAAGCATGCGCAGTCGTCAACTCAGTGGAATTGTCTGAGAGTGAGGTGATAGTGTATAGGTCTGTCTGTCGTCAAGCATTCGGGTCAGTGAGGCAACTATAAAGCCATTGGGGCCTGGGCAGAAACAAGTCGCACCAGAAGGGTTTCAAGATGCTTGCAACATCTTGGCAGCTGCTTCTCGACTGCTTGTCAGAGTGGGGCATTTCAAACACGAAAGATACACGGCAGCACATTTGAAATACAAGTGTGCTATTATAATTTATAGTCTTCAATGACCCTATCTCGCTTCATTTTGAATATGGCGCGTCTACTCCTATTTTCATCTCGGTATCTTCAAGGGGCAATCGTCCTGAGGGTTTGCACTGAGATGCCACCACTTGACGCACCCTGCCAGCTATCTAGTCGTAGAAGTATCCATACTAGTCAGGAACGCTCAAGGAGCATGCCATAGCATAGTCACTTTCGAGGAGATTAACTTACGTAGCTTTCCTGCTGCAGGACCACTTCGAAATGCTTTCAGTCGTTTTCTTTTGACTGCCAGCTATGCCATGCCCTTGTCAGCATATCCTTGCTGGTAAGACTTGAGCATGGCTGTGTCTCGGAAGCATGTTGGAGTCTGCAGGCTGATTGCTACGCTGCTTGGAATCTGTCCAATGGAAGAGCTCTAGCGTTGATAGACGATTTTACACCTGTGATGGCAAGACATCTATATGCAACTGGTAACGTTTAGTTACATTCTGCCACATACACATTGGGGCTAGCCGTGCGTTGCGATTGAAGTGAAGAAATAGAATGACGTTGAGTGCTTTCCTTTACATACAACATAACAATACTCTTTTCAACTTGCATTTCCAGAAGCATCACTTTGGCAACATTGCCTCAAAAGCAATGTGGTATACATGTGACCTGTGCTACAGTTGTGTAATGAATGACATACAATAGTGTTTTAAGAATTTAGTGGCTGTATGGTTTGTCTTTGATGGTAGCTTGGAGGTACCAGTAAGTTGACCACCGGCTAGAATACTTACTGCTATTTCTTAAATCCAGTTTTTGCTTTTCAGTGAATGGTTTTTATCCATTAAATTCCTCACTCCTTCTAGAACAATGCTCCATGCAGAGTTATATGGTCTTTCTCTTTGTTTTTTTCTTACAGTTTTTCCTAAGTGAAATACTTGCTTCAGATTTTTTTTTAATTGCATGTAAAATATTTTGTTTGTGTTGTAGCCTTATCTCATTGATATTGTGTTCTAGAAAGGCATAGTGCAAAGCCCTTAGCATTCTCACCACCTGTGCTCCAAAAAGTCATCCAGTGTCGTATGTGATAGAGGTTTGATTTGATTATGTGTCTGTAGTTTGCACACATTCGCGCTTAAGCAACTCGGTCCACTTGGACTGTCGGGGATTAGGATTTGTGATTGTGGATGCTTGCTACCCATGTATGCAGGGCATTTTTCCCCGCATTCCACACTAGCATGCCTACAGTCATGAGTTGCATTATGCATCTCAAACGATTATGTATACCTACCTACAAACAGGAAACAGTGATAAACAGTCATCCAGGTGTCTCATTTTATACTGTGCACTTGTATATTACCGCTCGGAAACAGGAATAATAAAGTCTCGATGCTTCCTCCCTTTTTCACCAGTTGATGCTCTTGGTTGTACAACGTTGTGCTGTACCTTCCCCTTCATTTATGCTTGGGTGTCTGCTTATTGTCTAAATAATATGCCCGAGTTTTAATGTTGTAGAATGGTAGTGTAACATTATGCACTGATCTGGATATCCCTTGCCATATTTGAACCTGTAAGTTTGTTACGCCGAGAGATGGGGTTAGAATTTACAGCGTCTCCTAATTTACCGCTAGGGCAGCTCTCATACTTGATTTAAAGGTGTGTCCAAAAAATAAATTTAAAAACATGTTTTGTTAAAAAGTTTTATTAACTTTTTAGCAAAACATGAAAAGGAGGCTTCTTACAGAGTCGTGTTACTACAGCAAGTGTTGTTGCCAAAACTTTGGTAATAGCCATTGTATTAATAAAGAAGAAAGCCGGCAAAACACCTCTAAATTTTTTTCGTATGCTCCTTAACGTAATACTAGAGGATCCGTAATTTTATCTTTATTTTCGTTTATGAAGAAAAAGAGGAAATGGTGCATGTTTGTTGTGGTGGCCCAGTGGAGTGGGCAGCCTGGCGTAACGTGCCGGTTTGGCAGTGTTTTTTCAGCTTTTTACGGGGAATACAAAAACACCCATATTTTCTAATAAAAATAGTCTACGCTTTCCACACTGAGCATCAGATACGCACAAGGAGAATGAGCGAAAAGATTTAATGTTTTTAGAGCGCAGCTCTTAGGCACCCGTTCCCGGCCTGAGCGGCGTTGCCGTCGGCGTAACCGCGCGGTGCATTATGGGAAATGTCCCATAATGCACCGCGCGAGCCCCCCCCCCCCCGGGGTCACGTGACCTCGGGGGGAGGGGGGGTCACGTGACCCCCCCCCCCCCCCCCCCCCCGAGGTGACGTGACCCCCCTTCCTCCGAGGTGCATTGCGGGAAATGTCCCATAATGCACCGCGCGAGCCCCCCCCCCCCCCCCCCGGGAGGAGATTGAGGAATGAGGGGAGGAGGAGGGGTATGCCCTCCCCGAGTACCCTTCCCCCCTCCTCAAGAGCTGCGCTCCAATTCGGCATTACAGGGAGTTGTAAACGGCTTTCACTTTTTCTTTTAAAACATCAGGATTGGAATCATTCATAGAATTGGATGCCTTTTGCCCGGAATGGAGTGGGAATGGAATGAGCTCAATTTTTATGCGAGCTGCGCCGATTACCATCTAGGGCCTACGTGCTGATGGCACAATTCGCTAGCGCATGGTAAGTGGCTCTTGAAACAGCATCGTTGTACTGCAGGTGACTACGGCTTGATTGCCTTACTGGCTTATCCTCCTTCGAGGATGAAAATGGCGTGCCTTCGGTGAAGCAACCAAAACTGAGTAGTTGTTGACAATGTGACATTCCTAGTGCCGGGAGATGCGACAAAGCGGCTAATATCATCATGCGCGTTTAGTATGTAGCTTTTAACCAGGGTGTCAAACCGAACCCGAACCGAAAACCGGAGCAAAACCATTATTTTTAACGGAACCAGGACAAAACTAATTGAGATCAAGAATTCGATATTGAACCCGAACCGGGAACGGAACCATAATTTTATGTGGCGATTACCGGTTCCTAGGAAACGGTTTGGCGTACTAAAATGTGAGCCGCGCCTTCTTGCGGGTACCGGCGCGAAGTCAATTAGATATTCGCGGTGGTGGTGTCAGCAGCTCAGTTTTGACTAAACAAACGGCAGCGACGACATGGAGACAGCTCAATCTGCAGCACCAATTGGTGTCGGCGAGGAGGCGTACACTTCTATGGATTGTTTCACCCAGGGGCGGACGCAGGTATTTTTTGAGGGGGGGGGGGGGGTCAGGTGTTGGTCAGCGTATAATATGTCTAAGACCCCCCCCCCCCCCCCCCTTTCCCGTTTCCACGCCCTAAATTTTTACACATACAGAATTCAAGAGGAAGGTTAGGACATCCAAACCCTCCCTCTGAATCCGACCCTGGTTTCACCTTACCTCAAGAAATAAAGAAATCAGCAAAGCAGCGCTCGTCTTAGTTTAAAGGGGCGGTGCAACGATATTCAATTGGAATGTTTTTCACTTTACATGAGTTTACTGGCACTAGTGGGACTCAAGGATACTCGCACACAACGTCACTGATCAAGAGACTCCTTTGTTCCGCTGCAATTTCGAGGACAAAACCGAGTGTTTTCATTCAATCTCTCCTTCGCAAAACCTGATGACGTAGCTGGGCGGTAGCAGTACCGCCCAGTGACGATATTTGAATGCGGCTCATAGATTGGACCCGAGCATGGCGTGGACACTCGATTTGGGCTCGTGATAATCGATAGCTCGAGAAGCATTCGGGTAGTGGCCTGTGTCCAATCGCTGCAATGACGACAACAGCCGAACCATAACAATGTCTGGAACTCAGCGCGTGTCCTGTGCCTTGCCAACCACAGCGCATGGCTATGATCAACATTGGCGGCATATGATCGGCTCCAGATCACGTGGCCGCTTGTTCTGGCTGCGAGCTGAGGGGGTGAGCACTGCTCGTTTTTCTTTATTTTTTTTCCGCGACTTCGAATGCGTGTGGTGAAAAACGCTCTGTTTTAAGCGGTATTTGCGCAAAGTACAAAAATCGTTGCATCGCCCCTTTAAGGGCATGGGTGAGAAACACAGCATGTAGGAGATGGCGTTTTTTGGTAGTATGCAGTGAATTCAGATTTTGTGTACATTTTAAAGCAAAAATATTTGTCAGGTATTTTTTTACCTGTAAGACGGGGTGACACCATATTGTGAGAGTATAGATGAAAAGTGATTTATGTCTTATAACCGCTACTATTGTTTGACTTTCAGTCTCTGTGTCATCATGTCAGTCAGTACGTCATCATACTGTGTCATCATTTCAGTCACTATGTCATCATAAATAGGAATTTTTTATGCTCACAAGGTTTGTATGTTCCACAGTACAAGTTGACATTGTATGTATAAACCATTTGTAATGCTAAAACCTTTATGCGCATGTAAAGAATTATGTAGGCCCCACTATGTAACATTATTAGAATTTATTTTTTTTCAATAAGGCAGGAGCAGGGTGGAAAATATCACCCGGCCTCATATAAAGCCACGCAATTTGTGTAAACAATTTACGGAACTGTTACCAAACATGTTTGACAAAACATGCGAGCACGACCCAGGTGTTTACTCTGAGTTACTCTAAATTTTTGAAGGCCTAGTAGATTATGCCGGGAAGTTTTATATTTATACGAGTATTTTTGTCACGTTGAGTCATCATCGGAATGTTCTCGTTAATAAAAAAAAAAAAAACAGGAACTGCACGGGGGAAAAGGCAATCACTGCCAGTGCGCCAACATAAATCCATCATTTCACTACACAGTACACAGGGACCAAGTAAAGAATGCATAATTTCGCCATCTATCCCCGTGCGAGTGAAGCGCGCTCGGTGCGCCGAACATAATATGGTCACCGCGCGAGACAGAGTCATCACCTAAATGTATTTCTTCCACCGTGGCAACTGCAGCGACGACATAGATGGACCGCTCAATGATAATGATGAAACAGATAAGTATATTTCACTTCTATCTGCAGCACGAATTGGTGTCGGCGAGTCGAGCCGGTTCATAGCTCGGACGGTGTCACGTGACCCTGCGTCTGGGCGGAGCGACGCGGGGAGCGCGAAGTCACGCGACAAGCTACGAACTATGAATTGGCTCGTGTAGCTCGCAGCGTCTATCCCAGGTGAAACCGAGTATGTCTATCTGTCTATGCACAGGGACCACTTACACCGTGACGGGTACTAAAGAGCTATCCTTCCCGTATGTGTGTGTATTATATTTTGTTGCTTGTAAGTAATATTTTTTAAGGAAGGAGAAAGTTCACATAAACATCAAAATAAACAAAAAGGTTGACGGCTGTCGGCACGTTTGTTCTGCGGTGACGAAATCTGGAGGCGCCAAGTTGCGAAGTAGCGACGAGCACGACACTGCGGTGCCGATCGCCGGGGCGCCAGTTACCCAAAAGCCCTAAAATCTGCTCGAAGGAAAAAAAAAAAAAAAAAAAAAAAAAGTTGTGTGCGCGTTTTTTAGAAACAGGAAGTCGCCCGTTGCCTTTTCTTTATGTCTTTTTTTTTTTTTTTAAATCGTCTATTGACCGGTTTTCGCTTTCTTTCTCCTCTTCAACTCAGTCGTTCGAGTAAATCGGGCGTGCGGCGTGGGTAGTTTGCCTTTTCGACCTGGAAGAGCATCGTACCGGCGTGCGGTTGTGTATCAATACCAGACTAGCAGTCACACTGCACTGGCTAAATTTCTCATTTACAGTGGGTAACAAGGTCTGGCAGACAAAACTCCTGTGTCCGGACAACCAACGACTATTTTGTTTTTGTGGGTAGTTTGCGAATATGGTGCAGGCTGCCGTCACGGTGTCACGGTGCGTGCTGGCTGATCGATTCATATGCGAGTAATGTACTTTAGTACTGTTTCCAAGTGCCTGCATAAGCACATAACTTTCATAGGACAGCGGTTGCGTTAAAAATTCAAGATCGCAAAATGAAATTAAGCATAAACTGTAAATGACTTATTTTTCGCGGACTCAATATTTCGCGATTAGTCCAAAGCTCAAGTTTTGGAATAATTAACGGGTTCTAATTTTCGCGACTCGGTGGGATCTCAATATACATTCCAATGTGTTCACGTGTTACCGGAATTGTTCGCCGGACCTATTTTTCGCGAATTGTAGGCGATTCGCGAAATTCGCGAAAATGAGGTCTTCGCGAAAATTAAGTCGTGTACAGTATTTGTTTTGCCGTCCTCGTTTCCGCAGCACAACTTCTCATGACCTCATATTTGTTTTTAATGCAGATGACGCCGTGTTGAGTTCACCTTTTCTTCTTAACGACTGGGAGCTGCGAGTTATTTTTAAGAACCGGATTTAACTGCGCCTAGTGGAACCGCTAACCGAACCGTTGTATCAAAAACTCAACCGGAACCGAACCGGAATAATGACCCGTTCGACTCCATGTTTTTAACCCAACCGATATTCTAGTTTTGGCGTAGAACGCAAATAAAGAAAGTTCGACATCTTGGAAACCCTGAGATGGGGAACGATAAAAAAACGGACGAACACAACAAAATCTTGATTTTGTTGTGTTCGTCCGTTTTTTTATCGTTCCCCATCTCAGGGTTTCCAAGATGTCGATTAATTACCAGCTCGCCTGAACTCTATCACTGCTTACAAAGAAAGTTATTAAGAAATCACTGCCAAACAGCGAACAAAAAAAAAAAAAAAAAAAACACTTTTCCGCAGACTCTACAGATGGCGTATTTTCGAGCATCGTGCTCCCGTGTCGGTCTCAAGTGGTTGTGTGAACTTCATATAGTCAAATTATTGATTACAATAAAAAAAAAAAATTATTACTGCCTGAAGACATGGCGACATAAATAAACGGCCGATCACCCTAAATATATAAATCATAAGATAAGTGCACCCCAAATTATCTTAAATATGCTATGCAAATCTTTTCCGGCGTTATCATCCTCGATAGGCACGTCTATAACTGATTTTTGAGAACCTTAAACCGTTTTTTTTTTATTTTGAAGCTGATTTAAATAACATATGTGTTTCTGACGCATATTAAACTTGTCAAACATATAGAAGTCTGTTGCCTCTTTTATGTGATGAACAACAATTTTATGTGTCTGTGGGCTGCACGAAAACAAAGTACACAGTGGCGCGTGGCGAAACTATGACGATTGCGCACGCAGACCGTCAGAAAGTGACCAATTAAGTAGCTTCATTGTCGAGTAGAATATGATATACTTCTTTGTTCTATTGAACAAAAAAAAAATAGCAAGGGTTATGCTTACTTGCAAATTGAATTGACCGGCATCTTGTCAAGAACAAACATCAAATGCCAAGCTATGTCGAAAATGTTCACTTCGGTACACGCTATTTAAGGTCAGATTCAATCTGAGTACGAAGGTCACTCTTTTCTGAATGAATTCACCTGCATCACAGTGCTGAGTGTAAACAATATTGGTCAGGAAAGCGAGCGTAGTGATTGCCGCTTAGTGTTTCTATAAAAGGTAGACTGAAATGGTTTGTTCTAAAACGTTCCTGACATTTTGGAAATATATTGCTTTCAGCCCAGTTGCGTCGTCATCATATATATTGTGAAACGTACTTTCTAAACTAGATTGCAGAACATATCGCGAGGGCGAGTCCATTTCATGATTTTATGCACTGTAATTAATTCCTAAGTTCAAGAGCACAGCAGGATTCTACTTTTAATACTGCAACGCAAATTTGTACCAATCACGGTATTTTAGGCAACCTACCAGACTGATAAGCTTTCGATTCAGGTAAAAGATATGCGACTGAGGTAAAGAAAACAGATGTTGAGTCATATATGTTAATCTAGCTTTTCTTTTACTGTTTGAACAAATTTAAGTAATGCAATTTATTTGTGGTTATTTTTAAAATAAAGGTATATTCTACGAATGATAAAAAGCATTATAGTTACACGTTCCAGTGTTGAAATAGTGCCTATTGCCAAAGGAACGCGGAAAACAGTCTCAATTTAGCGGATCAAACCGGTTCGAACCGTTAACTTTTTGATCCCCGGAACTGAACCGGAACTGAACGGAAAGCCGTGAACCCGAACCAGAACCGAACCGATAAACATTTAGGTTCGACACTCTGGTTTAAAGACGAAAATGGGGAACCCTTGAGGATATAAAAGACATTGTAATAGATCATGTAGGAAAATACAAGTATCTGGGAGTCTAGCTTAAAGAGGAAAAGAAATATCTGGAGGAATATAAATAAAAAGGGGAAAGAAATTAATCTATTATGATGCTCAAGGCACTATGAAACTATAATAGATATGAAGTGTTCAGATGTATATGGAAAGAAGTGATTGTACCAGGACTGTATTTTGACAATGGGGTACTGTGCATGAAATCAAAGGTTCAATCAGGATTAGAAATTCGACAAAGAAGCGTAGGCAGATTGGCACTGGGAGCACATGGAAAAACATCAAATGAGAGAGTACATCGAGACATGGGATGGTCATCTTTCGAGAGCATGGAGGCAATTAGTAAGTTGAAATTTCAACAAAGGCTGACGAAATGGATGATACGCGGTGGGCACGGAAGGTATTCAAGTATTTATACATGAACATTTTAAACACAAAATAGACAAATCGAACCCGAAAGCTTACATTTAAATTCCTGATGGGGCTGAGCAGACTACTTCAGTGGAAAAGGGAGTGGAAGAGGCAGAGAGGAAAATGTGGCAGGGAAGAATGCAGGAAAAATCAGCTCTAACGGTGTACAGGTCACGAAAGCAGGACATAAGAAAGGAAAATGTGTTTGACAATTCACTGGGAAGTTTAGTTCCCAGGGGGGCTAAATTTCAGAAGACAGACTCATTATGTGCCACCTGCCATAATGAGAGCGAGACATTAGAGCACTTGGTTTTGAAGTGAACTTCGCCCTGCCCTCCCTGAAGGGGTAACGGATTTGGCTGGGGCCCTGGGTTTTACTGGCGTCGATGGAAGGACGGAAGACAAAATGATTACAGTAATAAAGAGGCGATTAGAAGATTGACTGAAATTATCTAGGGAAAATTGAATGATACACAACTAACTAGTGCAGCTGGGGACAGGCGGGAAAGAGAAAAATTTAGACTCCCTCCCGCGTGTGGCTCCGGCCCAAAGTCTCAACCCTGTCGCCCATTGGGTCCGGTGCTGGGGTAACGCCGATAAGGTTTGACCAGAGGAAAATTTCCGATTCCCTCGCCGAGGGGAAGAGGCGGGATGTGATTTTTTAAAGTTATTTTGCCCGATCCGCCGAAGGTCATCCTGGTGATATCCCACACTGTCTGGTAATAGTTAGGTGGAGAAAATTGGTCTTAGAAGGGCGGGAGGAATCATATATTTGTCTTTTTCGACGTAGGCTAGGTGGCGCAAGCCACCGCCCGTTACAAAGGGTATAGTCACTAACATTTATCCATCCATCCATCCGTTGCCTAATCTTTAGAAAAGTTCGGCAAAAATTTGTTTTTTTCCAAATCCGAGGATTCGGCAAAAGTTCGGCCCATCCACGGTGGAAGAAACACATTTAGGTGATGCCACTCGCCGCTCTTGCCGCGGGGAGCGAGCGAACCGATCGTGTTCGGAGCTAGCCTCGAACCATGATTAGTTTGTTCCACGTCGCCGCGGAGGGCGCTGCGGTATGGGGTCTCTCCTCGGCGGCTGTGGTGTTGGCGGCTTTTTCGCTGTGCGGTGGTGTGGTAATGGTGTGTGGCCAGTGGCTGGCCTCGTGTTTTGCTTTGGTGTTGTGTCGATCATAGGTGCCACCATCGTGCACCAAGGTAAGCCTTAACCCGAAGGAGAAGAAACCATGGAAAGAAGTGCTTCGTTCCCAACTGCAATTCGGGGTACCGGAACTGTGCAGAGCGAGTGCCCTTGTTTAAAGCTCCATCAGATGACGTTCGCCTGGAGCAGTGGGGGAAAAAATACGGTTTGGAAGGGACCCAACACTTGGGCGCCATCTATCCCCGTGCGAATGAAGCCTGGAGCACGGTGGAAGAAACACGGTTTGGGAGGGACCCCATACTTGGGCGCCATCTATCCCCGTGCGAGTGAAGCGCGCTTGGTGCCCGAACATAATGTAGCTGCCGCGTCGGACGGAGAGTCATCACCTTACTGTGTTTCTTCCACCGTGGGCCCATCACTAGTTTGAATCGTCCAAGAACAAACAAACCAAGAAAACATTGTACCGTTGTCATACTAAAGGCTTTTCAAGTCAATCTCCCGCCAAAGATACGCGAGTCAAAAGGTGCAAGACTTTATTAGTCCGTGCGTCCACGGGCGAGGCGCGAATCGCAGGAATCGGGGACGTGCCGGTCACGTGGTACACGGTCCGCGGACGAAAATCGCGATTCGGTCCGTCGTGTGAATCGGTTATATGCGGCATTTACACCACGTCCGAATTTACTACAATATTAAATTTATTACATATATATCACGTATACAGGGTGTTTATTTTAGGCGTTTCACGTCGTTTTTAAAATACCGTTAAGGCTACACTAATGCAGTATAATCACGTAAGTTATACGGCCATGGGGACGTTATATAGGGAGCTAATGGACACGAAAAAGAATAATTACCTAAAATTTGTCGAATAATCGTAATTAGAAAAAATAAACATCGTTCAAATTAGAGACAAACCGAGCGTCATCGAAAACCACTAAATCAGTTAAGTTTACAAAGAACCGCGGCACATTGGAAACGCTCGTGCAACAGGCGCAACGCTGGAGGTACGGACACGCGAATGATAATTGTACCATCCGCTCCCATCATGCCAAATCAGCAAAAATAGACGCATACCGAGTAGAATCGTCTCAAAGTGGGGCTGGTTCGGCTGTTTTTACGCATTCGTTCATCTTTTGAGATTTGGCCATCCGCGCCTCGGCAGCGAACTTTTTGAGACCCAACTCAGACCCCAACTACAGGCGGATTATAATATGTACGGGCCCTCAAGTCCATTTTGGTACTGTGGCGAATACTTCATAATAAGTCCTAGGGAAAGCCGGTCTCAAAATGGGGATAGTTGGGCCGTTTTAAGCGCAATCGGTCACCTTTTGAAATTCGGGCACGCGCTCCTCATCCAGGAACTTTCTGAGGGCGAGCTGGTGACGAAATACAAAATGTACGGATCTCGTCTATGAGCTGCTGCTATGGCAAATCGTCTAAAGCGATTCATCTTCGAGTAAACTTGTCTCGAAGTGGACAAGGTTTGACTATTTCTGGGCATTCGTTCATCATTTCAAATTCGGGCACCCGCGCCTCAACCAGGAATTATTTGAGTAGGGATGCGCGAACTTTTTTCGAACCGAAGGTTCGATGATTGAATCAAGTGGTTCGAAAGGTTCGAAAGATTTAGAACTTTCGAACTTTCCATATCGATAAATTCGACGGAAGTCAAATTTTCGAACTTGTTAAACTAAGAAGTTTGACGCTTTTCGAAATTTCGAACTTTCCACGTTCAGAAATGCAATGTTTTTCGAACCTGCCAACTTATTAAGCTAGAAAGTTTGATTATTTTCGAGCTTATTACGCTGCAAAATTCAATGCTTGTCGAACTTTCGACCTTGATAGACAAAAATATTCAATGATTTTCGAACTTTCGAATTTCTTGTACTAAAAAGTTCGAAGCTTTTCGCACTTTCGACCTTCCTACGCTAAGAAATTCGATCATTTTCGAACTTTGGAGCTTATTTATCTAAAGAATTCGAAAATTTTCGAATCCTGAGAAGTCAAAAATTCGGCGAACTTCGACTTTTAGGGTAAAAGTTCGAAGTTCGTCGAACTTCGAAAGATCGCCGGGCGGTTTGATTTGTATTCAAGCAGTGAGGTACATTCGTAATTTTTTCTCTAATTTTTACATGCGGTGCCGCATTCTTTGCGAAAGACAATGCCGTTTATTTCAGTGTTCTGGCATGCTTAGTTTTAACAAAATAAATTACCGAAGGAGCGAGGAAGGAGCGAGGAAGCCATATTTGAAGCGTGCTATAGAGGAAGCTATTTATGGTAGAGATGTTAAACTTTTTAAGAATGATCTATGTATAACCTAGGTAATTGTCGTCCTGAGATATGATTATTGTTGTTCAAGATGACTTTCGAAGAAATGTCCAAACATGTATCTACGGGCATTTTTTTCGTCTAAATTGTTTGAGGTATCGCATTTAAACTAACACCACAGACAGTATAGTATGCTGTGTATGTGTGCGCGATCTGTCGCGTGCTGTTTTCAATGTTAGTGTTTTCCTGTTCTTGCAGCGAACTCTTCTTTCCCCCCCCCCCTCTCCCCCCCCCCCCCCCCCCCCCCCCCCCCACGTAATGCCTCCGGGCGCTTTGAGGGAAAACCAAAGGAAATGAAATGAAATGAAATGTGCACTCTACAGCATGCGATAAACGATACACTATGGGAGAAAGTACAATGCATACACATATTGTTATGCACGATATGCGCTGCCACGGAGGTACAGCAATATGCGCAGTATCGGTAAAATTGAAGCTGAGATAATATTTCAGTCAACATATTACCCGGTCCCTTTTTATCTTAGTAGCACGCGACTTCGTGCGCAGAAGACTCATGTGTGAAAGGAGTAATGGTGTTGCAGCGTCCACAAGCAATGAACGCCCCTCACTTTGGCTTTCATGGATTTTTATGTCGATGGTTTTGCGATTCCGAGTAGCAGAAAGCTGTCTTCAACCAAGCGCTATCCTGTTCTTAGACCACGGGGTCTTGCCTTAGCTCCATACTTCTGGTTTGTCGAGGGTCGATAAGCTCAGGGGCAAGGTAGTGAAAAAAGAACTGATTTAGCTGGGGGCAAAGCAATTTCCCAGAAATGTGCGTCGCTTGCAATCTGCGAAACAATAAAATCTGTTGTAACGCATGTAATGCATAAACAAAAACATTCGTGTATAGGTAGGTATGCATTTATTTGGGCTCGTAGCGAAGGCACAACAGAGAGGCATGCAGCCCGTACGATGAATGCCTGTGAGGCCCGTCTAGAGGATGATAATACAGTGCGATCTAATATGAGGCAGGCGGGGTCTAAGTTGATCGGAGGTGTGTGGTAGCTTCGCGACAATGATGCGGAACCTTGGGTCGGTCACTAATGGGCACGTTAGTTATTCTTTTTTGCAACGTTCAAAAAGTGCCGACCAACGGAGCCATCAATTCTAATTCTGCTGTGTGTATGTTTAGACAGACGGAAGTCAGCCCGGAGGGCGTCTGGTGTCTTCGTTGGAGATGAAGGCCAGTGCAGTACACCGCTGCTAGTCTGACTTCTTTAACGTGCATCACGCAATAGTGATACACGACCGCACATCGGTACGATGCTTCTCCCGATTTTTTTAAAAAAAAAGCTTTTGCTGTTTGTCTTTAGGGCGATTAGGATAAGTACTTTAATGTTAACACCTAGTATGTGATTAATCATTACTTTTGACACGTGAATGTAAAGTTCACAAAAGAAATCATCATCTCGTAAGTTGGGTACTCACCCCTGCGGTAAGGAGAGGGAGCACCGCACTGCTCCCACTCCTACTCCTTACCGCAGTGCTCCGGCCCACTCCTTACAATAGAAATCATTTTGTTATAATAACATAACATTAATAATTAGCGAGAATATTTTGAGAACTTCTTTATAATTTTAGATTATCGTAACATAAAAGAGCTGTTTTTGTTTGCTAGTTGATTGATGCCGTTGGCAGAATACTGAATGATCCTAAACGTCAAAACGAAAACGAATCCACCTTATTTGGCAAATTGGTCTCGGGAACCCGAGAAAAAAAATTTTGAGAACAAACAAAGTATGCCCGGCACATTACCGATTCTTCTGGTTTACTGCAGTGGTATGACAAATCTTGTACTTTGTTATATTTTTAAATTCTGCTCGTTTGAACTTCGCTGTTTTTCACAAATTTGCGTAAGGTGCCTCCGAAATATATTTTACTGCAAATGTAATAACCATTTTAGAAAGTCCAAAATTTGCCATAATATTGGAGAGGGATTCTAGTTAATTTATAAAATCATAACCAGTTCTTGATACCCAAGAATAAACTGTATACACTTTAATTAACAAGTGACCGTTACCCCAAAAAGTTATCCTTTACTTTCGTGGCGTTACTTTCAGCATTACTGTCTTAAATTAAGAAGCAAAGGGAAGAGGGTTATTCAAGTTCTTATTGTTGCAGCCTGTTCCATTTAATGACCTTGAGTATTTTGAGGAACAGCTGACTGTCGAAAGTCTCGTCAAGACATTTTGCGTTATTTCTTACTGAAGATGTCGACTGCTACGCTGGACACCTTTTGAATTGAGGCAGTGGATGAGAGTGGCATATTGTGCCTCACGAATGTTTTATGCTCTGCATTGAGCTTTTTCAGCGAAGCAATGGAAGTACGATATTTACCTCGAAGATAGAGCAAAGCTTTGTCGTTGCAGCCATTGCCTGATATTCGAGAGTTTTAGTAGATCGTTTCGATACCTCCGATGCCCCCGATAACGATATGATGAATGCGCAAAAGCGGCGGCGGAGTATCGGGTATCGTTATCAGAGTCATCGGACCGATCTACTAAAATTCTCCATTGTCGAAATCGCGAAGCTGCAGAAGTCATCATATATCTAGCCAAAACTAGAATAAGAATTGATTTATGTCCATCTTACTATACCGGCATATATTGCCAGACAATAGCAACACATAGTTGTAACAGTAAGGTGATAATTAAATAATAAATAAGGTTTGGCTCGATATTCTTCTTTCTTTACATCTGAACAGGTCGAGCCTCGGTTGAGACGTTGATGAATACAAAAAAAAAGTTTATAGTATATAAATATAGGTAATCGAAAAAAAGGGACATTTATAACAACAATTAATTAGAACGTTGGCTAAAACAAGGAAATGTAAACGCACGTTTGTCGTGTGTACCTTTCTTGGTGCCGTGCAAAAACGCACGGAGCACTAACCGACTGCAATTTCCTCCGGTGTTCTCCAGGTAGACGTCCGCTGATGCCACGGGCAGCGAAGAGCAGAGTAGTAAGTAAGCCGCGCGAATTTCACTCTCCCCTCAAGCCCAGAATAACAAGTCTACGTCAGCCACCATCATGTTTTATTTTTTAAAATGTCTGCTTGAGATAGGATGCGTCCTGCTGGGGTAAAAACAGAAAGAAAAAGAAAGGAAGACTAGTATTACCATTTTCGAAGTGCTCGCAAAAAGCTGACTCACAAAAAGGGTGACTGAGATACAAATAACCTGGCTGGAATTCACAAATAAAGTGGGCTAACCCTAGAAGTTGGACTACAAAAAGTAAGTAGCTTTTAAAACAGGGTCAAATAAGGTTAAAGAAACAGAAAAAATACATCCGGCTTTCTAATGGCCCTGTCACACTGCGGAAACAGTCGGAGAACTTTGTCCTTCAACACGAGGAAAACATGTTTTCGGGGACCCTGTCCCATTGCGGAAACAGCAACAGTCCGGAAACATGTTGCTGTCGTCCGAAAACCATGTTTCCCAACTTGTTCTCCGACACTCGGGGAACATCCTGTCACACCGGGAAAGCGTGTCGGAAGAACACAAATTGCCTCCTCTCCTGCGCGCTGCCTCTATCCCTGCCAAGCACGCGCGCTCGTGCAGTGCAAGCACTGTTCTGGGCCACATGCTCGCGCTTGTAGCATCGGCTGCGTCTGGACCGAAGCTGAAACGAAGTATAGACCTTTCCAAAAAAGGACACTTGGCAGGTTCCATTTTCAGTGTTCGTGCGTATGGCGCGTGATTTGCTCGCTTTCCGAAGCGACGAACGTGCGCGTTCTGGACTGTGATTTAACACGTGTGGACTGTGATTTTTGTAAACAGTGGAAACGTCTATAGGCGGCTAGGCTCACATCCGCTGGCTCCGCTCGCCCCTCGAATCGTTGCCATTTTGGATCGCCGTCTCATCGCCGTCGCTCTACCGTAGTCGATTCATCAGCCGCGCGAACCATCTCGTGTTCTCTGGATTTGGCGGTTGCGTTCTGCTACAGGACTAGACCCTTGCAGGATGGCATACGCGCCGGCCACAGCAGCAGCTTCTGCTTTGGTGCTTCTGTGTGCCATCGATTCAGATGATTCTGACGATCAGCTGCCGCCGCGCAAGAAGCCGCGTTCAAAATGGACCAGCGCTTCCGTGATGTCGCTGTATCCTTTGTCTTTAAGATCACGTCGGTGATATAGCTCATCTCGCACGTCCCACAAAAATCGACGTTCCTCGACCATCGTGATCATTTTCGACTTCTCAGTCGAAGTGAACGGCACAGTTGAAGGGTTCGACGGCATCTCGAGCGAAACACTGAACTGATCGAATAAACTCGACCGCTCCGACAAACCACACAGTGCAAGAAGGGATGTGCTAATTGCAATAGTGATGGGGCTGCTTAGAAATGGGGAGTTGTCAATTATTGAAGTATTCTCTGAAAAATATAGATGTTGCCGTGTTGCTGGAAAAAAATTCGCTCAGCCACCGAAATGGGCAACACGTGTCGTCCGGCACAAGTTGCCGAAGTTTCCGTTGCCAAAAGCTGTCACACGGAGACAACATTCTCGCTGTCGTCCATGTTGTGTTGCTGTTTCCTCAATGTGACAGGGTTGTCGGGCAACAGAGCCGACAGCCGACATGTTTCCCGACTGTTGAGAAACATGTTTTGTTGATGTTTGCGCCGTGTTTCCTCAATGTGACAGGGCCTTAAAAGAGAAGATGATAAGCGTGCAGCAACGAACGAGGGTTTTATTTATTTATTTCATACTATTGGCCTATTGGCTGTTACAGGAGTGGGCTATTGGTAAAATAACCAAATTTTTAAAGCACACTTCCACGAATGATAAGCACACGAATGATTCAGACACAGATGCATTTAAACGTATATAAATATAAGCGAACTAAAGAACAGAGAAAAGAAAATGAGAGAAAAATACATTATATGTGTTGTTGGGCGAGGCTTCTCAGGCCGGCTTCAAAACCTTCAACGGTGTCACATTCAAAAGCATCTTGCGGGATGCTTTTGCTTGTGGCAATAACACCTTCATATATTATCACATCTCTTTTAGTGGATTTTAGGGTAGACGTAGCGTTGTCTCGTGTTGTGACATTATAAAAATGGTCGTAGTCAGTATAACCGAGAAGGACATTGTTAATTCTTGTCTGTGCACTTACCGCCTCGAGCTTCTCGAAGAGGCACACAATCACTTGGTGTCCTCCTCTCCCCGTCTTCGATCGCAAATAAAAACAAAGGAACTAAAAAAAGTAAATATAACTTGCCCCCCCCCCCCCCCCTTTTGTTTTCTAGAAATGTTATTTGGACTTTTTGACATTGTTGTTAGTGTCTAAAAAAATAGATTCAGGGGCTTGGTGTTGCAAGAGAGAGAGAATAAACTTTATAAAAGCCTAATAAGATCCAGAACGCAATGGACCTTTTTCCAGTAAACTTCTGCGCATGCGTACACTCCCGCTCTCGCCATTTTCGCGGGACACCGGGACGCGGTGCCCTGCAAAAATGGCGACCGCAACATTATGTTCGCGCGTATTTAGTCTATTTTGACGCTTTGTTTTTAGTATCGGTAGTATGGGATATAAAAATCACTGAAAACCGACACAACGGCACGATGCCAACGTGTTTTGACGGGCGGAGGAATGGTGGGCTGCTCTTCTGTTATAGTTCGCAGACAACTCCCCAGACGGCGCTCCTTACTGGAAAAAGGTCCATTGGGTTCCTTCTCCTACGGCCGGCGTGGTGCCTCCCCCACCAGAGTGGCCGGGCGGACTGGGCCGGGCTAGAGTTCCTGTATATAGCTGGGGAGCATATAGAGGAACTCTAGGCCGGGCGGCGACTTGCTCGGCTCTTGTGACCACAGCGAGTTGGATATCGCAGTCGGAGCTGAGCAGCAGGGTCGTCCACTGAGTGTCTCCTTGTGTCAAGTGTCGTGTGAGGGAAGATGGTGGGGGATCGGCCGGGCAGCCTTCCTTTACGCTGGTCAATTCGCGTGACAGTGTCACTGCGCTCGGCTTTACCAAAATAAAAACAACCCTTTCTTTAGAGGGGGGGGGGGGGGGGGGGGGGGGGGCTGGTCCTGAAAAAAATGTAACCGATTACAAAAAATTCGTTACGTAAAAAATGTAAGGGAATTACTTTAAAATTACTTTAGAAAATATGTAATTATTCCGTTACTAAATTACTGATAAATGTAAGGAATTACAAGTAATTTCGTTACTTCAAACAGATTACGTACAAGTCTGTTCCAGGCTACACGTTCTGCATTGTCTAAATTTATCATCTACAGCGTAGAGACATGTCGCCTTCATGAATGGTATTAACAAGCATCACGCTGACTACATACACACACAAACACAGGTCGTTCTATGACACCGATTATTTTCGCCTCGCTGACCCGTTGCAGAATACCAGGAATTACTTTGAACCGTTTATTGAAAAACTGTTGTCAAACATTATCAAAAAAAGTAGTCGCATGCAAAATGCTTTCATTTTTTGTTTGATAAAAAAATCAAACTAAAAAAGAAAAAAGTTTTTTTTTTTTAAGGTCCGTTAATTGGTAAGCGAAATGTTAAAAACCAAACCCTTAAAAAAATCCAAAACAAAACCGATCTGAAGAAAAAAACTTGAGCCGTTATATTTATCGGAAAGCGAAGCGCGAGGCTCCCTCTGCGTCTCCCACTCTCTTCACCCTTTCACCGGATCCTCCATCTTCGTAATCGGATGCGTGAGCAGTGCAGTCGATGCCGTCTTTTTTCTCGGGTGCTACTAATCTCGCCACGGCAGTTCACGAACTGGGGTCCTCAACCGGTTGCGGTGCGCGGGGAGCCTTTGGCGCGCGGTCGCGCGGTGCGATGTACTCTGTAGTTAGGCGCTATAAGGAAATGCCGAAACAGGGCTCTAGAGCCAAATACGTACGCACCGTTTGTGAACATAAATTCGGCAAATGAATGGCCTACCGGCATTTCCTTTCTGTGCGCGCAGCTCTAATATATTAATGTCGTTCGCTCCTTCGCCGGGATTTAGTAGTCTGGGACGAAGGAACCAACAAAACGTAAGGGTCAGCCGACAAAAGTTAGACACAAACAACTTGTCCCTTTCCCCCACTATCATGGCAGAGGCAGTGCAGACCGAATGTGATGCAGCGTCGAGCTCTAGATGCGATTGCAGGGCCGCCGTTTCTAACGTCGCGGCAACTCCGGCGCCATATAACTTCGCGGGAACGAGACGCACACCGAAACGAACACTAGAAAGGCGTGCCGCGGCTTCCTCGCGAACGGTCCAATCCAAAAAGTGCAAGAAAACAACATACAAACATTTTTTTTTTTCTGGGGGGGGGGGGGGGGGGGGATTTAGATCACATTTTATGTGCGCGAAACATCTACAGGAGTCGATCGAGAATACGAAAAGAGGTTTCTTGGCCCGTCGCAAGAAGCTGAAAATTCGTGAGAACGTGATGCTAGCAGTGGTGGCAAGATGTAAAAGTTTGAGAACATGAGGTTACATGAGTCAACATGTATGAGAAAAAAAAAAGATTTATGAGCAGGCCTCCAACTGCATGCCAAATATTCATCAAAACAAAAATGTTACATCTTAGGCGACTGTACCATTTATTTTGGTGGTAAAAATTAAACGCATCTCCACGTGGTGAATGATGTTGATTGGGGCGAAGCTCTGGTGGTGCTTGTCTGCGTAGACGCTGAGCCGCAGCATGCCGAGCCTTTCGTTCGTTTTCATTCATGTCAGAAAGAGAATGTGTGGTATGGAACGTGGTTATATACGCATTTGAGCATTTGACCGCAGCGCCCTCTCGTCTATAAACGTTGAGCCAATGCATGCAAAGTTTAACGCGATTATATACGCATTTGACCGCAGCGCCCTCTCCTGTATAGACGTTGAGCGGCTACATGCAACGTTTCATTGATGACATCCCCAGCTCTTGAGTTACTACCACATCTCGGAGCCCCCTACTCGTCCCGCAGTCGTGGCTGAGTGGTTAAGGCGATGGACTAGAAATCCATTGGGGTCTCCGCACAGGTTTCAATCCTGTCAACTCCGCAAACATTTTTTTCATCACTTTTTTCATCTTTTTTTTTTTTGCCCTACACGAGCACGTGAGCTCACGAGCAGGAGCACGAGCACCGAACGCCGGACGCTGGACGGGCGTACGGACATCCCCTAAGGAGCTTCACCACTGATCAGTGGCTTCACCCCTAAAACGTATCGCACAGAGAGGAAACGATTTCGTCTTTCTCGGTGACAAGTTTCGTTTTACTGCAATGAATGCTAGAGACGCGCACAATGTAATTCTTTAGCTCGATGAATATCAGACATGCAAGTGGACGTCTGCCCATAGAGAAATTTCGGTTCTCTCTCGTACCTCTTGATCCAGGTACCGTCACGTTCTCAAACTTTCGCATTTTGTCAGCACCGCACGTTCTCACAAAGTTTCAGCTTTGTGCGATGCGTATAGTTTATTTTTGCGAACCAAAAACCGTCCCAGACAACACCCGACATCCTCGGGACGTCCTCAAAAGGTACAAACGTCCTCACGGTTTTCAAGACGTCCTCAGGACATCCTGAGAATGTCAGTTGCTGGATCATCCTGGAAACATCCTTCCGAGGACTTATTGAGGACGAAGGATACAAAGTTAGAGGTAATATATACGTCCTCAATTTGATTGCGTTTTTAAAAATATAAATGTATGAAATGGTGGTAGTACACACAGTTCATGTTTACTGCTAAACTAAATTTCACATACAAATCATTACATGAGGTTGTGTAACTTTAGGACATCTTTTAACTATAGTTTTGATCAAACAATTCTTTAATAAAACCAGGACGCACTACAATTATAATTAGTTTTGTATTTGCGCAGTATTTCGGAATTAAGTTCCATTGGCAACATTAAATCTAGGTGGCGCAAGCTACCGCCTACTCCAAGGCGTGCCGTTATTGCAATAATCAACCCATCCGAGAGACCCACGCAAGCCAAGCCAAGCCAGGACAGAAACAGAAATAGCCTCGAGGTTATTGATGGCTTGATAATGTGGATGCTTGGACTAGTTGGTAATTCATGCTTGGACGGAACAGCGCGGAAACAGTCACACTCACAGGCACACAAGAAGGAAACACACTCGCAGCACTGGCTAACAACTCAGTGACATATTTCTTCTTCCTCAAATCGTCATCTTCTTCTCCTTCGCCGTTAATGGGAACATTCTAAAATTTTTAAACACCAGAAACCAAATAGCCATAAACATTGATAAATAATAAATAAATAAATAATAATAAATAAATAATAACTAAAAATAAATAAAACAAAAAAATTAAAAATTAAAAAAGTGTAAATTTTAATTTTTTGATTATAATTTATTTTCTAAAAAACGTTTTTTTTATTTTTTTAATTTTTAAAACATTTTTTAGTTTTATTCATTTTAGTTGTGATTTATTTATTTATTTATTATTATTTAATTATTAATGTTTATTGACTCTGCTTTCTGGTGTTTAAAAATTAAAATGTTCTCATTAACGGCGAAGGAGAAGATGACGACGATTTGAGAAAGAAGAAATGTATCACTGAGTAAGTCAGCGATGCGAGTCTGTATATCCGCGCTGTTCTATCCAAATTGATGACAATGCAAAGCAGTGACAAAGGTTAGTGTTTTTTATATGCAGTACTTCTTCGAAATGGCGGAAAGCAGTGAACGGCAATTTGAACGGGAAAGATGCCGGTGCGTAAACAAATGCTTCGAGCTTATCAAATGTACGAAAGTAGACTCGGTAGCAAGGGCATCTTCCTCGCACGAACCACAACCACCACAACCATCCTTGGCGGTGTGTTTTTTTCCTGAGTTTGATAAAGATGTGTGTGTGCCGTACCAACGTTTTCTGCTGTGCCTGTCATCACAAATCAATGTTTCAGGGGTCAGTGAAAGCAAATGTGGAGTGTGCAAACAAAGCTGACATGGAGACCATCATCAAAATGTGGCTGCGCCACGCTGGAGAGAGACTGAAAAAGCTGCAGTCAAAAGCCGGAGATGTTCGACATGATGGTAAGTTTCTCACATTAC
This sequence comes from Ixodes persulcatus, assembly GCA_013358835.2. Taxonomy (NCBI): domain Eukaryota; kingdom Metazoa; phylum Arthropoda; class Arachnida; order Ixodida; family Ixodidae; genus Ixodes; species Ixodes persulcatus. Next base: position 1,005,973 of record JABSTQ010011203.1, read on the forward strand.
CTGTTTTTATTGTTAATGCTTATGGAATTAATTTTTTTTTCTAGGTCCCTCTGACTGTTCGGACTAGTGCTGTCCAAGATGCGAAGCCAGACTGCATGTCTGGTGCAGACATTGAAAAAAGTCATGTATAACATTTGCTCTCCAATAAAGTATTTCTTGAACAGTTAGCTTTGTTTGCAATAATGAATGGCATGATCATGCTCATAGTTACAGGCTAAGAACATAGGGCAAGGAAAGACGCAGAGGAGAAAGCAGACGGGATGCTGGAGGGGAGAGGTTTTCTTCTCTCCTCTAGCATTCCGCCATCTTTCTTTCCCCTTTCTCTTGCCCTATGATCTTAGCCTCTCACTGACTAGTAATCTAGAATTAGTGTATGAATTTCACTTTAAAATAGTACACAACAATGAATTTCTTTCTGCAGGCAGCTCTTGCAGGCATGTTCAGGTTCAAAATCCAGTTGGAGAAAATCTAAAAACAATAAAAATGAAAGCATCCTAACAGCTCAGTGAACAGCTGCACCTGCAGTGCATTGTCCTAAAATGTACTAGAAAAGTCCTTAGCGGCCCTCCTGAGGACGTTCTGAGGATGTCCTGAGGCCGGACAACAGGACGTTTTTAGGGTGTTTCTAGGATCATTTGAGGACATCCTCAGGACATCATAATGTCGTCAAAAGGTTGTCCTGAGGACATCCTGGGGATGTCCAAGTGTTGTCTGGGGTGTTTTAATTTTTCGATCGAACCCCGTAGTTTATTTTGTAAACCGCAATAATTGACTCGACGCATGTTAACTATACCACATGTTTGCCACGGGACGTCATCGAATCGTGCTGGTGGTCATTCCTAGTTGTTCTTGGCGAGAAAAGCAAATTCGGCGGCGAAAAATGTATGCCGCTAAAGGTGCGCGTTCAGCGGCACGCCCACCACAGTGGCGTGTTTAAAGCGTATATATGGAGTATTCAATGGGGGCCTTAGCTGTGTGCGCGACTACTGAGCGCGTTTTGACGGCGAGCTATACTCTATTATCAGTGGTCTCAAACTCATTTGGGGGGGGGGGGGGGCAGATATCCCACCCCGGAAAGGTCGAGGGCCAACGTAAAACAGGGGGGGGGGGGGGGGGGGGGGGGACTTCGTGCTTTATGTTTTTTGTAAACTCACAGTCTTGCCAGTGACATCTTTAGATTTGATTTGTTTATATACTACTTTGGGCCCTGACCTGTTGTGATAAGAATTAAGATGACACCGCCCCGCAAACGTTCTGGCGTTTTTAATAAAGGAACATTTTTAATAGAACACTTACACTGTCGTTATCATTGCTCAATTCACGCAGGAATTAACTAAGCTCTACGTGTCTCTAAAAAGAATCAGTTAATATGCAAGTTGTTGCTCTCCTGACGATTTTTACGATTTAATGGTGATATCTCTTTTCAGGCGAGAATCCCGAGCTCGTTGCTTTATCTTTGGCAGTTGCTCCTGCTGATCGAATGTTCGCGCAGCCGAGATGCATCCCTCAATGAATAGTTTGTGCTTGCAGCCTAGTAGCGGAATTGTAGTACGTTACAAAAAGCGGGGAAGCGAAATATAAATCAAAAGAAAGGGCAAATGAACACATATATGTATAAACTATGTGAATACGTTAAAAGAGCGGAGCTACTTTTCGAGCGCAAATTAGAGGACGTGATATGAGATCATAGCGCATGCCATTTTTAGCGCTCGAGACATGGGAACCGGGACTCGTAGCCGGTTGCCTGCGGGCCGCGCCCCAGCGAGTCGCGGGCCGCATGCGGCCCGCGGGCCGCGTGTTTGAGACCCCTACCCTATTTCATACTTAGCGTGCAACGCTGTCAAAGCTACTGGCGCGAGCGTGGGGCTTGATCTCGTTGATCATTTGCACGCGTCCTCGCGCAAACAAAGCCATAGATGAAGCCACGCGCTCGCGCCAGTAGCTTTGACAGCGTTGCACGCTAAGTAGGAAACAGAGTATTAGCACCGAGATGTTTCGGTGGCGCCCTCTTATGGTTTCCCTCCGTGACGTCACGACTGGGATTTGCCTCGCCGTGACGTCACCACTTGTTATTCTGGCTACTTACCATCGGGTGCGACGACGAGTTCGATGGTGTGTTTAAAAAGCACAGTAGAAGCTAGGAGCCATCGCAATCCGAAACTAACACCGTCAAGGTTGACAATCTGACAGTGCTCATATGCCCATGGTTTAGCCAATCGTGGAAAGCTGACCGCAGCGACGCTTTTGGTCGCGCACATCGCTAATAGTTCTTTTGCAACGCGCATTCCGCACCATCAAGATTGGAGGTCTTAGCAGCCTATTAATGTGAGCTCGGTCTGAGCATGCGCTCTAAACATCGCCCTCAAATATGGCGTCCAGCGACTACCCCCAACGTTATTAGATTAACTCAGTTACGGAACTGTTCATAGACGCTGCATGCACGAACAGTACCCCCCCCCCCCTCACTCACCACGACTCGCCCAGATTCGCTCGACGCGCCGCCGGACGGTTGCTTTGGTGACTGAATCGGGATACGTTCGTTTCAACGTCACTAGAAACGTAAAAACCAACGAAAAAAACTCTTTTTGTAGTAACTTTTATTGGAGATTAGTACAAAATGGGGGCGGGTGATGTTTTCTAAAATTTTTAGTTTTCAAGGTTTTGCAGCACAATTAATATTGTTTTTATACAACCATGCCTCAGCGGGGATTTCAGGTAGCGCGTCCCGACCTAGGCGCATTTTAACTGTGGGGGTATTTCCAGGCGCGTCCGCAAGGGAGACGGGGGTGGAACCCCTGTAACCCGATTGAAGCCAAAAATAGAGGTCACGTGCAGTTCCTCGAGTGACCGCTGCGGGAGAAATGGCGGCGTTGTGATCGCCATTTGGCGCTTCAGCTGTGCTCTTTAGAATGCACAGTTATGAAACGAAAATATAGATGGCGCTTTGAACGACTCTAGGCGGATTGAGGTGAGTGAGGGGGGTACCCCCCTCCGCGGGGGTTCCACAACTGAGGTAATCTAGTAACGTTGACTACCCCCTATTGGCGACGTGAGCGATCGAAAGCGTCGCTGTGGTCGGCCCACCACAATTGGTCGAATACTGACCATGACGTCAGCAAAGGATGTCTCATCAACGGAAATAAGAGGAATGGAAGAACGTCAATTTCGACGGTGTCGGTATTGTTGCTTTAAGAGCGCTATGATTTCAGGCTTCCACTATGCCCATTACAAACACCATCGAACTTGTTGTTCTCAAGGTAATGACGTCACGAAAGGTAACCAAACGAGGGCGCCACCGAAACACCTCGCAGCTAATAGTGTAAATAGGCGGCATATCATCGGCCGTTCAGTTTTTCTTGTTACTCCTCACTTGATCAGCAAATGATTGCTGAGTGAGCACCAAAATGATAATGCTCGATTAAAAAGAAGAAGAAAAAAACGCTTGTCGTTATACATTTCTGAAAAAACGGACACGACGGAGGAAGAAGGCAAAAACAGTTGCTAAGCTTTATTAACACAATCGTATATATACCATCTCCAACACATGTTTCCCCGAAGTTTGCACAAATATGTAACATAAACCAGCTCGCCTGTCTACTCACTCTATCTTCGAACGCTTATCGTCTTTTATTCCGGGAACTTTTTATCAAACGCCCGAGAACTGATCGCTCGACCTGCCGACCCGGTAGGGTTCAGCCAAGCTTGATTGCGCCTTTTGTCGCAAATCAGCATTAACTCAGCGACTGCTGGTCAAGCGGGGAGTGACAACAAAAACTTAACAGCCGTTTGAAGCCTCGATAACGGTTGAACTTTTCTTTGATTAGACTGCGCGGCAGGCCTTGTAAGTTGTAAACCACCCGCTCGCCTGGGATTATCGTCCGCGACTGTACAGCATAACCGGTTAGCAGAGAGAGCACGCTCTTGCCTCGCCGACGGCCACCTGTTCATACGTCCGTTCATGGTGCGTTTAGCCAGAACAAACATGAAAGCGGGAGAGCCGCAGAACACTTCCTAGCACCGTGGCCGTCGCGGCTGAGGCGCTCCGTGGCCAGCAGCCATCGGTGACGGCTCTTCGGTGTCCCTAAATCGGCCCGCTACGGATACCGATAACGTGCACTGCTCTCGCCTTTTTTTTTTCTTTAATTTATTTCCGCATATACCGTAGAGTGTTTGTATCTGTGCGCAGCCCAGATGAAATGTTACATTCACGCTCCATTCCTTCTTGTTTTTTTTATTTTCTTCTTCTTGGCTTCCTGGAGACACGGCATTGCGGTTCCTGCGGTTGTTTTTGGTCACTCGTTCAAAATCCCTGAGGCGTTCACTACCACTAATATATTTTTGTAGTTTTTGTTTTTTTGTCGTGACTTTCGCTGTTTATTTTCTTTTATATAATTTTTAAACAAGGCTCGATTTCTATCTTCCTGCTTCCTTGGGAGGGCGGATGAAATAAATTAAAGTTCGCGAAGAGCTCGGACAGGAAAGAAAGAAATGGGAAGTGGACCAGAACGTATAAGAATACATTCTTCTGAGTGTATTCGCAGAAGCGAAAAGCGATCCGCTGCGGGTCTCCCACAGCGGATCGCTTTTCGACGGATCCGATGGCGGAACGGAGGTCATAATTACTTCCTAATGGCCGCTCATTTAGCATCCATCAGGCCGTATCAAGTGTAGGCTTTGTGGATTGCTCCTCTCCGTGCGCTTCGTAGTCTTCTCTCCTGTGCTTCCTTGAAACTCGAGTCACAGGGATTCGAGTCAGGATCTCTTCTTTTGCGGGGATGCGAAAGCGTTGAAAGGCTTTTCCTCGACACGTTGGGCGGAAATAAAAGAGAACAAATGTTCGAAGCTCTCCGTTGTTATTCTACGAATCAATTAACAAACCGACCCAGTGTTGTTGTTTGTGTTTGTTTTTTGTTTGGAGGGGGATTTTCTTAGTTAATTTTTAAGCGGTTATAGTTAACTGACCTTCAAGGCTTTCGCTTTATCGCAGTAGGAAGTTTGCCTGGCACGCCGCCGTGTGCGCACCAATTTAAGAGCAAATAAATAACTTATCACGTACTTATCACTTGTATACCTTACGAACTTCTTTTGTTAAGGTGTAGGGCCTCCGGCGGCTGTAAAAAAGAAACGCAATTTTTTTTTGTTATACATGTTCTTTGATGCTTTAAAATACCCTGAAAAGCCGGGGCCGTCGCTGCGTCCAGTTTACTGCAGTCTAGTCTAAACGAGGGATCTCCACATTTTTTGGCTACGGGGCCGGATTAGAGATCTGACGCAGTCTCTAGGGCCGGGGAAAAAAAGCAGAAATTTAAAACAAGGAAAAACTAAATAAATAAACCTACATGAACATTAGAACGCAGAAATAAATGTTAGAATAAGTATTAAAAAAAAAAAAAACACACATAGGGTGGATGAATACACATACTCCGCTTTGAACTTCATTATTTAGCTAGTTTTGACATTATACATCAATTGTGACCAAGAAAACTCACTGGGTTTAAATTAAAGCGCATGAGAACCTTTGCCACATTCGCGCAGTGCAAACGACTAATGAAAATGATAAAATTAGGGTGCCTCAATGTCCTTCTGTTTAGGGTGATGCCACCGATTGGAGCACCCGATGCCGACAGCACGCGCTCATGGGGAAAGTACAAAGAAATCGACGAAAACAAAATATGTCGCCGTAGCACAGTCAGCGCCACAAAGGCGTGCAGGGACACGCTCTTTCATGCGCTTCTGAACAAAAAAAAAAGTAAAAGTGTGGGACAAAATGGCCAAATATCTCCACACTAAGCAAAGCGCACATGAAGGCACCCTATAGGAGGTATTCACTGGCCGCCATATTTGAGGTCACTGTGGCTGCCCTGGGAGGGAGCACCATTGGGAAACTTCATCGACAGCTCAAAATAGCTTTTTCCTGTAGTAAGCTGCACCAGACTGTCGCCGCGAAGTGGCGTGAACGGGTGGGTCAGGTGAGTTAGCATTTTTGTAATGAACTGCCGCAGACTGTCACCGCGAATCGGCTTAAAGGGGGGGCCGGATGGGTTAACACGCACCTCAGTGATACGCGCGCGACGAAATGTGCAGACAGCGTGCAATTCGCGTAATGAGTGTCGATGAAGCGTCAGTGTCGACGAAAGGTGTGTCCGTGAAAAGTTGTCCACGAAACAGAATTCCACGAAACGAGTTTCATCAAAATGATGGCGACCCCGCTAGCTCCGCCCGCCCAAGGTTTCGTTTTCCCTGGCCCGCTACTTTCTCCGGCTGCTTTCGCGAAGGAAGCAAGCAAAGTGGAGACGATGTGCGGCCTGCAAATTCTGATGTCATTTCAAAATAATCGTTAATGTTCCGCTGTATTATTGTTGAAAAAGAAAACGCTGAACCGATATAATATATCGGTTACCGGTTAAGACATTACGGTTACGGTTAGCATCGAATTAACATGTCGGTTTCGTTCCGGTTACGGTTACCGAAACAATTTCGATCCCAAACGGTTTTCGGTTCGGGTTACGGTTACGGTTTCAGTCCGTGCGTGGACAGCGGAGAAAGTTGTCCCAGTCAAGAAACGGGTCAACAAAAGAATCTCGGTGCTTTTGGGCTTCCTCTCTCGCGACGTTCAAATCGAAGCGGTCATCTTTATATATATATATATTTTTTTTTTCTTCCTGGCCACGTTCCACCCCGCTGACTCTTGGTGAAACCTCGGCGACCAAAGTACCGAAAGGAAGAAAATGGCTTTCAACCTTCGATGGCGTGTGACCGCCGTCACCGATGAACGATTCGCGGATTCGGCCCGACAGAGGATCAGGCGAATGGCGTCTCGGTACTGCGCGTCAGATGTTTAATATTTTTTTTTTTTTGCATTAGGTATCGTATATAGTGTATCCTTCCGTCTTGAGGGGACCTTTCCTGTATATTTTCGGCATCGTGTCTTCAGATACGAAGTCCGTGGCATGGCTGTGGAGAATCTTGCTGAAGTTATTCGAGAGCTTGCTTATAGTTGGGGGTTCACTTTTGAGACGAGACTCCAAAGCCGCAGTTACACGGTTAATGCATCATACAAAAAAATACAGTCTGCAGGCACTGTTTGTTGCATGTTTGTTTTTTGTATGGCGGTGCTGTCACATTGGCCAACATGCTTAAAAGTTCGAGAATGTTTGAGGAAAATTCTGTCATCGTGACTGCAGCAAACACCGTGTCGTTCGAATGATGCGTAGCGGTGTGGCAGCGGCTTAAAATCCTCGGGCACGTGATGTATATTGATATATATGAGCGACAAATATTAGAGAGCTTTAGGGAACCGTTTGTGCACATCCGATACGGTATACGGTGGGCCCTCCGGTTCGAACTGCGCATGTGCGAGTCTTCTGTAGTAGCGCATGCGCAGTGCGTATACCGGAGGGCCCATCACACCGTATCGCATGTGCCAAAACGGTTCCCTAAAACTCCCTGTTATATAGGAGGTATTCACTCGTCGCCATATTTGAGGTCACTGTTTAGAGCGCATGCTCAAAACGAGCTCGCATTAATAGGCTGCCAAGACCGGCAATTTTGGTGGTGCGGACTGCACGTGGCGAAAGAACTGTGGAAGCTCGCCGTCAGCACGCGCTCCGCAGCCGAGCACACAGCTATGGCCGCCAGTGAATACTCCCTATTAGCCCCGTGCGCGACCGAAAGCGTCGCTGTGGTCGGCCTTCCACGATTGGCCGAACGCTGACTATGACGTCGGAAAGGGGATTTTCATCGACGGAAATAAGAGGAATGAAAGAACTTTAATTTTGACGGTGTTGGCAGTGTTCCTTTAAGAGCGCAATGATTTCAAGCTTCCACCATGCTAATAACAAACACCATCTAACTTGTTGTTTGCAAGGTAATGACGTCACAAAGGGGAACCACAGGAGGGCGCCACCAAATCTTCTCGCCGCTAATAGGAAGTATTCACTGGCGGCCATAGCTGTGTGCATAATTGCTGAGCGCGTGCTGATGGCGAGCTTCCACAGTTATTTTGTAACGTGCATTCCGCACCCTCAAGATTGCCGGTCTTAGCAGCCTATTAATGTGGGCTCGTTCAGAGCATGCGCTCTAGACATCACCCACAAATATGGCGCCCAGTGAATACTCCTTATAGACTCGTCCACCGTAATAATTGGGACAAAAATAACCGGTGCTAAAATTGAACGCGATGTCAACGACGCTCTTAATTCGAGCGATTTCTACCCGAAAAATAAATATAGTTACGATATATAGCTGCTCATGTAAACAAACAAAAACGGTGCCTAAAGGTGTATTCACACAACGGACGTACCCCCTGACAGGTTCTTACGGAATGGGTGACGTCACCTTTTCTGCGATTCGAAATCCGCCAAGTTCCAGGCGAAAAAAAAAAGAAAGCATGCAAAACTCAAGAGGTGGTCCACGAACCATAAGAACGTGTCCGGGGACAAGGCCGCGGACAAGCGGAGTTTTGTGCACCACGTGGGAAGACGTCGTGAAATAGGTCCGCGTACCTGTCGTACCACGGCACCCACGGTTATCGAGATATCCAACCCGTTATATTGTTGTTGTTTTTTTTTTGTTTTTTTTTCTGGTCCGACTATGACCGTGCCAGGTCCGCGGACTTCGGCTAACTTGGATGTAACCAATAGACCATTTGCTATATTACCCAATCTTCAAGGAGAATGCAGGGATTGGTGTTCCACGCGCCACACGCGCACGCCTTCCCCGTATGAAATATTCGAAGTAAATAACCAAAATAAAGCGTTGACGAACGCGCGTGCAAGATGCCCTTTATTTTAGGTATTTGCTTTAGAAAAGTTACTGCTGCTGAGGCCAGCCCGTGCGGGGCGTGGAACACCAATCCTTGCATTCTCCTTGAAGCTTGGCCAAACTGCTCGCGCGACAAGTGGCTGCACGAGCCTTCTTTTTTTTTTTTTTCTTCTTTTTTTCTACGATCCACTTTCAGCGTTTATTCATATGGCTCTTACTTAGCTGTGTTTTATGTAACGGTTCACACTATACTCCGTTTCACCTTATGTTGTACCCATAGAGTTATTATAATGTACGCTAGAGGTTCAACTGGCGCTAGTGTGCTGACGCAAATTGAAGCAGACAGCAACCAGTCGAAAATTGACTTCCGGTAATGCATTTCTATGGGAAAAAGTGAGTGCATTTTCTCCCTGCGCTCGATCATAAGAGCAAATATCCCGAATAATTCGTACGTACTAGGTAGCTTGGAACATTTCTCAGTCAGGCCGATGAAAGAATTGGTCAGTTACGGCGTTTTTCTTTCAAATTCATCGCATTAAAAACGGTGCTAAAACGGCTTCGTTCGTGTATTTATGTGCACTGTCGGACACTATTAGCGCGAACGCGGCGTCGGCGATTTCCAGCATGGGGGATATACGTGCCAAACGAACGAAGGACATCTGGAAAATCAAGAGCGGGGGCAAGAACTACGCAGTAACACTGGATCGGTAACTCGCAGTGCATGTACGATCAAAATAAATTGAAGGCCACGCAATCTATCCCGATTTTAAATAAGTAAGTATCGTTTTATTATTTCTGCCCTGAGCGAAGCTGCTTGTTCTACGTTCAAAATATCACCCGCGCGCTCGATAGCTTTGAGAACAAGTGCGCGATAAAAACTGCCCGGCAGAGAAAACAATACGAAGAGACACCTTTCACAGCCCACGGACTTTATTCTCCACGTATTGAAGGTTTTGATCCGCTCATGTGTTAGCATCCTGCTGAGCACGAGAGATCAAAGAGAGACGAGGACGACGACGAGCACCCGCGAAACGTGCAACGACACGAACGTTAAATGCTCTGTACATATAAAATGTTTTCTACCTCTTGGCAACTGCGTATTTGACGACTAACAAGTCAGAAGTGGGATGAACACGTTTGCGACCTGGACACGGTGAGAAGCTTTATTCTACGATTCTCAAAGCGGTAGAAACTCTGTCACATCGGACCAGATCGTCGTAGAGATGACTGACAGCACCGGGCACGATCTACGAAGGAAGGAGCGCTTGCGAGGCCGTCCGCCGGGTGCAAACCAAGGTTCCTGCGAAAGAATAGGCGATGAAGAAATCACGAGCGTGGCTGTCGTAGACAACACTCGATCCCTTCAGCAACACGACGAAGCGGATCCTGTAGCTGTGACTGCTGGTATCGACGACACCGACAGAGTCGCTCATGCGTTGGAGAACCATCAGGCAACGGAAATTCGTGCAACAAATGAAGATTTTGCTACGCTGCTGCAAACGGCTATCCAGAGTGCCGTGAGGGAGGCGATGAGCGGCATGGCTACGCTTCTTCGTGCCGGCCAACAGCCTCTTCAAGACGCACGACCACCTGCGGACTCTGGAAAGCTTGTACCTGTCTTTAATCCTGTGGCATTTCCATCGCAGACAATAGAACAATGGACTAGAAAAGTTGACGAACTTTCCACAATCTACGCGTGGAGTGATCGACAGACGTCGTGCTTTGCCATCACGAAACTGGAAGGGGTTGCAAAGACATGGTATGATGGACTTTCGAGCGTACAGCGATCATGGCAAGAGTGGAAAGACGAATTGAAGAGATCGTTTCCAGATGTGAAAAGCTGTCAGCGTCGCCATCAGGAGATGGTGGCTCGAAAACGAAGAAAGGGTGAGAACATTGAATTGTACTTTCATGAAAAGGTTAGCCTCGCCCGTCTCTGTCAACTCCCTGAAGATCAAATTGTTGAGTACGTCGTCACTGGTCTTGATGACGAGGCGATGGTGCGAAGTTTAAGCGTTGGAACTTTCTCTACTCCAGAGTCATTGCTTGAGTGCCTTAAGCGTATAGACGACCGCCTCGCCGTGGTCAAGGCAACACCTACCCGAAGCGAACGTCAGCCTTCATCAGGTGGATCGCATGACCAAGCCGAAGCGCGGAACGAAATCGGCGCCCGGGCAGCAGGCTCGTCAGGTGATAATAACGGACGAAGGCCTTTACATAATCACAACGGAGAGTCATTATGCTTTAACTGCAACGACTACGGACATTTTGCAATTCACTGTCCTGAACCGCAAAAGCGGAAACGATGCGAGAAATGCCAGCGTGTTGGTCATGCGGTTGCCAACTGCAGATTTAATATCAAGGAAACGTTTCCGAAGACACACTGCCTGGAAAGTAAAGAAATAGTTGGCGCGCGAAATGAGAAATACTTTCAAGAGGCACTGATCGACGGGAAGCCAGTCAAGGCATACTTGGACCTTGGTAGTCAGTGCATTACACTACGTCAGGCGGACGCCGACTACCTCGGTATTGCATATACGAAGCCTACAGATACGTGCAAAATTGGAGGCTACGGTTCTGGTCACGTGATTCCTTGCGGAATTACCCAAGCGCATCTCACCGTCGACCAGGCCAGTGCAGAAGTGCCCATTTACATCGTTCCAAGTGATGTCCAGGCAATTCCACTGCTTGTTGGCCAACCGTTTACGGATCAGCCCCACATCACCGTTGTAAGACGTAAAAACGTTCTACGAATTTTTGAAGAGAACGAGAGTGCTGATGATGAGGACGACCGACTTAGAGGCATCAACGTCCCAAACCTTCCACCCCGTCGTGCCACGTTATGGGCAAAGGAGTCAACGGTCATACCCCCCGGGTACATTGGCATTGTCACCTTATCAGCGGGAGGCGAAACAGACGGTGACGTTTACGTCGATGCCCAACTTCGCATGCAAGAGGGTAAGGAGCATTGCTTGCCCTCCTGCATTATTCATGTAGACGAAGATGGGACTTCGTTCTTGCCAGTCCTAAATGTTTCGGATTCTGCTATTCATGTAAAGCAAGGAAAAGTGACTGCACGGGGCTCTTGGTGCCACGAGGAACCCGAAACATCTTGCGACCACATTGTATCTTCGAAATGCCTAATACCTTTTAGGCCAGAAGATGTGCGCACGGGAACCGCATTAACACCTGATGAATTCAAACGACTTCTCAACTTGATCAACGAGCATCGTGATTGTTTTGCGGATAATGTCTTTGAGTTGGGAACCACGAACAAGGCCGAAATGAAAATTGATATCGCAGAAGATGCGAATCCGGTATCTTTTCGACCGTATCGTCTACCGTACAATCAGCGACTGAGAGTAAACAAAGCTATTGAAGAGCTGAAAGAGGCGGGTATAGTTCGCGACTCTTCGTCCGAGTACGCCAGTCCGTTGCTTGTTGTGAAGAAAAAGACAGGCGAAGAACGTTTGTGCATTGATTACCGGGCACTCAACAGGGTCACTAAGAAGGACAAATACCCGCTTCCTTTGATCGAAGACCAGTTGGACCGATTACATGACAAGCGCTATTTTACGACTCTTGACTTGACGTCAGGGTATTATCAAATTCCGATGTCCAAAGAATCACAAGCGAAGACGGCGTTTGTAACTCCCGATGGACACTACGAGTTTATAAAAATGCCGTTCGGACTGACCAACGCCCCAGCGGTGTTTCAAAAGATGATGAATGTGGTATTGGGATCCTTGCGTTACGGAGTGGCTCTAGCGTACATGGATGATATTCTCATCCCGTCGCGGGTCTTTAAAGAAGGTCTCGATCATTTGCGAAAAGTTTTCCAAGTTCTTCGTGAAGCGAGACTGACACTTCGCTTAAGCAAATGCGTGTTCATGGCGGAAACAATAAACTACCTGGGATTCGAAATCGGAACCACAGGGCTCAGGCCAGGTGAATGTAAAGTAAAGGCAGTGACCGACTTCCCAACACCAAGAAACGTCCACGAAGTAAGGCAGTTTATTGGCCTTGCAAGCTATTTTAGGCGTTTCCTGAAGAACTTCGCAGCGCTAGCCGAACCTCTGACAAGGCTTTTGAAGAACAATACTTCTTGGCGATGGACCGAGGAGCAAGATTCTGCATTTTCTTTCCTGAAAGTGTGTTTGCAGGAGAGACCGATTCTGGCCCTATACAACCACGAAGCCCCAACGGAAGTGCACACCGATGCAAGCAAGAATGGTTTGGGGGGCATGTTGCTGCAGCGCCAGTTAGACGGACAATTTCATCCCGTAATTTATGTGAGCCGTCAGACGTCCAAGGCGGAACAAATGTACCATTCCTACGAGCTTGAGGCCCTCGCAGTCGTTTGGACTCTTGAGCGGCTTAAGGTTTACCTCTACGGTGTCGACTTCACTGTAGTCACAGACTGCAACGCCCTGCGAGGCACGTTGAGTAAGCGCGATATGTTGCCGCGGATTGCTCGCTGGTGGTTACGATTACAAGAGTTCACGTTTAGTGTTGAGCATCGATCCGGTACCTCTATGACCCACGTGGACGCTTTGAGCCGATCTAGTAGTGGTCAACCTGAAGACGTCGCTATTTGTGATGGTCTACACGTCCTGCCAGCTACAGTGATTGATTTTGACGACTGGCTGGTAGCAGTACAACGTCAGGACCCTGAGGTCAACAAGATACGGGACATATTACGAAAGCCGGCAAAGTCGAAGGAAGACAAACGTCTTCACGAACAGTACGAGCTACGGAGCGACATTGTTTTCAGAAAAAACGAAACACAGAAGGTGTCGTGGGTAGTCCCGCAGAATATGCGTTGGCAGGTCGTTCGGCGCTGCCACGACGATCTCGGACACCTGGGATTAGAAAAAACATTGAAGAAGATGCAGGAAAAGTACTGGTTTCCTAGAATGAAGCGATATGTTCGCAGGTACATCGCATCGTGTCTAGAATGTATTCATCACAAGACTCCGACAGGCAGAAAGCCTGGAATGTTGCATTCCATTGAGAAAGTTGGCCTGCCTTTTCACACGATTCATATTGATCATCTGGGACCATTTCCACGAAGCAGGCATGGGAACACTTATTTGATCGTGGCTGTGGATGCATTTACCAAGTTTGTACTGCTGAGACCCGCAAGAAACACTAGTGCACAACCAACTGTTTCGTTCCTGAAGAACATCGTTGGCCTTTTCGGCCCTCCGGCAAGGGTTATTACAGACAGAGGTGGAGCTTACACAAGCAATGCGTTCCGGAGGTGTTGCCGTGCACTAAACATTGCTCATGTGCTGAACTCTACAGCAAACCCGCGAGCAAATGGACAAGTGGAGCGGTACAATAGAGTTGTTACTACATCAATCGCCACCTTGACCACCGACGTTGAAGGCAGGGATTGGGACGAATTGTTGGAACAAGTTCAGTGGAGTCTGAACAACACTTTCCAGAAGGCCACTCGTACGACGCCCTTCCGGCTGCTGTTCGCTTACGAGTCTAGAAATTTCAAGGGAGATTCCCTCGAAGATGCACTACGGGACGAAACCAACGTAACTGAAACTGAGATGGCGACAAGACGACAGGCGGCCATACACGCCATTCGTACAGATCAGGAAAAACAGCAACGTCGCTACAATAAGAAGCGGTGCAGCGCTTCGACCTTCGAGCCCGGAGACATCGTCGTGGTGGAGAAAGAATCACTTCCAATCGGACATTCAAGGAAGCTTTTAAAAAAGTTTCAAGGTCCCTACGTAGTAACGGAGAAGCTTCCAAATGACACGTATCGTATAGAAGATATTCCGGGCCGATCAGTTACTCAGCGTTTCTACACGTCTACGGCCCCGATTGACAAGATGAAGCGTTACTATGCCTTCGACGTAGACAACGAACCCGATCATGACGACTGCGAAGACGAAGAAGACAATTGAGTCAATTTTTCACAGGATGGCCGAGTGTTAGCATCCTGCTGAGCACGAGAGATCAAAGAGAGACGAGGACGACGACGAGCACCCGCGAAACGTGCAACGACACGAACGTTAAATGCTCTGTACATATAAAATGTTTTCTACCTCTTGGCAACTGCGTATTTGACGACTAACACATGCACGACGGGGTCATTTTCATATAGTGACAGGACTGGCATATTATCAATATACAAGTGTCACCGGAATGCTGGCGAGCCTTGAACACACTCTATATTCGTTTCGATTGTAATTTTGCTTTGAATCGTCGCTTGTTTTTACACACCTGCTGCGGAACACACGTTTGGGACTGAAATGTAGTGAAGTTAAATATCGTTCACTGATGAAGAAAAATGCGCTAACTAAAGCAATTACACTTTTACAGTGTTAATCAAGGTACATGCTATTCGGTACGACCCAAATAACCAAAGTGCTCCGTGTTATTTTCCGGCGAAGAGACAAAATGCACGCGCGTTTTCCCATAGGAATGTACAGGAGCACCGCAAAAGTAGACTGGTTGCTGTCTGCTTCAATTTGCGTCACGGAAGTTGCATAGACACTAGCGCCAGTTGAACCTCTAGCGTACATTATAATAACTCTATGGTTGTACCGCAGACAAGGCTAGAAGCGCGAGCTCATACTAACCGTACGCGTGCGTATTGAACTCGACGTACGCACTTCGTGCTTGACGTTTGAGCGAGCGATGTCTTCAGCCAGGAGAAGGGACGACGGCTCGGCGACGTCTTCGTGCAATCGGCTTGCTGGTCGGGCGTGTCGTGCGGGATGAGTATCAGTTATTTTGATTGGTCCGAAATTTCTCTTTCGAAGAAAGACAGAATTCGCCAGTACCGTGAACGACAGTTCTGAAGTACTAGGTCCAACGCCCGTCGTCCGCTGCCATCCGCTAGTGCTAGTCCCACGATACGCGAAACGACGTCATGTTGAGAATTATGCAGTGAACGCACAGAAAGCTTCCGGTTGTCTGTGCTACCTTTTTTTTCAATCAACGTATTTGCAGCTTTTTTGAAGCCGCAAAAAATGGGTTTCATATTTTTTTCTATTTTTAATATTGACTGTGTGCCTTCAATGACCCACGACTTTAATTAAATTTGGTGGTTGCATCGATACCTTAGAAAACGGCCCGTGACCACAGAAAAGAGAGTGAGCGAGACTCGAACCGGCCAGTTCTTGATCGGCGGTTTTCGGGCGGAAAGAAACCGAATTTCTAGCCGCAAATTCTGTTCTGGGTAGTTGGGCTCTCACATGTCACGTACAACTAAAAACCTCGGCGAGCATAAATACCCTGTCAGTGTCCCTTTAACGCACGAGAGCTTGTGCCGGCGATATGTGCCTTAGAGCAAGGAGCTCGCGCTTGTAGCCTTTCCTGCGGTACATCATAAGGTGAAACCGAATGTGTTTATATGCTCTTTATTGTAATTACTGTTTTCGTCCCTGCAGCATGCAAAGGCACTTTAACCATAGACGATGTTTTACGACCTTTTTATTGCAAAATGTGGGTATTGTTCTTAACATTTCAATATTTCAATACAGGAACCCACTTCGACGAATACGAACACCAATGGGCCTCCTGCGTTGCCCAGGGGGTGCTGCGAAAAGGGACTTGTAAAGGCCGGTTCAGACACTTGCGTTTGAGTGCGTTTGACTGCGTTGCGGCGAGAACCGAAAGCGAATCACCGGCACATCTGTGCTTCGTATGAAGCGTGGAATCCAATTCAAGGAATCATCTTGGCACGCGATATAAGCAGCAGGGATGTCCTGGTTTCTCGCTGCCGCAACACAGTCAAACGCAGTCAAACGCAACTGTCTGAACCAGGCTTTAGGCCTTGTTTTGGGTAGTACAAACTTTAGCGTCTCAAACTGTCACGCATGCAGAAGCGTGCCTGCTCTGGTGCGGAGCGCGAGATCACGATGAAAATACAAAGAAACAACAAAAATTCGAACGCCGTCAAAGCTGAGCGTGAGCCAAGAGATGCCGTTTCGCGCGTTTCAAAGTAGACATGACAAAGAAAAAGAAAAATGAAAGCGTCGTTACACAGGTGTTTTGACGTCACCACCCAGAGATAAGAGACGCGTACCCTAGTGGTGGTGTCATGAATTCGGCACTTTTGATTGTCTTGCGGCGTTGAGTCTAGCCGATTTCTGGCGTCCAAAGGTGTTGTTTCCTTCTTCAGCACAAGACAGAATTAAAAAAGCCCAACCAACGTTCCATAAGTAGTGCGAGGCTCAATCAGGTGAGCTTGTACGACCCAAAATGAGGGCGCTACAGTTTGTTCAAAACCCAAGCATCAAGGGGAGTGCAGAGATTGGTGTTCCACGCGCCGCACGTGCTGGCCTCAGCAGTAGTAACTTTTCCAAAGCAACTACCTAAAACAAATGGCATCTTGCACGCGCGTTCGTCAACGCTTTATTTTGGTTATTTACTTCGAATCTTTTATACGGGGAAGGCGTGCGCGTGTGGTGCGTGGAACACCGATCCCTGCATTCTCTTTGATGCTTGGGTAATATTCGCAACTTTCACGACCTATAGGGGGCGCACTGGTGCCTATCAAAATGGCTGTCATCTGGATGATCGTCGTAGAACAGCAGTACGAGGCTGGCTCTGCAAGGCGTGAGTAATTCTAGTTTTGCTATATACGAGCAATATTAGAGCCCTAGTTTATTTTTTCACGTCAGCAAGGTGTTGGCAAGCATCTTCATTGTGAAGCCGATCATCCAGGAGCTAGGGAGCGCGATGCTCCCACCGCGGTACCACCATCGCTGAAAGTTGCGAATAGCAAATGGTCTATTCAAAATGTATTAAATACAGAAGGAAAAAGAAACGATGTCATAATATCTCTGTATACAATCCCATAGCCAGATGTAACAATGAGCGCCAATACCACAGCGCGAAATCGTGCGATAATTGTTTGCTATCAAAAGAAGTGAAACGTGGAATATACATTTTATTTCGGGAAGAAGGTTGATGCGCTTAGATTTTTCTTTCTATTTCGATTTATCGGAGGATTCATTATCTCGCGTTCTTAAAATAATCTTCATTTTGATTGAATTCAATTATAAATTAAACAGGAAAATTTTAACTGGAATAAATGTTCAGTGTGCTCAAGAATAAAATGCCGTGAAAGCTTATTGAGTTTGGAGATCGGTAATTTCTGTTCCTAGACTTGTTTATCGCTTGCGGAGGATTAGTAATTTATGCGAAATAGGATACATAGCAATTTATTATCGGATGGTAGGTGGCGTTCAATTAGTTACACATTTGTATGTGGCACCGAATGAAGCGTATCGTTTAAATTTCAGATGTGATCCGCCACTATTCTTCCAATATTACAAACCACATTATCAAAAACCTTTGCCACGAAGCTTTCGGTAATTTCATTCAACGCATCTGTGGGCAATTTCCATCCGGACGCCGAGTATTTGTCTCCATCTTTCTTTCTATTGTCACGTTTTGAGAACTTCCCAGGTGAGCCTGATCCACGCGCGAGCCTGCTGCTGTGCACGGTGTGTCAACCACAATAATACCCCTGTTATACCTCTGTCAGTATAAACGGCTCTGAGCTCTGTTATTAGCGGCGAGATGTTTTGGTGGCGCCCTCCTGTGGTTCCCCCTTGTGACGTCATTACCTTGCAAACAACAAGTTCGATGGTGTTTGTAAATAGCATGGTGGAAGCTCGAAATCATTGCGCTCTCAAAGGAACACTGCCAACACCGTCAAAATTAAAGTTCTTTCATTCCTCTTATTTCCGTCGATAATAAATCCCCTTTCCGACGTCATAGTCAGCGTTCGGCCAATCGCAGAAGGCCGACCACAGCGACACTTTCGGTCGCGCACGGGGCTAATAGACCTTTTCATTTCAGTAGTTGCCTGACCAACGGGCAGAGGGCGCTGGCGCACTCGCCGCCATTAGGTTGCTTCAATTTGGTCGGTTTCGGTTTCAACGGGCACGCGATTGTGATGCTGTTTCATGCCACTTTTGATTAATTTTGCGATATAAATTTCTTTCTTGCAGCACACAGAGAATGAAACAATATTATTGAGCCACTTCGCAAACCACGAAGTGGTTTCGAGCCTAAATTGCGATCTTTTTTTACAAACACTATGTTATATGCGTCTGATTCCGTCCATCGTTAATTTCAGCCAGGTTCGGCGGTGAAACAACTGCGCTGGTGCACAGGGAGAATTACCATTGTCCACGGCCATACCCGCAGACACTAATTTCCAAAAGGAAAAAAAAATAATAAAGAGCAGTCAAGCTCCGGCTGCAGCGTGCGCTCGTTGCCTGCCGCCGTGCTTTGGCTGTGCGTGCACCAAGCGGTACGGATAGGGTGCCTTAATGTCCTTCTGTTTAGGGTGATGCCACCCTTTGTAGTACCCGATGCCGACAGCACGCGCTCACGGGTAAAATACAAAGAAATCGACGAAAACAAAATGTCGCCATAGCACAGTCAGCGCCAGAAGCGCGTGCAGGGACACACTCTTTCACGCGCTTCTGAACAAAAAATAAAAATAAAAGTGTGGGACAAAATGGCCAGATGTCTCCACCCTAAGCAAAGCGCACATGAAGGCACCCTAGGTACGGAAGGTTGATAGCTCGCGCTCAAGTCAGAGCTGCTACTGCTAACCTTATATTCCAACAGACTATATTGCATGAGTGCTTAGTGAAAAATCAGGTCAACAACATGATTAACAATCTGCTGAATCACCAAGAACAGATGAACTGACAAGTTTACTGTTCGATGTTTGGTTTCCGTACACCAACCTTTTCTAACTTCAAGACTGGGAACGTCTTTTATAATGTCTATATTGCACCAACGTTGGACACTTTTGTTTACCCCTAAACAACTAAAAAGAGATACCAAGGTACCAGATATATTAAAGGTGCACTAAAGTGGTTTTTGAGATCGTCGTTTTATGGTGGTAACGCGATCTACGCGCTGAAAGCAAAAAAAAAAAAATTTAAGAATTACAGTCGTGCGTGGCCTATTTCCCTGTTTAACAAAAAATGTTAGAAGGTCGCGGACTCGCCCATTCGCAGCACAAATTCGTTAAGTGAAGCGGTCGACAAAGGTGCGCGCCCGCGGACGGATCAGCGGAGTGGTTCAGGATCCCAAGTAGTCCCAAACTACCGCTGCCTCGATCTATGTTTCAGCAGATGTTTCCGCGTGCACGTGATGATTCACAATTTGGCGCCGTTAGAATTAGAAAGCATCCGGCGGACAAGTCTGTTTATAGTCCAACGTCGACGAACGCAACGCGAGCCAGCGCCAAACGACGTGGCAACCACGTCGTCTCTCGCAGCGCATTTTCATTTCCTGATCGGTACAAATCATGCGATCGGTGTGTGTGGTTCGTCCGTGTCGTGTGGTCGTGCTTCGAAGCAGCGATTTGGGATAGTGGTTAGCTGTTCGAAAACAAGAAAGTGATGAGGATAGCGAGTTCACACCAGCATTTATTTTCTCCGAAATGTCATACAATTGTCGACGGGAAAAAAAAAAATCACAATATCGCGTCAGTTGAAGCTAGCCGCTTGGCTATGCACTCGATATTCCACAGCGACCTCTTTCTCACCGCCACTATCGTTTACAAACTGAGACACCCCCGTTGAAAATTTCTGGTCAGCTAAATAGCAGATGTTTCACTGGGCTGGCCGTTCCCGCTGATTCGACGGGGCTTGTCGTTTCGATTGGAAACGGCCTTAATTCGGCGCGTCTTCGAACTTCCAGCTTTTACCGACACAACGTGCATGTGAGCCCAGCGCGTCAGGCCTAAGGGCCTACGAAGCGTCTTGGGAGTAGCGCGTCCTTGGAGCTGTCAACGTCCACGCACACACTCGCTCAGTCGATCGCACGAACGTTAAATATGCACACTAACGCTGGAACACGACAACAACCCACGACACGCGGCACGAACGGTAGGTTCAGATCGCAGAAATGGGCGTCTCGCACAGTTCTGGCCCCGACGGCCCCGACGGATCGCGCGAGGGCTTCTGGGAAAGCCACCGTCGTCGGTGTGCGGGGGCGGGTTGTCCGGTTTGCTTTTCCGTCGTGAGCTACACCGACGCGCGCTGGAGCCAGTGACTGGGCTACACTGCGCTACGTCGCGATGCGCATGAAGTTGAAGTAAAGACACCCGTTCGCAGCCAGCGTCGGTCAACGCGATCGGGCGCGTGCGCTCGACGACGTTACGACGCGCGACGCCGACAAGTGGAGAGCGATGAAGACGAACCGTGACGGCCCACCGCGGTTAGGTGGCGCAAGCTACTACCTGTTACACAGAATACGATGGATATCCATCGATCTATCCTTCCATCCGACGGAGTCGGGCGGACACATCACTCCATGGGTCCGGCGAGAAACGAGGAAAAACACAGTTCGCTGGTTTCGAAGCGAAATATCAGTATTACGCCTTTGGCACCATTAACATTTTGCATCTTTGTCAAAATACAATGCAGAAAATACTCAAAACTAGGTATAATAGTAACAATCGTAAACTCTATTGTTCCAGAAAAACAAAACAAAAAAAAAAAAACAACGCGAAGGAAAAGAGTCCGCATGATTTTTATTGCTGTAAGATCAGTAGGCAATATTGTAATCCGGAACTAGATATAGATGTTAACTGACACCTATTACACAATATAACACCGAAAATCATTTTTTTTTTCAAACAGCACTTTAGTGCATTTTTAAGGCTCAACTCCGCGGAGCGAAAAAAGATCGAGGTACACCTAAGCACTTATTATGAGTCGTAAATGCGAAAGCATGCAAGCCGCTTGTCCGCTCCCTTTTTAGTCTGCTGCGTACTTTTCGTCGCCTACATGTCAGCGCGCGTGCTCCCGGGCACGCTGACATTGGACGTTCCGTGTTAACGGCGCGCTGATGGACACGCAGCGCCATGGGGTGAGTGGTCGTGGAAACTGACAAGCGCAGCGGCCAATGGGAGCCCCGTCGACGCGCGCCAGCCAATGGAACCGAAGGCGAAATCTATTAGCTTTACGCCACCGACGCCGCGCATGCGCGATGGGGGTGTGGGCAAGAAGCTCTCCGTCACCCACAAGGGTCATTCCACGTGAAACGTCCCAGACGTTGCGCTCGACCACCTCCGATTTCTAAAAAAAAATTCATGGGCTTCGGCCACAATGTCCGTAGCCATACCCTAAAATAGTTTTGACGAAAAAAAATTTGTGATGACGCAGTGCCGTCACGAGGGTCAGCGGCACCCGGGGCGGTAGCCCGCCTCGACACCCCCCTCCCCCCCCCCCCCCCCCCCGCTCTCGCGTGACCTACCACGACTCCCCCCCCCCCCCCCCGCCCCCCCACGC
This sequence comes from Ixodes persulcatus, assembly GCA_013358835.2. NCBI lineage: Eukaryota > Metazoa > Arthropoda > Arachnida > Ixodida > Ixodidae > Ixodes > Ixodes persulcatus. The sequence continues at coordinate 1,028,037 of JABSTQ010011203.1, forward strand.
TTTCACGCCGCGACTTCCCCCCCCCCCCGCTTTCGTGTGGCCCGCCGCGACTTCCCCGCCCCCTCCCCCCCCCCCCCCCCCCCGCTCTCGTGGCCGGCAGCGACACCCCCCTGAGCCCTGCACCCGGGCGGCCCGCCCCCCCCCTCCCCCCCCTTTGTGACGCCACTGTGATGACGTGAGCGTGATTTTAATTTTTTGAAAACAGCGTGAAACTAGGCATCACTCAATAATTTACGAAAAATCAGCTTTTTTATGAAACACCCAACAATATTTTTTTTTCTTAAATTAGCACGGTTGTCGACTTACAATGTAGTTGGGTTTGTGCAGTTTTGTTTAATTTAAATATTTTTTTAAAAATACTTAATTTTATTCAAAAATAAACATTTTTGTCATTTTATTAAAGGGCAGCCAGTAAAAAAAAATATAATTGCTCCAGGGAGCAATTATATTTTTTTTTTTACTGGCTGCCCTTTAGGTATATAACCTATAAAAATATTTTAAACCGCTCAATTAAACATCTTGCAGTAAAAAAAATTCCTGAAGTTGCCAAAAAGTGTGTTTTGACGCATAAACAACCGTTTATTCCACCCTGAGGTGGTCCAAGTAAAATAACAAATATGGTGGTTTGGAAGAAGGATTGATCGTTTTTGATTCTGAAAGTTTAATCAGAGTAATTTTTGTTTAAAGCGAGAAAACAATTTTTGAAGTTGAACTCTCGCACCACTACCCGGCGTCGCTTCTTAACGCCTCTTCGCCGCACAGCACACCCCCTGCGACGATAGCCGAAGCGATTAGGTCCAAAGAAACAACGGAGTTTGCTGCCCACTTCCCCTCGTCCTTTTTTTTCTGGCTGTAAGGGAAGAAACGGCGGGTATCGTGTACTAATCGGAGGTGCCCCCAGTGCGTCGCCATAGCAGCCCCGTTGTGCCCTTTGTACCCGAGGGCGGCTCCTCACACTCCGAAACGTGATGCCTAATCGACGGGCGGCATCAGCTGACGTGGATGTCTGAAATACGATAATATCGCCGCGAAATCTAGCCGTCACGCATGCTGCGGTGAAAAGCGGAACTATGATCCGGTTCGCGCTTAGTTGGAGCGCAGTGAAGGCTACTGGCGCGTGATCAAAACTCTGAAACGCGCTGATTCAGTATGTTAACTCGGACGCTTGAAGCATCGTCACAAGCCAAGATTGCGCTTCTAGCATTATTTTTGGTCCATATTGTCAGTGCGGGAATCTTTACATGACCCATCGGAAATAATGAATAAACAAAGGCACGTGTCCGCACTATTTAACACTGGGTATCGAGACTTATTCCTTGCCTTTTGAGGAACCCGCTTCTGCGCTAGTAAGCTAAGAAAGGGCTGACAAGCCAGAAGTTGGCTTTTGAACGACCATTTGAGATCGGAAATCGGTCGAAGAAAGAACTTCATTTTTCGTCAAGCTACTTTTTGGTGCGATGGCGTTAAGGAAGTGTCAGTGAATGAGTATCTTCAGTTTTAGAAGGCAGAACCGCCTATTAATCACGCAGGAATACAATACGTGCGGACTCTTTTCTCTTCCTGCGCCGACCAATGAAATTATCGTATGTTTGAAAATTTTGGCGGCCTTTGTAAAGTTTCACTAAAGAAACAATTTTCGGTTCATTAGATATGTTGTGCATGATAATTTCACAAGACATAAAATAGTTCTAGTTTAGAATACGCGATACTGCAATTATAGTTTCACAAACAAGGGACTACGTTTTCTCCTTGCCTTCCTCGCGGGGGTGAATTTCCCGTTCCCCCGGGATGCGCGGAAGCGCACGTATCTGTGCGCGTTGCATACCGGTCCGCAAACGTGGCGTCGGTGGTGAACGTCGACGTGGACTTCGTGGTGAAAGCTCATCGCTCCGCGTAAAAGTGCTATCCTTGACTGCGAATTTTCGTCGTGTGTCGCTATGATAACCCGCACAAACTAGAAGGGAAGATCCACCTACTCGTGCGGCGATGTCGTGGCGGCACTCTCAAGACAACAGAAACGCCCGTGCCGTCGTGTTTGTTTACTTCTCCTACAGTGGTGCTTTCTAAGCATTTGTCTCCTCGAACATCGCCCGGATTTCTTATTTGGCGCATTTCATGCGTGTGCTCAAGTTCAAGGTATTACTGGCGCGTACCGTATAAAGGATGCAAGTTTTCACGCGTTTTCATCAGCGGAGAAAAGTGATTAGTGTTAGCAATCCTGAACGCTCGCAATGTCTGTCTGTGATCACGAAATCATATTCTACGTTTTTATATCACTGTAAGATTACATCGTTTTATAATCGTAGAAAAGGCGTGTGGCGATATTTGTACTATTGGAAATGTCGTGTATTAGAGTCGTGATCGTCCAAGACGGCGTACTGCATCTTTTTTTTTCATCCACTATACCCTGCAAGCCTATCAAGAAAAAATAATAATAAAGCTTTAGGCTATAGAAAACTGTCTGTCTATATTCTGCTACGGTATTGAGTAGCAGTGCGTCCCCTTTTTAGAGGCGCCGCTGAAACAGCTGACGGCGGCGTATAGGAGCGGTCGCCGTGCTGACGACCCGCTGCTCTAGTTGCAGTGGTTGAAGGTGTATGTACGCGCGGCGCAGAGCGGTCGTTCCGGTCGCTCCGGTTGCAACGGACGCAGTCGTAGGTACGCCCTCGTTGCACATGTCTGAACCAGCCTTCCTCCGTCCTCCCGAGGCGAAAGTCAACGTGGCGACACATCGTTTGACATCACGTACCAGAGGTAACGCTGCGATGTCAAACGTTGCTTTGGTTACGACTTGCCCCAACCGCAAATCGAAGAACGCCCGAAAAGGTTGCGTTTCGTCGTCCTCGGAACCCGAACACGACTCCGAAGCGCTGCTATCGTCCACATCGCACGTCGGAGTGGCGTCATAGGAAATCATCCCCAGGTCGGCTGTCCGCCGAAGAATTTCAACCGCTAACGGCGTCAGGTCCTCGAGCGTAGAGAACTCCGCCATGATCGAAGCGCGAATGACAAAAGAAGTTCGGCCGATGCGGCTACGCGGCTTCCTCGGGATCACTGCGCGACGGAACGTCGTCCAACGCCATTGGCCCGAGATCCTTTTGATAAGCGTGCGATGACCAATGAGAGTGGTTTCGTTTTCGGATGTATCCGAGGTTGGCGGCCTTCAATTACATTTTTATTAAAGAAATAATCACCGTATGACTATATTTTTTGGTTTTTAGGGATACTTAGGGGGTCTAAATTCAGCTGTCATCATCAAAACACGAACTCAAAAACCACTTGAGTGCCCCTTAAATTAGCACACTTGTCGACTTACAATGTGGTAGGGTTTGTGCAGTTTTGTTTCATTTAATATTTTTTTTTTAAAATACATAATTTTATTCAAAAATAAACATTTTTGTCATTTTATTAAAAATATATAATTCCTCCCTGGAGCAATTATATTCTTTTTATTGGCTGCCCTTTAGGTATATAACCTATAAAAATATTTTAAAACGCTCAATTAAACATCTTGCAGTAAAAAAAAAATCCTGAAGTTGCCAAAAGTGCGTTTTGACGCATAAACAGCCGTTTATTCCACCCTGAGGTGGTCCAAGTAAAAATACAAAATATGGTGGGTTTGGAAGAAGGATTGATCGTTTTTTGATTCTGAAAGTTTAATCAGAGTAATTTTGTTTAAAGCGAGAAAACAATTTTTGAAGTTGAACTCTCGCACCACTACCGGCGTCGCTTCTTCTTCGCCGCACAGCACACCCCCTGCGACGATAGCCGAAGCGATTAGGTCCAAAGAAACAACGGAGTTTGCTGCCCGCTTCCCCTCGTCCTTTTTTTTCTGGCTGTAAGGGAAGAAACGGCGGGTATCGTGTACTAATCGGAGGTGCCGCCAGTGCGTCGCCATAGCAGCCCCGTTGTGCCCTTTGTACCCGAGGGCGGCTCCTCACACTCCGAAACGTGATGCCTAATCGACGGGCGGCATCAGCTGACGTGGACGTCTGAAACACGATAATATCGCCGCGAAATCTAGCCGTCACGCATGCTGCGGTGAAAAGCGCAACTATGATCCGGTTCGCGCTTAGTTGGAGCGCAGTGAAGGCTACTGGCGCGTGATCAAAGCTCTGAAACGCGCTGATTGAGTATGTTACTCGGACGCTTGAAGCATCGTCACAAGCCAAGATTGCGCTTCTAGCATTATTTTCGGTCCATATTGTCAGTGCGGGAATCTTTACATGACCCATCGGAAATAATGAATAAACAAAGGCACGTGTCCGCACTATTGACACTGGGTATCGAGACTTATTCCTTGCCTTTTGAGGAACCCGCTTCTGCGCTAGTAAGCTAAGAAAGGGCTGACAAGCCAGAAGTTGACTTTTGAACGACCATTTGAGATCGGAAATCGGTCGAAGAAAGAACTTCATTTTTCGTCAAGTACGTTGTACGGTGGTGTAACGATGGATGAAGCTGGTCCCTCTGGAGAAAGAAGTCAATCTACGGTTCCTGTGGATGCTGATCAGGGTACGTAGGAAAGCTGGTTTTATTTTGTACAATACAATGATAGTTGTGTCGTGTTTACTCGTGTCTACCTGTCACAGTATCTGTATAGTTGCGGCCGCTCAATTTATGACTTTTTCAAATCAAATAGACTAGCTATTTTTTTTAAAGCTGGCCGTTCGTCGTACATGTAGTATGTGTTACGTTAGACATGTATAAGCCCAAGCTGTAGGGAAGGATGCGTTGGCTTATATTAATTACACATAGTTCGCCTTATACCTGTCACAAACAATTAGTGTTATAAAAGTTCAAAGCCGAATGGCGTTTTGCGTACAAGACTAGCTTCTGCACGAAAGGCGCATATGTGCCCGACTTGTCATTTATGCGCAGCCCGCAGATATGGCTCACATAAATGAAGGAGAGCGCTGACCGGACCAGATGCCAAAAATTCAAAAATCTATTCAAAAGTTAGAAGTGATTTTCGGAAATTTTCAATGGAAAAGGCCGACAAAGCCCACGAATACATGGGGCTCAATAGCGTAAAGTTGTAGAAAATCACGGAACGTTTAGAGCGCAGCTCTTAGGCGCCCATTTCCGGCTTGAGCGGCGTCGGCGTCGCCGTCGCCGTCGGCGTAACCGCGCGGTGCATGATGGGTAAATTTCCCCGCTAAATTGAGCGGAAAAATTTCCCCACTATATTTAGCAGAAAAATTTCCCGCTAAATCTAGCGGAAAATTTTTCCCGCTAAATCTAGCGGAAAATTTTCCCCGCTAAATCCAGCGGAAAATTTTCCCCGCTAAATTTAGCGGAAAACTTTCCCCGCTATATCTAGCGGAAAATTTTCCCCGCTAAAAAACATTTTCCCGCTAAATCTAGCGGAAAATTTTCCCCGCTAAATTTAGCGGAAAATTTT